>JASPKZ010007228.1:0-430946 GCA_030220185.1 Diploptera punctata
TCCACCCCCTCGAAGCCGCAACTCCTAATATACCACCCCTAGAAGCCCGAACTCCTACCACCCCTATAAGCCCTAACTCATATGCACCCATATAAGGCCCGAACTCCATAACCACCCCCCCCTAGAAGCCCGAACTCATACCACCCCTAGAAGCCCTGAACTCATAGCCCCCACCCCTAGAATCCCGCAACTCATACCACCCCTAGAATCCGCACTCATACCAACCCTATAACCGAACTCCATACCACCCCTATAATCCCGAACCATACCACCCCCTATAATCCCGAACTCATATCACCCCTATAAGCCCGACTACATACCAGCCTCCCCCTAGAAACTCCGAACTCATACCAACCCCTAGAAGCCCGAACTCATACACCCCTAGAACCCGAACGCATGACCACCAACCAACCCCCCTGAAAGCCGCCGAACTCGAATACCACCCCTAAAGCCCGACTCATAGCACCCTAGCAGCCCGAACTCCTCACACCCCTAGAAGCCCGAACTCATGCCACCACCCACCCCCCTATAAGCCCCGAACTCATCCACCCCTAGAATCCGAACTCATAGCACACCCCATAAAGCCCTAACGCATACCACCCCTAAAGCCGCGAACTCACTACCACCCCTAGAAGCCCGAACTCATACCATACACCCCTAGACCCCGAACTCATACCAACCACCCCTAGAAGCCCGAACTCATATACCACCCCTAGAAGGCCCTAACCGCAGTACCGACCCCGAGAAGCCCGACCTCATACCACCCCTAGAAGCCCGAACTCATCCACCCCTAGAATCCCGAACTCCTCATACCACCCCTAAACAGCCCCGAACTCATACCACCACCTAAATTCCCGAACCAATATCACCACCTATAAGCCCGACTCATACCCCCCCCTAAGAAGCCGAAAAACCATAGCACCCCCTAGAAGCCCGCCGAACCATACCACCCTAGAAGCCCGAACTCATACCACCCCTGAAGCCCGAACCATACGCACCCCCCTATAATCCCTACTCATACCACCCCTATAATCCCTAACTCATCCCACCGCCTATAAAGGGCCCCGACTCAATACCACCCCTATAGCACCGACTCATAGCACCCCTAGATCCCTAACTCATACCAACCCCTAAAGCCCGAACTCATACCACCCCCTAGAGCCCGAACTCCTCCCACCCCTAGAAGCCCGAACTCATAGCACACCTAGAAGCCCGAACTCATGACCGACCCCTAGAAGCCCGAAAAAAACTCATACCACCCCCCTAGAAGCCCGCACTCATACCACCCCCAGAAGCCCAACTCTACCACCTAAGAGCCCCTAACTCATAGCTCCCCTAAAGCCCGAAACTCATACCACCCCAGAAGCCCGAACTCATACCACCCCTATAAGCCCTACTCATAACCCCCCCCTATAAGCACCTAACTCATACCACCCCTATAAGCCCGAACCATACCACCCCTAGAGCCCGAACTCATAAGACCACACCCCCTAGAAGCCCGAACTCATACCACCCCGAACCCCGAACCGAACTCATACCACCCTAGAGCCCCAACTCAACCACCCCTAAAGCCGAAATCTACCACCCAGAAGCCCGACTATACCACCCCCAAGAGCCGAACATACCACCCCTAGAAGCCCGAAATCATAACACCCCTAGAGCCCGACTCATACCACCCCAGAGCCCGAACTCAACCACCCTAGAAGACCCGAAACGAATACCACCACTAGAAGCCCGAACTCATACCACCCCTAGAAACCCGAACTCATACCACCCTAGAAGCCCGAACCATACCACCCTAAGCCGAACTAATACCACCCCAGAAGCCCGAATCATACCACCCCTAGAAGCACCCCGAACTCATACCACCCCTAAAACCCGAAAACATACCACCCCCTAGAAGCCCGAACCATACCACCCTAGAACCCGAACTCATACCACCCCTGAACCCGAACTCATACCACCCCTAGAAGCCCGAACTCAGACCACCCTAGAAGCCCGAACTCATACCACCCCTAGAAGCACGAACTAATACCACCCCTAGAAGCCCGACTCATAGCACCCCTAGAAGCCCGACTCATACCACCCCTAGAAAGCCCGAACCAAACAAACATACCCCCCTAAAGCCCGAACTCAAACACCCCTAGAAGCCCGAACTCTACACCCCCTAAGCCCGAACTCATACCACCCTAGAAGCCCGAACCATACCACCCCTAGAAGCCGAACTCATACCACCCTAGAAGCCCGAAATCATACCACCCTAGAAGCCGAACTCAACCACCCCTGAGCCCGAACTCATACCACCCTAGAAGCCGACTCAACCCCCTAGAACCCGAACTCATACCACCACTAGAAGCCCGAACTATCCACCCCTAGAACCCGAACTCATACCACACCTAGACCCCGAATCATACCACCCCTAGAAGCCCGAACTCATACCAACCCCTAGAAGCCCGAAACTCATACCACACCCTAGAAGCCCCGAACTCATAACCACCCCTCAGAAGCCCGAACGAATACCACCCCTAGAAGCCCGCGAACTCATAACCACCCCTATAAAGCCCGAACTCTACCACCACCTAAAGCCCGAAACTCACACCACCCTAGAAGCCCCGAACCATACCCACCCCTAGAAGCCCGAACTCATACCACCCCTAGAAGCCCCAAAAACTCATACCAACCCCTAGAAGCCCGAACTCATACCACCCCTAGAAGCCCGAACTCATACCAACCCCTAGAAGCCCGACTCCATACACCCCGATAAGCCCGAACTCATAAACACCCCTAGAAGCCCGAACTCAGATACCATACCCCTAGAAGCCCGAACTACACACTACATACCACCCCTAGAAGCCCGAACTCATACCACCACCCCTATAAGCCCGAACTCTAACCACCCCTAGAAGCCCGAACCTCATACCAACCCCCTCGAAGCCCGAACTCGACACCCCATAAGCCCGAACTCATACCACCCCTAGAAGCCCGAACTCATACCACCCCTAGAAGCCCGAACTCCAAACTCAATACCACCCCTAGAAGCCAAAAACCATACCACCCCATAGAAGACAGCCGAACTCATACCACCCTAGAAGCCCGAACTCATACCAAACCTAGAAGCCCGAAATCATACCACCCTAGAAGCCCCGAACTCATACCACCCCAGAAGCCCGAACTCATACCACCCCTAGAAGCCCGAACCCACCCCAGAAGCCCGAAAGAATAGCAACCCCTAGAAGCCGAACTCATACCACCCCTAGAAGCCCCGAACTCATACCCCAGAAACCGAACTCACCCACCCTAGAAGCCCGAACTCATACCACCCCTAGAGCCCGAAAACTCATACCACCCCTAGAAGCCCGAACTCAATCCACCACCCCCTAGAAGCCCGAAACTACATACCACCCCTAGAAGCCCCGAACTCATACCACCCCCTAGAAGCCCGAACTCCATACCACACCACCCCTAGAACCCGAACTCATACCACCCCCTAGAAGCCCGAACTCATACCACCCCTAGAAGCCCGAACTCATACCCACCCCTAGAAGCCCGAACTCCCATACCACCCCCTAGAAGCCCGAACTCATACCACCCCTAGAAGCCCGAAACCATAACCACCCCTAGAAGCCCCGAACTCATACCACCCCTAGAAGCACCAGAACTCATACCACCCCTAGAAGCCCGAACTCATACCACACCTAGAAGCCGAAACTCATACCACCCCTAGAAGCCCGAACTCATACCACCCCTAGAAGCCCGAACTCATACACCCCTAGAAGCGCCGAACTCATACCACCCCCTAGAAGCCCGACTCTACCACCCCTAGAAGCACGAACTCATAACACCCTAGAATCCCGAAACTCATACCACCCCTAGAAAGCCCGAATCATAACACCACTAGAAGCCCGAACTCATAGCACCCCTAGAAGCCCGAACTCATACCACACCCTAGAACCCGAACTCATACCACCCCTAGAAGCCCGAAATCATACCACCCCATAGAAGCCGAAACTAACACCACCCCTAGAAGCCCGAACTCATACCACCCTAGAAGCCCGAACTCAAAACCACCCCTAGAAGCCCGAACTCACTACCACCCCTAGAAGCCCCGAACTCATACCACCCCTAGAAGCCCGAACTCATACCACCCCCCCTAGAAGCCCGAACTCATACACCACCCCTAGAAGCCCGAACTCATACCACCCTAGAAGCCCAAACTCATACCACCCCTAGAAGCCCGAACTCATACCACCCCTAGAAGCCCGAACTCATACCACCCCTAGAAGCCCGAACTCATACCACCCCTAGAAGCCCGAACTCATCACATACCACCCCCTACAAGCCCGAACCAATCATACCACCCCTAGAAGCCCGAACTCATACCACCCCTAGAAGCCCGAACTCATACCAACCCTGAAGCCCAACTCATACCACCCCTAGAAGCCCGAACTCATACCACCCCTAGAACCCGAACTCCATACCACCCCTAGAAGCCCGCACCGAACTCAATACCACCCCTAGAAGCCGAACTCATACCACCCCTAGAAGAAGCCCGAACTCATACCACCCTAGAAGCCCGAACTCATAACCACCCCTAGAAGCCCGAACTCATACCACCCTAGAAGCCCGAACTCATACCACCCCTAAAGCCCGAACTCATACCACCCCTAGAAGCCCGAACTCATACCACCCCTAGAAGCCCGAACTCATACCACCCCTAGAAGCCCGAACTCATACCACCCCTAGAAGCCCGAACTCATACCACCCCTAGAAGCCGAACTCATACCACCCCTAGAAGCCCGAACTCATACCACCCCTAGAAGCCCGAACTCATACCACCCCTAGAAGCCCGAACTCATACCACCCCTAGAAGCCCGAACTCATACACACCCTAGAAGCCCAACTCATACCACCCCTAGAAGCCCGAACTCATACCACCCCTAGAAGCCCGAACTCATACCACCCTAGAAGCCCGAACTCATACCACCCCTAGAAGCCCGAACTCATACCACCCCTAGAAGCCCGAACTCATACCACCCTAGAAGCCCGAACTCATACCACCCCTAGAAGCCCGAACTCATACCACCCCTAGAAGCCCGAACTCATACCACCCCTAGAAGCCCGAACTCATACCACCCCTAGAAGCCCGAACTCATACCACCCCTAGAAGCCCGAACTCATACCACCCCTAGAAGCCCGAAACTCATACCACCCCTAGAAGCCCGAACTCATACACCCCTAGAAGCCCGAACTCATACCACCCCTAGAAGCCCGAACTCATACCACCCCTAGAAGCCCGAACTCATACCACCCCTAGAAGCCCGAACTCATACCACCCCTAGAAGCCCGAACTCATACCACCCCTAGAAGCCCGAACTCATACCACCCCTAGAAGCCCGAACTCATACCACCCCTAGAAGCCCGAACTCATACCACCCCTAGAAGCCCGAACTCATACCACCCCTAGAAGCCCGAACTCATATCAACCCCTAGAAGCCCGAACTCATACCACCCCTGAGAAGCCCGAACTCATACCACCCCTAGAAGCCCGAACTCATACCACCCCTAGAAGCCCGAACTCATACCACCCCTAGAAGCCCGAACTCATACCACCCCTAGAAGCCCGAACTCATACCACCCCTAGAAGCCAAAATCATAGCACCCCTAGAAGCCCGAACTCATTACCACCCCTAGAAGCCCGAACTCATACCACCCCTAGAGCCCGAACTCATACCACCCCTAGAAGCCCGACTCATACCACCCCTAGAAGCCCGAACTCATACCACCCCTAGAAGCCCGAACTCATACCACCCCTAGAAGCCCGAACTCATACCACCCCTAGAAGCCCGAACTCATACCACCCCTAGAAGCCCGAACTCTACACACCCCCTAGAAGCCCGAACTCATACCACCCCTAGAAGCCCGAACTCATACCACCCCTAAGAAGCCCGAACTCATACCACCCCTAGAAGCCCGAACTCATACCACACCCCTAGAAGCCCGAACTCATACCACCCCTAGAAGCCCGAACTCATACCACCCCTAGAAGCCCGAACTCATAGCACACCCTAGAAGCCCGAACTCATACCACCCCTAGAAGCCCGAACTCATACCACCCCTAGAAAGCCCGAACTCATAGCACCCCTAGAAGCCCGAACTCATACCACCCCTAGAAGCCCGAACTCATACCACCCCTAGAAGCCCGAACTCATAGCACCCCTAGAAGCCCGAACTCATACCACCCCTAGAAGCCCGAACTCATACCACCCCTAGAAGCCCGAACTCATAGCACCCCTAGAAGCCCGAACTCATACCACCCCTAGAAGCCCGAACTCATACCACCCCTAGAAGCCCGAACTCATACCACCCCTAGAAGCCCGAACTCATACCACCCCTAGAAGCCCGAACTCATACCACCCCTAGAAGCCCGAACTCATACCACCCCTAGAAGCCCGAACTCATACCACCCCTAGAAGCCCGAACTCATACCACCCCTAGAAGCCCGAACTCATACCACCCCTAGAAGCCCGAACTCATACCACCCCTAGAAGCCCGAACTCATACCACCCCTAGAAGCCCGAACTCATACCACCCCTAGAAGCCCCGAACTCATACCACCCCTAGAAGCCCGAACTCATACCACCCCTAGAAGCCCGAACTCATACCACCCCTAGAAGCCCGAACTCATACCACCCCTAGAAGCCCGAACTCATACCACCCCTAGAAGCCCGAACTCATACCACCCCTAGAAGCCCGAACTCATACCACCCCTAGAAGCCCGAACTCATACCACCCCTAGAAGCCCGAACTCATACCACCCCTAGAAGCCCGAACTCATACCACCCCTAGAAGCCCGAACTCATACCACCCCTAGAAGCCCGAACTCATACCACCCCTAGAAGCCCGAACTCATACCACCCCTAGAAGCCCGAACTCATACCACCCCTAGAAGCCCGAACTCATACCACCCCTAGAAGCCCGAACTCATACCACCCCTAGAAGCCCGAACTCATACCACCCCTAGAAGCCCGAACTCATACCACCCCTAGAAGCCCGAACTCATACCACCCCTAGAAGCCCGAACTCATACCACCCCTAGAAGCCCGAACTCATACCACCCCTAGAAGCCCGAACTCATACCACCCCTAGAAGCCCGAACTCATACCACCCCTAGAAGCCCGAACTCATACCACCCCTAGAAGCCCGAACTCATACCACCCCTAGAAGCCCGAACTCATACCACCCCTAGAAGCCCGAACTCATACCACCCCTAGAAGCCCGAACTCATACCACCCCTAGAAGCCCGAACTCATACCACCCCTAGAAGCCCGAACTCATACCACCCCTAGAAGCCCGAACTCATACCACCCCTAGAAGCCCGAACTCATACCACCCCTAGAAGCCCGAACTCATACCACCCCTAGAAGCCCGAACTCATACCACCCCTAGAAGCCCGAACTCATACCACCCCAAGGGGCTGCTATGGTCTGCAGTGGAATCAATTTACGTACAGTCCCTATACTGATATAATTCAGAATAATCAGTTTTACTGACATCTTCCACCAGTATCAGTTTATTAATGTTACTTAATAGAATGGACAGCTTTTAATATTCCCTTGCTATCGCTACGTAACAATAAGTTACGTGCTCTTTATATTCAATCTTCGTCGTTATGACCACGTGTATCCTTCATTTCAGGCCTTATCATGGCTACGCCTAAATGACAGAAGAACTTTACATTCTCATACCTTACTATTCTATATTCTGCACACATATTTACCAAGTTATTTAACAACACGTTTTCAAAATTTATCGGCTCATCACAATTTAGGAACAAGATCACAAGACTCTTCTTTACTTTTGATACCACAGCACAGGACATGTCTATACTCTGAATCTTACACAATATCTATGACTAGAGCATGGAACTCACTTCCCAGTCACGTCAGGGACTGTCAATCGCTATCATTATTTAAATCCAAATTAACTGATATCTTAAGATGGACACAATGAAAACATTAACTGCATAACAACTATATAGAGCATTCCATTAATAATCATCTAGGAAGCTACTTACTTTATTTTATATCATTTTAATTTTATTACATTCTATGTTTTTTATAGTATTAGCTAGAATTTGATCACATTATCATTGTATTTTGTTTAGTCTGAGGATAGGGATGTATGGAGAGGTTATCTCCACGCGGCCATGAACCTACGGGTTCGATAGTGCCAATGAGTTAGTTATTAGTTAGTCAGTCTGTATTTTAATAATATCTTTAAATTGTAATAAGTAGGGCCTATATAATTTTTGTATAATTCTACTAAACGCTGGTTGAGTCGAAGAGAGGGCCTTATGGCCTTAACTCTGCCAGCTAAAATAAAGCATTATTATTATTATTATTATTATTATTATTATTATTATTTATAGGAAGCCAGATATAATAAGAACAGTTAAGTCTCGTAGACTGTGATGGGCAGGACATGTTGCACGTATGGGGAATGAAAGACTTGCATGGAAGCTTCTTGTAGGAAAAACCAGAGGGGAAACGCCCAGTTGGTAGACCAAGAATGAGGTGGGAGAATAACATTAACCATGATTTGAGGGAAGTAGATTATACAGGGGATGATTGGAAAGCATTAGCTCAGGAAAATCACAAATGATCCTGAGTGTTGTGTCCTCTTTAACCTCTAAAAGATTACGTACTTAAGACAGTAAAATAAGAGAAGAAATATAATTACTATTGTATCTACTTTGTTATGAAACTACCTGTTATTTCACTGCGCAGGCAATAAAAGACAGTCGTTATATTCACATAAAACAAAACACTAGCTTTAATCAAGTCCGTCACGCAGAAACCGCTTAAACTAAGCGAATTTCTCAGCAAATCCAAGTTATGGTCTAATTTCGCTCGTTTATGGAATAATCGTCCACCGCTGTGGTCTCGAGGTAGCGTGCTGCCTTGTCACGCAGCGGGCCCGGGTTCGATCCCCGGTAGGGGCAGTTTTTCTGGGTGAGGTTTTTATCGGGGTTTTTCCTCACCTGTAAGACAAATGTCAGGAAAACTTTAAGGCCCAAACGATCCCCGAAATCATATGGCCATCATCTTTATCATCATCATCCTTATCATTATCATCATCATCCTTCACCGGTGTGGAAAGCAACGGGAAGCTACCACACCTACACAATTGCATGAAAATGCTATGATTGAAGTGATGGACCTGCCTTCGGGCAGAATTACTATGGATGGATGGAATAATCTTCCTTTTGTTAAATTGGGGAAATCCAATTTCTTATTTAAACGTGTCGGACTGAAGTGAAAACAAACTTAGCATAACCCAAGTTATTGCCTTTTGAATATTACTATATAATTTGACATGAACGTAATTCAATTTCTACCTATTTTTTTCTATTGGATTATTACAATGTTGGAAGCAGCTGAGATGCGATTATTAAGAAATATAGCAGGATATACTCTGCTGGATAAGAAAAGAAATGAAGATATAAGAAAGGAACAAAATATTTTCAAACTTACAGACTTACTTACTTACTTACTCACTGGTACTATCGAACCCGTAGGTTCATGGCCGCGCGGACATAAGCTCTCCATACATCCCTATCCTGAGCTAATGCTTTCCAATCATTCCCTGTATAATCTTCTTCCCTCAAATCATAGTTAATGCTATTCTCCCACCTCATTCTTGGTCTACCAACTGGGCGCTTTCCCTCTGGCTTTCCTACAAGAAGCTTCCATGCACGTCTTTCATTCCCCATACGCGCAACATGTCCTGCCCATCGCAGTCTACGAGACTTGACTGTTCTTATTATATCTGGCTTCCTATAAAGACCATGTAGTTCATTGTTATGTAGTCTTCTCCATTCACTTGTCTCTTCATCTCTCTTTGGTCCAAAAATTTTCCTAAGTACTTTATTCTCAAATACTTGTAATCTCCTTTCCTCCCTTAAAGTAAGAGTCCATGTTTCGCACCCATATAATATAACTGGTAAAATAATAGTTTTATATATTTTCAGTTTAACGTTTTTTGAAAGGAGTTGGGACATCAAGAGTCTCTGCAATGCATAATAGCACGCATTTCCACAAACTTACAGACCGAATAATTAAATATAGGAACAACTGGAAAGAACATATTGATAGAATGCCAGAAGGAAGATTTCCAAAATTATTGCTAAATTATAAACCGCACGGAAGGAGAAATGTTGGACGCCCACACAGAAGATGGTCTGAACAATTTTAACAATTCTAGCTTTCATGAAACCGGAACGAGCCAACAGGCTTAATCCCTGGATGATGATGATGATGTTAAATAAATTAAACTATTATATCCTACAGATGGTGCAACGATTTTGATTTAATAATTCCTATATGGGTGTACAAGAGGAGCCGGCCATCATAGACATCATAGAAAAGAAAAGATTGCAGTGGTATGGTCATGTCAAAAGAATGCCAGAGCAAAGATTGCCTAAAATTGTTATGGAATGGATCCCAATGGAAAGGAGGAAGAGAGGAAGACCGAAGAAAACTTGGATAGAAGGGGTACAAGCAGCTATGAATATCAGAGGAATGGAGGAAGATCAATGGATGGACAGAGAGGAATGGCGTTTGGTTTCCGGAAGACGGCGGTAGCTGCCATGATACCGGATGATGATGATGATGATGATGAATTCCTATATTAACGAAATGAGAAGATCCACCAAGAAGATGCTATAAATACATAACTGCGACAAAATATTGCAAAATAATTTTTAGTAATATTGACGGGCCTTAAATTATCGTTACTGAAGCTCTGATTTTGTAACCAGTTGTCTGAATATTTAATAAAGTGGCGCATTTATGACCTTAAAGACTGCGCACTAATTCAACTTGGAACCAATTGGCAAATTTTCTTTTAAGACAACTCCCTCCCCAGTGGCGATGTGTGAACTTTGCAATAATGACCTTCATAGTTATTTGGTGTTCCAAGTTTTAAGGTCCTGTGCCCTCCTAATATAATTGCCAACACGTCATAAATTTCTCATTTTAAAATCGGCCGCGGTGGACTAGTGGTTATGCTCGTTGCCTCTGGCCCCGAGGGTCGCGGGTTGAAACTCGGCCGGGGTCGATGGATTTTTTAGGATTGAAAAATCCAAGGAGCAAGTCCTACGGGAGGGACTTTAAGCCGTGGGTCCCGAGTCCGAAGATTTTCGGGCTCGTAAAATATCCTTAAGCCTGAATGAAAAGGCCTCTAAGCAAAATTTACCGAATTTTCCCGTCCTAGTACTACCTTGGTTTCCTAGATGTCAGTATGAGGCAGAACGCTGACCACGGAAAACCTTTTTTTGAAAATGTGCAATAAGAACAAAAATAATGATAAACAATGTAATTATAGACCAAGTTCAGAATTTTAATTATTTTGGATGTCATTTAGGCAATGACAGAAATTTAGATAAACACACTAAAATAAAACGATTCAATTATCTATGTGGCACAATTAAACGCACTTTATTGAATAAGACTAGAAAATAAACTATTTTGAAGTTTTACAAAGTATTGGCAGTTCCATCTCTTATCTATGGATGTGAAACCTGGACATTAAGAAAGGCAGATAGTAAACAAATAGAGGCTGCTGAAATGAAGATGTTGAGAGCAATAGCAGGATACCAAAAGACCGATAAAAAGAAAAACGAAGATATAAGAAAAGAACTTAATATATTTAATCTCTCTCAAATAATAAAATATTATCAAAATGCTTATCTTCAGCACGTATTACGAATGAATGAACAGCGCATACCAAGAAGAATGTATAGTTATAAACCAAAAGGGAGAAGAACGTTGGGAAGACCATTGAAGAGATGGAAGGACCAATTCGACCTATAATGAGATCGGAACAGGCCATTGGGCATAATCCTTGTTGTTGATGATGATGATGATGACATTTTTTGAAAGGAGTTGGGACATCAAGAGTCTCTGCAATGCATAATAGCACGCATTTCCAGAATTGAGCCTATGTTTAATATCTTTGTGCATCTCATTCCTATTTGTAATTATTGTTCCTAGGTATTTGAATTCAGCCACTT
The DNA here is from genome assembly GCA_030220185.1 of Diploptera punctata. Lineage (NCBI taxonomy): Eukaryota > Metazoa > Arthropoda > Insecta > Blattodea > Blaberidae > Diploptera > Diploptera punctata. The sequence goes on from JASPKZ010007228.1 coordinate 12,074, forward strand.
CCTCAAAAAACGTAGTTACACCCTGCATATTATCCGCCGTTTAAGGAGTAAGCGCAGTTGTTGAAGGAGGGCACTGCAGTCGTGTTTATGTAGGAATAGAACACGTGACACTGCTATGAGGGTAGAGGGGAATGGGACGTGGACGCTGCTAGTGTACACTGCCTTATATGACGTCACGTGTAGCAACAATCATAGCTTCGTAATTCTTCATCCTGCAGAGATATTTTGAATGAAGCTAAGTGTTAGTAAACAAGTTTAAGCAGGTTTTGAACGTGCGGGTCAGTTAGTACCACCACAATAGCTTGTTGTTTACCACAAGTTTTAATGATGCAACATATGTTCAGTAATTTTACGTTGAGAATGTAATTCTCGAAATTAAAAAGACCTTTCAACTTTAACCGCATTTATAAGGAAGTTAAATGTGTAACAGATAGTTTTGGAAACATTATCCACTTTCACTTGTCTTTCAAATTGAATTCCAACTTCTAAAAAGTGAGGATCTCTTACTACTTGCTGATTGTTTCCGGTCATGTGCTCTACTAGACATAAACAACATATCTAGCTATAATTGCATATCATCACGTGGGGCAAGGCTACTCTATTGGGGAAGCTACTTCATCATCATCATCATCATCATCAATAACAACAACAATGGGTTAAGTCTGTGTGACTTATTCCGCTGTCATAGATCATCATGATCATTGTACATTCATGAATTTAGACCATTTGTTAACCTGTTTCGGCCTCAAGAGAAACACCATCCACAAGTCTTTTGAGTGGACGTCCTGGCCTTCTTCTTCCTGCAGGTTGATATCTTAACATTTGTTTGGGTATTCTGTGATCATCCATTCGATGAACATGTTGCATCCATCTTGACTTATAATCAGAAATTTTGTTTTCTAAAGGTTCCATGTGTAATTCTTCTAAGATGTCTTCATTTTTTTTGTGATCTAGTAGTGTGTATCCTGCAGTCCTCCGAAGGTATCTCATTTCAGCAGATCTAAGTCTCTGTATATCTTTCTGTTTCGACGTCCATACTTCGCTACCATACAAAAGAGTTGGAAGAGCCAGTGTTTTATACACTTTTACTCATAGATTCTCATTCAAAAATCGGAATCCATCTATTTTTGGGTCTCTAACCAAAGTTGTCAACGTTGGGACATTCCTATTTACATTATCTATGAGACTTTTAGTTATAATAATAATATAATAATAATAATAATAATAATAATAATAATAATAATAATAATAATAATAATCATGTGGTATCATGGCAGCTGCCGCTGTCTTCCGGAAACGAAACACCAGTCCTCTCTGTCTATCCATTGACATTCTTCCGATCCTCTGATATTCATAGCTGCTTGTACCCCTTCTATCCAAGTTTTCTTCGGTCTTCCTCTCTTCCTCCTTTCCATTGGGATCCATTCCATAACAATTTTAGGTAATTTTTGCTCAGGCATTCTTTTGACATGGCCATACCACTGTAATATTTTCTTTTCTATGATGTCTATGATGTCCGGCTCCTCTTGTACACCCATAATTTCCCTTATTTCTTTATTTCGTATTCTATCCGTTCTAGATTTTCCAGCTGATCTTCTTAAAACATCCATTTCTATACTTAAAATTCTTTTCATTTCCCTGGTGGGAATTTGCCAGACTTCAGCACCATATGTTAAAATGCTCTGAATTATGGTTTGATATATTTGTAATTTTCTATTTTTTGTAATATTTTTGCTCCACCAAACAGAGTTTAAAGCATTTATTGCTTGTTTTGTTTGTGCGATTCTATTTTTAATTTCCACTGTGTTATCGCCTGAATGGTCTAATTTTGTTCCTAAATAAGTGCATTCAATACTAGGTTTTAGTTCTTCTTCATTGTTGAAATTTATATTTTCCATTTCTTCTCCTATACAGGTATTTAGTTTTCTCAATGTTTATATAAAGTCCCCATTTTTCATATTCTTCTTTTAGTTTTTTAGCCATATATTCTATGTCATCGTGGTCCTGTGCTATTAATACCTGGTCATATGCAAATTTTAATCAGTGTACATAATGCTAGTAACGATAATATAAACAATAACAATAATAATAATAATAATAATAATAACAATAATAATAATAATAATAATAATAATAATAATAATAATAATAATAATAATACTATTTTTCCTCTGGGTACGTGATTGGCGTTCCGCAGAGTGAGATGAATGATAGGATTGTCAACTTAAGGCTAGACATCATAGCCCCCAGTTGTATGAACCCCAAATGGAAGGCTACCTCTTCCGCTCCTATGGACCGTTGGGGACTTCTTCCTTGTTACCCCGGGAATGGGTCTCCATATTTTACCCCTGGAGAAAAGGTGCCTACTTCGCACATTTATTTCTGTCCTTCGAAGTCTTCACACGATACCCTGTGCAAGGGGCCCTTCGATCAGGTACTACACACCGGGTCAGTTTGACCAGAAGCTCGCGAGAGAAGGGACGCTAGACCCTTTGATGAGGCTGCCTCATAGAGGGTTCTCATCCACTACCCATGAGGAGCTACTTAACTAAGCTAATTTACTTACGGTTATTTTCCTACATATATCAGAAAGTGACAAGTGGTTAGCTCATTGCTTCAAAGTTGCACCTAGTAGGTTATTAAAGTAATATTGGAGGGGAAGTGGATTCAATTTTGCTCAGAATCCCTAATATATAATTACAATTTTAATAGATTACAGTTACGCCTCTTACACTGCGATGGGCAGGACATGTGGCACGAATGGGAAATGAAAGACGACCATGGAAGCTTCCGTTAGGATAATCTGAGGGTAAACGCCCAGTTGGTAGACCAACAATTAGTTGGGAGAATAACGTTAACTATGATTTAAGGGAAGTAGATTATACAAGGAATGATTGGAAAACATTAGGTCAGGATAGGGATGTATGGAGAGCTTATGTCCGTGCGACCGTGAACCTACGGGTTCGATAGTGCCAATGAGTTAGTTAGTTTGTTGATAGATTAAGTATGCATTGTTTTATTCCTATGCATGAACAACGCAAAATATTTTAAAATATCAGTTGTTTGAAAATTGCTGCTTATTTAAAGGAAATAATTTGAAAACCGGAGAGAAAGAATTTTTTTAATGTTTTCAAACAGTTTAGTGAAAATATTCCATCCTCAATGTTAATGTCGTTATTGTAACAATTATTTTACCACATTCAGGGTTTGTTCTAGGTGATGTCAATGTATTGATTTTAATAGACTGATGCGCACACGTTCTGCGCAAACGCAACAGCCTGTAACAAGTTTGTTTATAATGAACTCTAATTGTCCTGCAGATGCACGATAGATGGCTTATGGGCACAAATTCAGGACGTCTGGGATGCTCTAGCCGAAAGCCCACGTGACTGTAGAAATTTGATTGCATCAATGCCCCGCAGATTGAGGACGGTAATAGATGCTGAGGGTTCATACACCCGATATTAATTTTGTTAAAGTTTTCATTTTAGAAGATATTATTTTCTTTCTTCATTTAATTATTAGAAGGTTTTCATTTATGTGTTTTGTTTGTGCATTAAAGCCAAAAAATGCAAATATAAAATTAAATATGAAACTATATTACAAGCGAAATGCTATCCTAACATTCAGTAAAAAAAAAATGGACGGGAATCGAACCCGCGATGTTACGAACGCAGATGTGTGTTAAACCTCTCGACCACGGAAACACACAAAGGCAAGCTCACTCTTTTATGTTAATTGAGTGTGCACTGCGTTAACTAGCAAACAACACAGTACAATTACTAAAAACGTGTTAATGTGAATAAGGCTTCTGCGAGTGCTCACGAAGTTCCCCGATCGGTTGATAGAACCAAGAGATGACTCATTTTTTTGTCTAAGGGTGTACAATCTGGTAGCCACATTGCATTCTAGAATTCTTACATCTTAATATATAAATTGTAATATTCAAAGTATTTCTTAGAGAGTCAGTCACTACAAAATAATGCTCTGACCTATTAAGAATGTTATAAAGGAGGAGCTTGATTTTAAAGCGATAAAATTAAATTGACAAAATCGAGGTGAAAACGACTGTGATTGGTTATAAATCAAGATTCAATGAAATGTGATTGGTCATTGATTCCCATTTGGGACATGAGTTAAATAGTCATAAATAAATAAGACATGAAAGTTCCTAATTACTGGTATAATTTTATCTTTTATTCAATCTTATTTCCTGTAAATTACGATCTCGCCAAAGAACAGTGTTTCTATCATTGACAATTCCGGACACAATTCAAATCATGAAATATCCTCAACTCATGTCCAACTCAGGGTCGGGTCGAGGCATGAGATGAGATGAGCCCCTATATGTGGAGGTCTGTGAATGACAGGGGTGCCGCTCGACCACGGCTGACGCCCCATCACAGGGGCAGATGAGTAAAATAAAACGAAATGCATGCAGAAATGAAATTGTGGCAGGGTAAAACGGGAGAAACCCGAGAAAAACGTGTCCAAGCTTCGTTTCCTCCACCAGGAAACCCACTTGGTGTGACCTAGATTCGATATCGGGACCCTAGCGGTGAGAGGCGAGCGACTAACCGCTTGCGCCACAGAGTCGCCTCAATTCGGTCATATGGCGGTTAAAAGTACGGGGTGAATGATAAATATGGCTTTATGTTTGATCGTGTTGTGTGATGAAAATATTATCATTACAGGAAGTATGAAATTACCGTTGGAAAGGCAATTATTCAAATTACAACAATGGAATAAAACAAAACTGTGTAGAACTTACGTCATTAGTCAAAATGGCGTTGAATATGCAACAGAAAATTACAATTGCTGCATGGGCAATAACGTATGCTAATGATCGTGAGTCTGCAAGACGTGAGTTTAACGTAAAATTCCAGCCGTCGACTGTGGGGAAGTGGAGAAAACGACTGCTGGAAACGGGAAGGATGCAGAAAATCAAACCTCCTGGAAGGCCTGGCATTAGCACGGATGCAGAAATAACGAAGAGAATTGTGGAGGCGTTCGACACTAGCCCACAAAAATCAACCCGCCAAGCTGCACGTTAGAAGTGATTTTTTTTTGTTTTGTTCTGTTGTTGTAATTTGAAAGATTCCCTTTCCAATGATAACATCATATTTCCTTTAATAATAATATTTTCGTCACAAAATGCGATCGAACGCGTAGCCATACTTCTGAGTCACTCTGTAGTACCATGTTTCGCACAACAGAGGAGTCGGCGGAGTAATACATTATGCAAGTTTGTTTACAGTACAACCGGAACTGGGCTCGGAATTTATATATTCATTAGAGTGGCGGGAAAGGATATCTTATTAAGAAAATACTTTATGTAATATAAACATCTTCTCTAAACAAATTATAGAACCAAAGAATTAAAATATCACGGACACTATATTTTCACCTTTCAGGAATTCACCATAAGTGCATAAGATATAAAACTATTAAATTGCAATTGCATCCTTGAAATAAAATAGAAGACACAAGATTATATATCCTGCGTTTAGTATTACAACATTTTACGCCATGAAATAGCTGTCATTAGTGTTTTCAAAATTATAAATTTTATGTAGCCTATGTAATGGAATAAAGCATGAAGCTATTTGTGCACAAATGAGATTACTTTCAAATCCGGAATTTCAAGGTTGTGCAGAGCATGGGATGGAAATTTCACACGTTCTGTCACCTGCGTCATCATAATGCTGGATCTCATGACAAGGCCGGCTTTAATTGCATTAATTTTGTCATTAAATTAAGAAATATATTATGTGACTAATTAACTCGTGCCCCAACTGGGAGTCAATGACCAATCACGTTTCAATGATTTTTTTTTATTTACAACCAATCACAGTCGTGTTTCACCTAAAATTTACCAACTAAAGTTTATCGTAATAAAGAAAGCACCTCATTTTTAACATTCTGAATAGGTCATAGCATTATTTTGCAGTGACTGACTCTCTAAGAAATACGGCTACCAGATTGTATATATAGTGCATGAATGTCAACACGTAGCGCATGCGGGAGTTAATATAAAAACATTGTAACAATTGATTATAGCACAAAAAAAACACTGTTTGCACTTTCTTAAACGAATTATTTTCCAGGAAATGGCCTTGCAAAAAATATATTTGACATATTTACATCATAGGACATCAAATTAATTAATACCTATAACGTTGTTTATAAATTTCTCCACTAAGGTGCATTCTCACAATATTGCGATCCTTTGGCAATGAATAATATATTTGAAGAGAAAAATTATACGCTCAGACCGGGACTTGAACCCGGGGCCCATGGTTCTCTAGACCAAGTGCTCTACCAACTGAGCTACCTGAGCAAGTACCGATCCAAATGCAAATCTTTCTCTATATACATTGTAATTCCCGTCCACCAAATGCTATGAAGCCATGCTTCTATCTTGCAATTGGCGGCTCCTTTTATTAAGAAGATATATTTGGGAATCATACATTACAGCCAGTACGGCTTTTTCCAAGTTTTTCGTGGCATTACTTATGATGATGTACTACTAATGACCGATAGCGAGGGGATACTAAAGGACAACACGCACACACTGCTGAGTAACACTAAGAAATTAGAGCTTTAAGTAAATATCAATAAAACTAAATATATGGTCACACGTAGAAATGCATTATATAATGGAAATGGACAGCTAATGACAAATGAGGGAAATTTTGAGGAAGTGGCTGAATTCAAATACCTAGGAACAATAATCACAAATAAGAATGAGATGCACAAAGAAATTAAACATAGGCTCAATTCTGGAAATGCCTGCTATTATGCATTACAGAGACTTTTGATGTCCCAACTCCTTTCAAAAAACGTTAAACTGAAAATATATAAAACTATTATTCTACCAGTTATATTATATGGGTGCGAAACATGGACTCTTACTTTAAGGGTGGAAATGGGATTACGAGTTTTTGAGAATAAAGTTCTTAGGAAAATTTTTGGACCAAAGAGAGATGAACAGACAGGTGAATGGAGAAGACATAACAATGAACTACATGGTCTTTATAGGAAGCCAGATATAATAAGAACAGTTAAGTCTCGTAGACTGCGATGGCCAGGACATGTGGCGCGTATGGGGAATGAAAGACGTTCATGGAAGCTTCTTGTAGGAAAACCAGAGGGAAAACGCCCAGTTGGTAGACCAAGAATTATGTAGGTGGGAGAACAACATTAACTATTATTTGAGGGAAGTAGATTATACAGGGGATGATCGGAAAGCATTAGCTCAGGATAGGGATGTATGGAGAGCTTATGTCCGTGCGGCCATGAGCCTACGGGTTCGATAGTGCCAGTGAGTAAAGTAAGTAAGTTTGACAAGAATATTACCTGGGCAGACCAGCAGAGAGTGAAAGTAAAGTTTACGATGTACTTTGATCTAAAATTGCGTAACAGACATAGCTTCAAGGCAGATGTGCAATCCTTAACCAGAGTTTTATGTTCTAAGGTCAAGTTTCACATCTTAAACCCAATTAAATTTTTCAATCACAGTTGGCAGGATCGTATTTCTACTTGTAAACGTTTCTAATACGTTGTGAAACAGAAATTTCAATGAAATATTAATTGATAGATAAATTCTATTGATGCAATTTGACCCCGACATGTTCATAATCATGGGAAGATGATTCTAAGCCTCGAACCCATGTACCATATTAAGTCAGGATGTCACTGCAGATGTACTGCATCGTGACGGTAGCTCATCATGGTCATCTGCACGTCAGATGCACAATCTGACATTTAAATTTCACCATCAGCTGGCTGCAACTGTGTCACCAAATGCAGGAAATGTCATTTCTGACAAAATAACATATTATCTAAATGTTTTACGTGAAATAGCATCATTTATTGTGAAATATAAAGATTTACTGTATTTAAATGTATAATAATGAAAATAAAAATTGAAGACACTATTTCAGATTATATTAAAACTCAGAAACATTAATTTTGAACAGAAAAAAATATATCGAAAATGTAGGGAAAAAAAGAATTCAAAATTATAAGAAAAGTTTTAGGTCCACAAGTCATAGGTGAAGCATTTAGACTCAGAAGTAAAAAGGAAATAAAAATATATACAGACATTCATAGTGATATTAGAAAACGAAGGTTAAAATTTTATGGCCATATTAAACGAATTAACCCAAATAGGCTTACAAAACAGATAATGGAATTCTACGAAAACAGAAGTAAAGCTCCAGTGGATACTATGAAGTGGATTGATGAAGTCAAAAAGGACTTAAAATTGGCAGGAATTATTAAAGAAGATATCCGAAACAGAGATATATTTAGAATTAAGGTGAATATGTGGCAAGTTGACCAAGAGGACAAACCGAAGAAAAAAACTGGAACAACTTGGGACAGATGATAGAAAACAAGCTCATAGCAAAAGAATGAAAGAAGTTTGGGCTCAAAGGAAACGCCTCTAAGTACTTTGCGTAGTCCTACATGGGCTCATCCGCAATTACAAAAAAAAACTCAGAAGAACAAAAAGCTGCACATGAATGGATCGGTTAAAGAATGAAGACATAAGAACAGAGTTAAATATATATCCATTAAATGATAAAATCAAAGGATATGGAGAAAAATAGTTTAGACATGTAGAAAGAATGAACGTAACAAGATTACCAAAAGCAGCATTTAACTACAAGCCAAGAGGTTCAAGGAATGTAGGAAGGCCAGTGAAAAAATGGACAGAACAACTGTGAGGCTGAAGAGGTATTTTGCCTAGTCCGTGAAGTGAAGAAGAAGAAGATTAAAACTCAGCAATTAAGATGGTACGGACATGTCCAGCGAATAGAAGAGGATCGGCTACCAAAATGTGTTTTGGAATGGAAAGCTGAGGGAAGACGAGGCAGAGGAAGACCTAAAACCTCCTGGAGTCAGGGAATATACTTATACATCAATCCATCCATAGTCATTCTGCCCGAAGGCAGAATGCAATCATAGCATTTTCATGCTAAGCTTGCAGCTTTACTAGGGAATTATAGGTGTGGTAGCTTCCCGTTGCTTTCCACACCGGTGAAGGATGATGATGATAATGATAAGGATGATGATGATGGCCATATGATTTGATTTCGGGGACCGTTTGGGCCTTAAAGTTTTCCTGACATTTGTCTTACAGGTGAGGAAAAACCCCAATAAAAACCTCACCCAGAAAAACTGCCCCGACGGGGGATCGAACCCGGGCCCGCTGCGTGACAAGGCATTTGCCTAAATGACATCCCAAATAATTAAAATTCTGAACTTGGTCTATAATTACATTGTTTATCATTATTTTTGTTCTTATTGCACATTTTCCTCTCACAGCTAATATTTTTGTTTTAGATGTAGATATTCTTAAATTGTATTTTAGAGAGATATTTAAAGTATAAATGAATTGTTGTAAAGCATTTTCTGATGCTGTCATTATTACTTGATCGTCTGCAAACAGCAGAGTTGTCAATACACTATTTGCAATCCCTTGATTGTCTTGGAATAGATAATTAAATCATCTGCATACAACAGGACTGAGACTTAAACATTTCTTATCTCCGGAGCCTCAATGTCTCATTCTAGCATTACGTCTACAATATCATCAACGAATAGATTAAATAGCATTGGTGATAAAATGCAACCTTGTCTCACTCCCCGATTGGCTTCACTGCTCTCTGTAATGTGCCCTTGGTCTACTTTTATACAAAATTTAACATGTTTATATTATATTAATTCGTTCAAATGATGTTTATATTTTTTGTAGTTTACTTACTTACTTACTCACTGGCACTATCGAACCCGTAGGTTCATGGCCGCGCGGACATAAGCTCTCCATACATCCCTATCCTGAGCTAATCCTTTCCAATCATTCCCTGTATAATCTACTTCCCTCAAATCATAGTTAATGTTATTCTCCCACCTCATTCTTGGTCTACCAACTGGGCGTTTTCCCTCTGGTTTTCCTACAAGAAGCTTCCATGCGAGTCTTTCATTCCCCATACGTGCAACATGTCCTGCCCATCGTAGTCTACGAGACTTGACTGTTCTTATTATATCTGGCTTCCTATAAATACCATGTAGTTCATTGTTATGAAGTCTTCTCCATTCACCTGTCTGTTCATCTCTCTTTGGTCCAAAAATGTTCCTAAGTACTTTATTCTCAAATACCTGTAATCTCCTCTCCTCCCTTAAAGTAAGAGTCCATGTTTCGCACCTATATAATATAACTGGTAAAATAGTAGTTTTATATATTTTAAGTTTAACGTTTATTGAAAGGAGTTGGGACATCAAGAGTCTCTGTAATGCATAATAGCACGCATTTCCAGAATTGAGCCTATGTTTAATTTCTTTGTGCAGCTCATTCCTGTTTGTGATTATTGTTCCTAGGTATTTGAATTCAGCCACCTCCTCAAAATTTCTCTCATTTGTCATTAGATGTCCATTTCCATTATATAATGTATTTCTACGCGTGACCATATATTTAGTTTTATTGATATTTACTTCCAGTCCTAATTTCTTAGTGTTACTCAATAGTGTGTGCGTGTTGTCCTTTAGTATCTCCTCACTATCGGCCAACAATACTACATCATCAGCATAAACTAACAGTTTATTAATACCATTGAGTTGTAAGCCTTCCTCATTCTCTAAAGATTTTTTGTAGTTTAGAAGAAATAAATGTTTGACATCTGTTCCTTCTTTCTGAACAATAGTTACAATCCTTTGTAGTTCCCTACAAAGTGTCGAACATCTTGAAAGAGAGAAATAGAATTGATTTATTTTAGTAGGTGAACTTGGTTCAATAATTGCACCTAAAAGTCTTGATCACGATTTCTCTACATTATTTATTTGTTCTGATTGTCTTGGTCCCCCCCCCCTTACACGATCTTCATGATTCAATAATTCCTCGTTATCTGGGAGATTGACATTTACATTACATTTACAATCAAATATACTTCCTCAATTTTTATTTCATTCTTATTTATAGACGCTTTCACATCTAAGGTCATATCGTGTCTAGGAATTTGAGGTGTATCCAATAGGCTGCATGATTTTACTATTGTGTTTGTCATATATTTTCTCAATAAAATAAATGATTTAGTTTTAATTGTATTATAAAATAATGATTATGACTGATAAACTGTAAGGAAATTAAACAAAATATATTAGAAAAAATATAATATCGTGAGTTGCATTAGAATGTCAGTGGCTTTGCCATAACATTAAAATGGACAGAAATATTTAGGGGCGAGGGTCTTCATGGGTGATACAAAACTTACTTACTTACTCACTGGCACTATCGAACCCGTAGGTTCGTGGCCGCGCGGACATAAGCTCTCCATACATCCCTATCCTGAGATAATGCTTTCCAATCATCCCCTGTATAATCTACTTCCCTCAAATAATAGTTAATGTTGTTCTCCCACCTACATAATTCTTGGTCTACCAACTGGGCGTTTTCCCTCTGGTTTTCCTACAAGAAGCTTCCATGAACGTCTTTCATTCCCCATACGCGCCACATGTCCTGGCCATCGCAGACTACGAGACTTAACTGTTCTTATTATATCTGGCTTCCTATAAAGACCATGTAGTTCATTGTTATGTAGTCTTCTCCATTCACCTGTCTGTTCATCTCTCTTTGGCCTAAAAAATTCGTAAGAACTTTATACTCGAAAACTCGTAATCTCCTTTCCTCCCTTAAAGTAAGAGTCCATGTTTCGCATCCATATAGCTGGTAGAATAATAGTTTTATATATTTTTAGTTCAACGTTTTTTGAAAGGAGTTGGGACATCAACCCTCTTACTAATAATCCATATATAACTTTTATACAAGGTTTATACACATCTCAGTTGAAAATTCTTACTAATAAACACTGTATTAGCTGTTCAGTGTAGAAGAGGTGTACAACTTTACATGGGAATCGTTATACATGCCTCCACCCTTGTTTAAGGATTCTATAACTAGACAAAATGTCCGACATCAAGATCAACTGACTGTTTTCTTATGATTTTGTTGAAAGTTTCCTTAAATTTAACCCAAAATGCAACACTTTAACGACTGTTTGATGGATGCACAGGGCATAAATACTATTAATAAAGCTCTGGGTAGGAAAATAAAGGCATCATAAAATGCCTTTCGTTACACTCATTCTCGATTAGGCCTAAAAATATTTTAAAATTGAACATTGAATCACAAAAGGATATGTTCTACAATAATTGCTGTAGACAAGATTTAACCTGAATGTAGTTTAAATGCTTCATAATATTATTTTAAGAAAACTTTCTTGCATCTATAATACATAACACACACACCGATATAAAAATATATTTTAGTATAGAGGTACTATTATTGCAAAAATTTACATGTTAACTTGGTAGTCCTGTGGGTAGAGCTTCTGACTGCCATGCGTGAGGTCGTAGGTTCGATTCCCGGTCGAACTATGGTGATTTTTTTTTTTTTCGCTTGAAATGATATTTTGTTGTCGGTAACATTTCCTACTATTTTGAACGTTTTCTAACGCATCTTAAAATACTGCATATAATTCATAAGTAATGGGCAAAGCTTTTATTAGTTTCCAAGAATTGGTCGAAATTCTTGACGTTAGATGGCAGCACATCATCTGTGAAACCAATTCTACGTTTTATTTGACAAAGCGTGAGTGAAATATATATAAATTAAAACACACTTATTTTTTTCGTACCTCCTCAATTAGGGAATCTCTATTAATTCTTATCCATATTCATTTCTTACACAATAATCACTAGTTGATGTTGTTTTATTTCTGTTACAAACTGCGAGTAATATTGTTCTGACGTCACTATGATGACGAATATGTGACGTATTGTGTATAATTGCTGTTTTGTTATATAGCTCCGGCACAACGTTTATTAGTAAGGAAATTATACGTGATCTACATAAGGCTTATATATTGTATAACTAAACAACTGATGAAAGCCTGTATTAGAGATTTTTATTAGTAAGACCGCAAGAGTCTCTGCAATGCATAATAGCATGCATTTCCAGAATTGAGCCTATGTTTAATTTCTTTGTGCATCTCATTCCTGTTTGTGATTATTGTTCCTAGGTATTTGAATTCAGCCACTTCCTCAAAATTTCCCTCATTTGTCATTAGCTGAGCATTTCCATTATATAATATAGGCCTATTTGTACGTGTGACCATATATTTAGTTTTATTGATATTTACTTCCAGTCCTAATTTCTTAGTGTTACTCAACAGTGTGTGCGTGTTGGCCTTTAGTATCTCCTCACTATCGGCCAATAGTACTACATCATCAGCATAAACTAACAGCTTATTAATACCATTGAGTTGTAGGCCTTCCTCATCCTCTAAAAATATGATGGCATGCTCTAGTACAAGGGGGAAGAAATTCAGGAAGGCCTAGATTGAGATGATTGAACTGTGTGGAGAAAGATACTCGGAAGGAATACGGAAATGGAGGACGAGAATGGGTTGTCATTCTAAAGGAAGCACTAGTCATATGACTTAGAAGAAAATTATGCGTTTTCCCTCAAGTTTATAAACTTTCTACTTGTGTCGGGCATAATGTCATATTATTAGGTTCGTGATATACAAGGAAGACAGCTGACCAGGTCTCTTGCACTATCAGAGGGGCAGATGAAATGGAATGGACGACATGAGAAGTTGGAATTAAATTTTTGGCAGTGGAAAACGGAAGTCTGCTCCAAGAAAACCCTGTCTTGACTCCGATTCGTCCATCATGAACCCTATATGATGTGACCGAAACGCGAACTCCAACATTTTTAATTTCAAATATTTTCTTCCAATATATTAGGCAAGATCACTTTTGGGAATCAGTATAGATATTGGTGATTTTAAGTAAATTCAATAGACCGAGGATAGGAACCAGTGAGGGCCTTAACCCTTAATTTCGTAATGTATCCTTTTGGATACAGCACTTGGTTCAGTTAATTTAATATTTCAAGTAAATCACAAGAAAAGGAACAAAAAGAAACCACTTAAATGTGCGTCTAATTATACAATATACCGAATAATATCAGATATAGGCTACAAGATTCCGTTTTCACTGCGGTCCGCCACATTCAAATAACTAACAGAAGAAATATATGTTTTGCCAATTTAAGGGTTAATAAATGCAGCAGTCAGTAACCCTTTGTATTAGTAGTGACAGCAGCAGAATAACTTAGAATTAAATTGTAACGAATACTATATATATATATATATATATATATATATATATATATATATATGAAAGTTTTCTTGGGTTTTCCGCGTCTTGGATTCAAGTTCGGCCTCTGGCCACTGATTCCGACGTTTCGGCATGATCCCACATGTCATTATCAAGGAATGATAAGTTCGAGTCACAGGTTTAGGTCTTGTATAATAAAATACATAGAGTTTTCGCTGTGGTCCGTTTCCGCAGACGAACACCCATCCAAGGTTTAGTTCTTATGTTGTTAAACACCTTCAGTTTTCAGTGTGGTCCGTTTCCCAAGCCGTACATAAGAACTAAACCTTGGATGGGTGTACGTCTTCGGAAACGGACCACAGTGAAAACTCGATGTATTTTATTATACAAGACCTAAACCTGTGACTCGAACTTATCATTCCTTGATAATGGCATGTGGGATCATGCCGAAACGTCGGAATTATTGCCCAAGACGCGAAAAACCCAAGAAAACTTTCATATTCATACTTATATCCGCGAAAATCTGCAATAAAACACACACACACATATATATATACATATTGAAGTCTGTAAAGAATTGAAAATAGCACTGAGTGTGTGATACCCGTATTTCCATGTCTCCCGCTCTCTGTAATGGTGATCCTGGCAAACTTCTAACCTCACATGAGACCCTTAGAAGCCAGGGCGTATAAGTAACAAAAAGTGAATTTTGAATAAATTATGATCAAAGTAGAGACACTTCATTTGTGATTGTCTTAGCAATTTTCTTTTCATAAGTAATACCACGAGTGATTTCCAATTTATCTACAGGATTTGGAAATCAAGAGTGGCATTTGTTAGGACTATTTAACGAATAAAATTAAGCTGTTTACTCACAAATCATTATTTAAATATACTTATTTAAAAATATTTATATATTTAATGTAAACGGCGATGTTTGAAAACAAATGTGAAATGTTTGGTTATGTTTCATTTGGTCATCATTGCAACTTGATCGTACTATATATTGAATCGCAATATTGTAACATGCACCCTAGTGGAGAAAAAACGAAAGACATCAAACTGTATATTATAACCAACATTATAGGTTATTAATTCATTTTTTTGGAAACAACTGAGTAAAATCATTATTTAAAAACACAATTATTGAACATACAATTATCAAATTTGTAGGTCGAAGGAATCTGTTCATTATTTGCTATATTCAACATATTTTTTTTAGAGTCAGTCACTGCAAAATAATGCTCTGACCTGTTCAAAATATTACAAAGGAGGAGCTTTATTTATTTTGGTAATAAAAATTCGATAATTATCAAGGTGAAACACGACTGTGATTGGTTGTAAAACAAGATTCACTGAAACGTGATTGGTCATTGACTCCCATTTGGGACATTAAATAGTCAACTAGATTTCAGCACCAGACAAATTTTTACGTGTATCCATTTGCCACTCAGGTTTGTATCTGCTTTAACTACTAAAATCTACACTTAATTCCAAAATTAGCAATGTTATTTCTACCCCCTTGGATTCTTAGAGTCTCATATGTTGGAAAACGCAGCCGGTATATACCTGTCTACACTACAGCCGCTGTATACCCGGCTCTGAAATTTAGGTTATACGAGGGGTAAAGGTAGAAATTCGCCCTCTACCGCCAATAAGGAAGTGGTTGTGTGGGAGTGCACGTCTGCCACAACCGATCACTGCTCTTGACGCAGCTATAGTGCACTAGTAAGGTTTGATTCAAATTGCTGAGATATTGTCAGCTGTATGTCTACTAACCGCATACATAAAGCGCCCCTCCCATTGAATATCCATATCGGCAACACTGTCGTGAAAACGTCAGGGCAGGAGAATCTGTGGCTGGGGTATAGTTACCGATCGCTGGCTTATTGGTTGGGCGCTTTGGTATCTAAGGCTCGAATCTATGAACGCATTAGACCGTAAAAGTCGCTTTCTGCGTGTGCTCTGCTGAGAAAGTTGCATCCAAATACATTTTTGCATACTCAAAAATCTGTTCATGCGATAATAATTTTTGAAATTCCTAAGCTACCTGGCGAGGTGGCTTAGCAGAGAAACGAATCGTGAGCAACCCGATGGGAACCGATGTAGTTTGAAACCTTGCCGCGTACCTTGCTGCTTTATCCAGGATGTCGGACCTTGAAGACTTCGATCATGTTTTCGGTATACGCGGAGAAGAGGAATTTGATAGAGTCTACCAAAGAATTCAACTGGAAGAACAGGAGAATCGGCGTAATATTGCGCGATGCAGACGTCGTCGTATACGGTATTGTTTGTCGGACGCAAGCGTAAATGCGTTCCTCTAGCAGACGAAAATAACGGGTGGTTTTATCGCTGAGAATTCTGGGTAATTTCTTGCCAATATTACGAAAACGACGACTTTCATGCATGACCAGTTAGTGGGTCGCTAATTCGATCTTTGCACTTGCTCACGGTGAGTCAGCTCACCAGTGATTGGAAGTAATTCGAGTAGAAACTAATATATTTGCATGCGGCACTAAGTCCCATCTGGAGAGCAATTTGTTCAAAATGAAGAGAGGAAGAATCTTACGGGCTGTGAAAGGTCGCAGAAGAGAAGAACATATCAGGAATGAGAATATTAGATAGGAACTAAAAGTACAACCACTTCTTCAAGAATTTGTTCAAAATGAAGAGAGGAAGAATCTTAAGGGCTATGAAAGGTCGCAGAAGAGAAGAACATATCAGGAATGAGAATATTAGATAGGAACTAAAAGTACAACCACTTCTTCAACAAATAGAGAACCAGGAACAATTGGATAGAACATCTTCAAATAATAAGAGGATAGGATATCAAAGATGGCACTGATGTATAATCCTGGCGGACTAAGACCTGTGGGAAGACAAAGAAAGCGCTGGGCTCAACAGATGTGAGATACAAACAGGCAAAGTCCTAATCCGCGAAGGATGATGAAAATGATGAAGAGAGGATAAGATAAAGACGAAGAATAGAAAAATAAATATAAATTGACAATTGGCACTGCGGGAGGATGAAATTATTTCGCAAGTTCAATTAACTTTCTGAATTTCCAAGAAAAAAAAAGCATGTACAAGCGGATGAAGAAAGAAGCGCACAATAGAAAATGAAATAGTATACATTAGCATATAATCAACATTCAAATGTTTTATTTTATTTTTTTGTTCAGAGACTTCAACATTCGCATCCTCTGGAAGGTTAAGACAGTGTTTTGTTTCGGTTCGCTACCTCACATTCATCTTTCGTAATAAATGACTGTCTTCATTTGTTTAAAAAAGTTATTTGTAATAATGACATTGGTTCTCTTTCAGTAAATATACACAAGCAAGAATATGAAATAATAGAAAATTCCTTTGCTATTATTTAATGCACACTTCCATAAAAGTTAAACATGATACGATCTCGGATAACGAAACACCTTAAAAGAAAATAATGGTAGAAAACAAATGTTTTTCGTGTTTCCACAGTCAATTTAACTGACTATTTAAGTCATGCTCAAAATGGGAGTTAATGACCAATCACATTTCAATGAATTTTGTTTTACAACCAATCAGAGTTGTTTTTCACCTCGATTTTATGAGTTTAATATTATCATATTAAAATCAAGCTCATCCTTTTTAACATACTGAATAGGTCCGAGTATTATTTTGCAGTGACTGATTCTGGGAAATACGGCTACCAGAGTGTATATATAGTGCATGAATGTAAACAGATACTGCTTGCGGGATATAATAGAAGAACATTCCTAGTAATTGATTATACCAAACTAAAAAGAAACCGCTGTTTGTACTTTCTTAAACGTATTATTTCCCTGGAATTTACGTTCCAGAAAAAATATAATTTACATCACAGGACACCACAAATTAATATGTTGGTTATAAACAGTTTGATGTGTTTCATTTTTTTCTCCACTAGAGTGCATTCTTACAATATTGCGATCCTTTGGCAATAAATGATATGATCTGCTTGCAGTGATGAACAAATGAAGCATAATAAACGTTTCTCATTTGTTTTCAAACATCGCCGTTTACATTAAATATATAAATATTTTAAAATAACTATAGTTAAATAATGATTTGTGAGTAAACAGCTTAATTTTATTCTGTAAATAGTCCTAACAAATGCCACTCTTGATTTCCATATCCTCTAGATAAATTGGAAATCACTCGAGGCATTACTTATGATAATTATATTTTTATCTTGAAATATCAATTATTTTTTTGCGCGACATTGCGTTTCGTCATATTTACAGCAATGGCGACCATGACTAAAAATTCAACTTCTTACATTTCGGGGTTGTAAACCTATATAACTAAAAGTAAAGTGATCCCACAACAAGCCCGGAGGCCCTTGGGGTAGTGGGAGGTTAAGGCTCCCACATTTTCTACACAATCGGCACTTTATGTCAGCCGGGTTGTCAGCCCTGCGTGACGGCCGCCTTTACCCCCAGGACAAGCATCTGGTACTCATTTTAGTTAGAGGCTGAGTCGACCCCAGGGCCATAGTGCCGCCAGAGGGTTTGGGTCAGTTTAGAAATCCTGACCCCAACGGGACATGAACCCTCGACCCTCCGGCTTGTAGCTCAGTGCCTTAACCACTACGCTACGGCATAACTGTACTGTAATATTACAAACCTCGTTCGGGAAGTAAAACCACTGCCCTTTATGTATACTACATACAATGTATATAAAAAAATGTAGCCAAAAGGTAGTGTTAATATACATTATACGAAACAAATCACTGCATTTTAAATGAACTGAACTTTGTAACAATATAAAACAATAAATACGTAAAGATGTAGTCAATGTACATATTTCACCAATTAAAAATTAAAAGAGCCAACATGTTTCAACAGCGAAGTTGTCATTTTCTTTGTCTTCTTCTTCTTCTTCTTCCTTTCATGTGATAGACTTAGTAGTCTGTTACGGTCTCAATCCAACGTTTGAAAGTGTCTGCCCAAAGGTCTCTTGCCTGGTGACTGGTAATTTAAGATTTGATGTGGTATTCCTCTTCTACTCGTTCTTCTTACGTGAGATTTACAGCTGTTTCTGTATTTTTGTACATATTCCATGACTGATTCTGTTTGTAATTGTGTTATTTGCATGACTAAATATTGACTCGCATTAATGGACATATATTAAAGGGACCCGTAACATCCTACACTTATAATGTTAAATGTAAGGGACATTTTCTCCTGAACTATTAATCCTATCAAGTTGAAATGTTTACAGTGGAAACGTTCATATATTTAGAGTCTTCTGCCATAAGGATTTATATAGATATGCATTTATATCAAAAATATTTTTTTTCTTTACAAATATTTTCTTTCAGTTTTTTACACTGTATTTTGCAACCTAAATTCTTTAATTACTGAGCTATCACAACATCAATATGGTAACAATTGTACTCGTATATGAGCGCTATATTGAAGCCCTGGTCTCTAGCTTTAATAGTTTACGAGAAAATGTTCTTTATATATTGAAAAAAATGAATGCTAACTATGGGAGAGAGTTGATGGCTCACGCCCACATTTTAAAGGGACGGGGAATATTTAAAACAAATAATAAACACACTTAGAAACAAGATAATTATACCATATTAAAGAGGAATTGTTCTAGTATTTTAATTGATAAAAAAAATCAAAATGCATTTTTTCATCACATCTGGCCTTCCGGGTCCCCTTAAAATTAATATTTTAAACATTTTAAAATAATTTAATCTCTCAGAAGATTTGAATTATACATTACTAAGTACTAAACAAATATTGCATAAATAATTCCTGGGGAAATCAAGCCAAGATTATTTAGGTCTGTAGCATTTGGACACACGCCACTGAAAACTGGATTTACGCCACTGACCTCCTTGTGAAATCTAGTCGTGCGTTAATCGTTACAATTCATTTTTAAAAGGCGGAGACATTCAATAGCAATGATCTATGGGGCAGAGACCACGTTTGATCTTATATGGTACATCTAGATAGAAACAAAAGCTATCTTGCCGGAAACTGTTAGAGTCATCTCCGGTCATTTGACCTCTCGTTTCAGGAATACCAACCATACACGACCTAACCTCATCCTGACTTTCACTCCTTCCTTTCGTCTCTGTGAGAAAAACTGTCCTATACAATAGCATTTCTTTCACACGAAAAAATATAAACAGTTGAATAAATATTTTTGGACACTAAAATAATAACCACAAACACTGAAGTAACAAGGTAAGAAACTAGCTCCATTGCGTAATAATTTAACTCATCATCATCATCAACAACAAGGATTAAGCCCAATGGCCTGTTACGATCTCATTATAGGTCGAATTGGTCCTTCCATCTCTTCAATGGTCTTCCCAACATTCTTCTCCCTTTTGGTTTATAATTATACATTCTTCTTGGTATGCGCTGTTCATTCATTCGTAATACGTGCTGAAGATAAGCATTTTGATAATATTTTATTCTTTCACAGAGATTAAATATATTAAGTTCTGTTCTTATATCTTCGTTTTTCTTTTTATCGGTCCTTTGGTATCCTGCTATTGTTCTCAACATCTTCATTTCTGCAGCCTCTATTTGTTTACTATCTGCCTTTGTTAATGTCCAGGTTTCACATCCATAGATAAAGAGATGGAACTGCCAATACTTTGTAAAACTTCAAAATAGTTTATTTTCTAGTCTTATTCAATAAAGTGCGTTTAATTGTGCCACATGGATAATTGAATCGTTGTATTTTAGTGTGTTTATCTAAATTTCTGTCATTGCCTAAATTACATCCCAAATAATTAAAATTCTGAACTTGGTCTATAATTACATTGTTTATCACTATTTTTGTTCTTATTGCACATTTTCCTTTCAGAGCTAATATTTTTGTTTTAGTTGTAGATATTCTTAAATTGTATTTTAGAGAGATATTATTTAGTGTATAAAGGAATTGTTGTAAAGCATTTTCTGTTGCTGTCATTATTACTTGATCGTCTGCAAAAAGCAGAGTTGTCAATACACTATTTATATTAATTTGTTCTTGCCATTAATTTATAATAATAATAATAATAATAATAATAATAATAATAATAATAATAATAATAATAATTTATTTTAGCTGGCAGAGTTAAGGCCATAAGGCCTTCTCTTCCACTCAACCAGCGAATAGTAAAATTATACAAAAATTACGTACATATTACAATTTTAAGATATTAAAATACAGTGGTCCAAGTATAAATTAAATAATACTGATGACAATGGACACCCCTGTCTTACTCCCTGGTTTATTTCTATGTTTGTTTACTAATAATTTCATTTCTAATAATATTTGAAAATAAATGGTATACTGGAGTGAATTTTCAAGTCTTACATGATTTCAAATATACAAAATTGGGACTGAATATAAATTTACAGAAAACAGAATATATGTGTTTGGGGAAGGATCTGGATGACCTCATACTTGAAACATGGACAATAAAAAATGCGAATTTGTTTTAAATCTTGGGTCAGGTTCACGTGAAAGAGATGTACAAACTAAAATTTCAATGGCAAAAAATGCAACTAAGACATTACATGGGATAATTTGGAACAAAAATATTACAAAGGAAACTAAAATGAAAATGAACAGGGTAGACTGTTTGAACACTTATTGTAAAAACATGTCTTTTTCATAAGTAATGTCACGAGTGATTTCCAAATTATCGATAAATTCACTCCTCACAAAGTGAGGAGTGAATTTATCCAGAGAATTTGGAAATCAAGAGTGGCATTTGTTAGGACTATTTAACGAATAAAATTAAGCTGTTTACTCACAAATCATTATTTAACTATAGTTATTTTAAAATATTTATATATTTAATGTAAACGGCGATGTTTGAAAACAAATCAGAAACGATAGGTACGCTTCATCTGCTTCTTTTGTTTATCATTGCAACCAGATCATACTATTTATTGCCAAAGGAACGAAATATTGTAAGAATGCTCTCTAGTGGAGAAAAAATGAAACACATCAAACTGTATATTAATTCATTTCTGATGTCGTATGATGTAAATATGACAATTATATTTTTCTGGATTGTTACCTGGGAAAAAATACATTTAAGAAAGTGCAAACAGTGGTTTCTTTTTTTGGTGGTATAATCAATTGCTACAAATGTTTTATATTAACTCCCGCATGCAGCATGTGTTGACATTCATGCACTATATATACAATCTGGTAGCCGTATTTCTCACAGGCTCAGTCACTGCAAAATAATGTCCAGACCTGTTCAGAATATTAAAAAGGAGGAGCTTTCTTTAATATGGTAATTATAACACATAAATATTTCGTGAAACACGAGTCTGATTGGTTTTAAAACAGAAATCATTGAAACGTGATTGGCCATTGAGTCCCATTTGGGGCATGAGTTAAATAGTCAATAAAATGATACTCCTCACTTCCTGAGTCGTGAATTTATCGATAATTTGGAAATCACTCGTGGCATTACTTATGACTATTTAACTCATGCCCCAAATGGGAGTCAATGACCAATCACATTTCAATGATTTCTATTTTACAACCAATCAGAGTCGTGTTTCACCAAATATTTATCAGTGTTATAATTACCATATTAAAGAAAGCTCCTCCTTACAATATTGCGTTCCTTTGGCAATAAATAGTATGATCTGGTTGCAGTGATAAACAAAAGAAGCAGTAGAAGCGTACCTATCGTTTCTCATTTGTTTTCAAACATCGCCGTTTACATTAAATATATAAATATTTTAAAATAACTATAGTTAAATAATGATTTGTGAGTAAACAGCTTAATTTTATTCGTTAAATAGTCCTAACAAATGCCACTCTTGATTTCCAAATTCTCTAGATAAATTCACTCCTCACTTCGTGAGTCGTGAATTTATCGATAATTTGGAAATCACTCGTGGCATTACTTATGATAATTGTTAACAAACAATAATGGTTGTTCATTACAAACAAAAGAAAGTAAAAACTGACATTGCATTTCAATTAGCTAGGTCATGTTTCAGTGATTTCAAGAGCAGAAAAATCGATAAAAAAAGAGTGATTGTTTATGTACGTGAATGTAGTATTGCACCATTGTTATAAAAAGTGTGAATTTTCTGTGGTCAAAGATTAGAAGTTGAGCCGTGAAGATGGGATGCTGAATAGCGTAGCGTATTCAAGCGTAACTTGTTACATTGCTTCACGTAAATTGATCTGGCCATTATTTTGCTCTCGGCGTATTTCATCTGTTTCTTGTTTACATTTCCTTCTACTGTCACATTGTTCAGAACAGCTGAAAGTGTGATTCATTTCTTTTCTGCTTTCAACTCACGAACTTACAGTTAGATTCGTGATCGTCTTCTTTTCTAACTCGAGCATTTTTTTTTATTTATAAAATACTTTATGTTATCTAGCATTACCTTGTACTATTGAGCAACACTAAGAAATTAGGACTGGAAGTAAATTTCAATAAAACTAAATATATGGTCACACGTAGAAATACATTATATTATGGAAATGGACAGCTAATGACAATTGAGGGAAATTTTGAGGAAGTGGCTGAATTCAAATACCTAGGAACAATAATTACAAATAGGAATGAGATGCACAAAGAAATTAAACATAGGCTCAATTCTGGAAATGCGTGCTATTATGCATTGCAGAGACTCTTGATGTCCCAACTCCTTTCAAAAAACGTTAAGCTGAAAATATATAAAACTATTATTCTACCAGTTATATTATATGGGTGCGAAACATGGACTCTTACTTTAAGGGAGGAAAGGAGATTCCAAGTATTTGAGAATAAAGTACTTAGCAACATTTTTGGACCAAAGAGAGATGAACAGACACGTGAATGGGGAAGACTACATAACAATGAACTACATGGTCTTAATAGGAAGCCAGATATAATAAGAACAGTTAAGTCTCGTAGACTGCGATGGGCAGAACATGTGGCAGTATGGGGAATGAAAGAGGTGCATGGTAGCTTCTTGTAGGAAAACCAGAGGGAAAACGCCCAGTTGGTAGACCAAGAATAAGGTGGGAGAATAACATTAACTATGATTTGAGGGAAGTAGATTATACAGGGAATGATTAGAAAGCATTAGCCCAGGATAGGGATGTATGGAGAGCTTATGTCCGCGCGGCCATGAACCTACGGATTCTATAGTGCCAGTGAGTAAGTAAGTAAGCAAGCATTGCCTTGTTCTATGTTCACTTCACAACCTTTCGAAGGTTTGAAATGTGTTTCAATAAACGAATATAGGCGAATTCCATGCCAACTGGCATAAAAAATGCAATAAAAATAATGTTTAAATGTATTCTAGCTTTAAGATAGTAGCACACAACTTTTGCTCTTCAGAACATTTACATGCAGGTTCCAATCCCTTTAAAAGAAAAGATAGAATTTCAGTCAATAACACTGAGCAACAAAAAAGAAGGTTTTCGTTTTTGTCTCAGAAAGAAAAATAGTGATTCTGATAGTATTTTTTCTCCTGAATTAAATATATCGGTTGTTCTCCAACATGCATGCTTTCCGAGAGACAGGAATTTATAATTTCAAACACTCTAATATTTTCTACATTGGTAACTACACAATATTCGAACATTCGGACTCACCTAGAAAGTAAGAAATGACGATTTTCTGCTATATTTTGCCTGTGGAGCATCCCTCTTGATGGTCCAACAATAATCGGCCAGCATATTAGGATTCCATTTGCCTTGATATCTCTTTTCCCTAGCTGAAATCTCCTCAGTTAGCTCATTTGGGTTTATTTTACAATGGACAAATGGACGAAACAACGTTTATTAAAAAAATAATTATTTAAATTCATTAATTGAAATTTAAATAAAAAACTGTGGGTGATGGAGAAATTCCGAATACATATTTGAAAACACGATAAAAAACTGCATTAAGTACAACTATTGGTACTCATGAGACAAAAATCATGTTGACCTGTGTTACTAACAAACTGACTTAAGTATAACATTAATAATAATGTGAGAGTGTATATTATTGAATTTTATTTATTTCACGAATTATTTTGCTGAATCAAATCTTAAATAATAACAAATAAAAAACTGGGAGCACGAACTTGATATTTTGTAAATGCAACACGCAAAATCGCTTAGCAGCTGTTATACCTGCCCAGTCAAATAACGTGACTTATGACCTTTGGAGTAAAGTGCGTACTTAGGACTAATGCACGTCATGCAATCACTTTGCTAAAATACTCTAAACAACATAATTTGTGTGGAAATACTCAGAGCTCACATTACGAAATGTCATTTCATAAATGTCATTGTAAATAAAAGCTTTTGTCTGCAGCCTACAGCCTATACGTATTACGTACAGGAGTATTAAAATATATAAAACTATTATTCTACCAGTTATATTGTATGGATGCGAAAAATGGACTCTTACTTTAAGGGAGGAAAGGAGATTACGAGTATTTGAGAATAAAGTTCTTAGGAACATTTTTTGACCAAAGAGAGATGAACAGACAGGTGAATGGAGAAGACTACATAACAATGAACTACATGGTCTTTATACGAAGCCAGATATAATAACAGTTAAGTCTCGTAGACTGCGATGGGCAGGACATGTTGCACGTATGGGGAATGAAAGACGTGCATGGAAGCTTCTTGTAGGAATGCCAGAAGGAAAACGCCCAGTTGGTAGACCAAGAATGAGGTGGGAGAGCAACATTAACCATGATTTGACGGAAGTAGATTATACAGGGAATGATTGGAAAGCATTAGCCCAGGATAGGGATGTATGGAGAGCTTATGTCCACGCGGCCATGAACCTACGGGTTCGATAGTGCCAGTGAGTAAGTAAGTACTAGTTCTGTGATAGTGTATACTTGTTGACTAATAAGTTTGTAGTATTCATTATAGAATAGCTTTGTTTTTATAACAATTTATTCAATTATTATTATTAATAAGAAAATGTTTTTTCCATGGCTACTAGTTCCTGCACCACTCAGTAATATTCCCTCCTGCCACGATCTTTGGTTTGACCAAGACGGCTACAGTTAACTGAACTGGACTTGTAGTGCAATCACTTTATCTGTTTTTGTTTACAGAATGAGTTGCAACTGCCCGGTGACCCAGCCGGGACCTACCCTGGCCAGCACATGTGGTGGGTCCGCCTTCATGCTCTTCATGGGACTCCTTGAAGTGTTCATCAGATCGCAGTGCGACCTTGAAGATCCTTGTGGGAGACCAGAAAGTAGAATTATACCCGATCCTGTTTACGACTTCATCGTAGTTGGTGGAGGCTCAGCAGGTATGCATTAATACAATCTCTGTCCCCACTAGTTTTAAAAATTATACCCATGGGGGGGAAAAAAGGTCATAACTTGGTGGACTCCCCTGCATGCAAAATATGCCGATACATTGATACCCTGAAACAGCGATTGACCAACCTATCAGCAAAACTAGTGTGGGAGGAAGAAAAAAATATATTGAGGAAAATATGGCCTAAATCAAATCTACACGAATGGTACCAAACTTTATTGGAAATAGACCCTAACTAACTCACTGCGCACTATCGAACGCGTAGGTTACTAGCCCGCGCTGGTGAGATTAAGCTCTCCATACATCCATAGTCATGCAGCTAATGTCTTCCCAGTCATCCCCTGTATAATCTACTTCCCTCAAATCACGCTTAATGCTATGTGCTCCACCTACAGTCTTGCGTCTACCAACTCGGCTTGTTGCCACTCTGGTTTTCATACAAGAGAGCTTCTGATTCCCCTTTCGCTAGACCCCCACAATCTCACGTGCCCATCGCTTGTTCTCGCCAGACTTAACCTCTACATTGACCCCGTCCAAAAAATTTTCAATAAGAAAACTTCTATTCTCAAATACTACGTTATCTCCTTTCCTCCTTTTAAGTAAGAGTCCATGTTTCAGCCCATCCATATCAATATAATTCCTGTAGATAGAATAAGAGTGTTTATATCTAATGCAGTTTAAGTTTTATCGAGCGTTTTGGGATGTCAAGAGTCTCTGCACTGCATAATAGCACGCATTTTTCCAGAATTGATCCTATGTTTTAATTTCTTATGTGCATCTCATTCCTATTTGTGATTATTGTACCTAGTTAGTTCGAATTAGACACTTTCCTCAAAATTTTGTACTCATTATGCTACATATAGCCTGTACCATTTCCATTATATAGTGCCATTTCTACGTACGTAGACACATAATATATACTTGTTTATATGATATTTAATATTCCAGCTACTGAATTTGTTAGTGTTACTCAGTAGCTGTGCATGCCGTGATTGCTCATTTAGTATCTCCGCGATATCGGTTTTCCTTACGATTAGATGTGAATAATGACGGCCCCCATGTTAATTTTACTGAAATTACGTACGGCCTAAATGAAAGAATATGATTGG
Source organism: Diploptera punctata (assembly GCA_030220185.1). Taxonomy (NCBI): domain Eukaryota; kingdom Metazoa; phylum Arthropoda; class Insecta; order Blattodea; family Blaberidae; genus Diploptera; species Diploptera punctata. Next base: position 39,655 of record JASPKZ010007228.1, read on the forward strand.
CCACACCTCACGCTATGTGGTACAATGCATAAGAAACCTTTTATCCGTAGGATTGTTAACCTTGTTGGTTATAAAGCACCAAATGTTATTCTGGAACTCAACACAATGTACCTTTCAGCTTTCGATCTCTAGTTATGATTAACCATTGTCAGGATAATTATAACAGTGGGAAGAGCGCGAAATCTATGAAGGACGAATGCAATAAATCAGAACAAATGGATGATTGAACATAATTGGACCGGTTCCTCTAGACCTTGATAGTTTCGCCACTTTGTGTGTGTGTGCGCCCCAGTAATGATGTCATAACAGACTGACATGTATTTTTCTTTTAATGAACCAAACTCGTCTAGAAGCCGCACGACTGTTTTGATGGACTTTCTACAGCGGTGCAGAATACCTTAAAGTCATGGCTATTAGTTGTCATTCAACATTTCAAGATAGTTATGAAAGCAAAACTGTCTTGCGTAACAATATTTTATGATTCCACGTATCTCAAACGTTTCTCTTTTTTTAGTGGATTCCGAAGGAATGGAATTATTTAGACTTATTTATTCTAATTTATCTTCAAATCTTCATCGAATTTACTAACAAGGAGAGGACATGCTCTGTATGTCACCAAATTAAATAAAATAGTGTGAACTTCTTCTTCTTCTTCTTACCCATAATTTCTAGGATTTTGATTTTGTTTATTTCCAAAATCACTCCTCGGAGGAAGACGCATTGGATGTGCATTCACTGTCTGTCCATCTCTTGGCTGGTCTTCCTCTTGTTCTTCTTCTTCTTCCGTCCATTGGTCTATCTTCTTTAGCTATTTTACAAGTCGGTTGTCAATTCTTTCTATATGACCCTTCCAATATTTCCGTCTACCTATAATAAATTTGGTTATGTCTTGAATATGACATTTGTCCTTAATTTCTGTGTTGTGTATTTTATCAAATAATGTTTTGCCCAGAATAGTTCTTAAGATTTTCATTTTTTATATGTGCTTATTATTTGTTTAGTTCATATTGTGACCAATAAAACTAAATATATGGTCACACGTAGAAATTCAGTATATAATGGAAATGGACAGTTAATGACAAATGAGGCAAATTTTGAGGAAGTGGCTGAATTCAAATACCTAGGAACAATAATCACAAATAGGAATGAGATGCACAAAGAAATTAAACATAGGCTCAATTCTGGAAATGCGTGCTATTATGCATTGCAGAGACTCTTGATGTCCCAACTCCTTTCAAAAAACTTAAACTGAAAATATATAAAACGATTAATCGACCAGTTAGGCCTATATTAGCCTATATGGATGCGAAACATGGACTCTTACTTTAAGGGAGGAAAGGAGATTACGAGTATTTGAGAATAAAGTTCTTAGGAACATTTTTGGACCAAAGAGAGATGAACAGACAGGTGAATGGAGAAGACTACATAACAATGAACTACATGTTCTTTATAGGAAGCCAGATATAATAAGAACAGTTTAGTCTCGTAGACTGCGATGGGCAGGACATGTTGCACGTATGGGGAATGAAAGACTTGCATGGAAACTTCTTGTAGGAAAGCCAGAGGGAAAACGCCCAGTTGGTAGACCAAGAATGAGGTGGGAGAATAACATTAAACTATGATTTGAGGGAAGTAGATTATACAGGGAATGATTGGAAAGAATTAGCTCAGGACAGGGATGTATGGAGAGCTTATGACCGTGCGGCCATGAACCTACGGGTTCGATAGTGCCAGTGAGTAAGTAAGTAAGTAAGGAAAATGGATACATTAAAATTAAAGTATTAATTTAACTACAGGGTTTTCTAAAATAAAATTTAGACGCTATTAAACTAGAATAATATTGGAATGCGGAATATATATCCACAGAAAGCTTACCTCAACAACATTGCTTACAGATCTGACAGATGGAGTGAACTTTGAAGGTCAAAGAAGCGATTGAGAGACCATATGACTTGAGGCCAGAAGCCCTAATCCTTGATAGCATTTGATGATGATTTTTCATTTTCAGGGTCGGTGGTAGCGAGCAGGCTGAGTGAAATCCCACACTGGAGGGTGTTACTCATCGAGGCAGGTGGAGACGAACCCACGGGTACTCAAGTACCATCCATGTTCCTCAACTTCTTAGGTAGCGACATCGATTGGGGGTTCAAAACCGAACCTGAAGAATACGCATGCTTAGGAGAGCATGACAAGCGGTGTTACTGGCCGAGAGGAAAGGTAAGCATTCAACATAGGCTGCAGTTATATTGTATAGTCCAGTTCTGCTAACTGTAGCCATCTTGGTTATACCAAAGAGCGTGGCACAATCCCGAGTGGGGTAGGGAAGTAGTAGCCATGCAATAAACATTTTTTATTAATAATAATGACTATTTAACTTATGCCCGAAATAGGATTCAATGATCAATCACATTTCAATGATTTTTTATTTACAACTAATCACAGTCGTGTTTCACTTCGAATTTATCAACCGAAGCTTATAATTTTAAAGAAAACTCCTCCTTTTTAACATTCTGAATAGGTCATAGCATTATTTTACAGTGACTGACTCTCTAAGAAATACGACTACCAGATTGTATATATAGTGCACGAATGTCAACCGATGACGCTTGCGGGAGATAATATAAAAACATTTGTAGCAATTGATTATACAACCAAAAAAAAAACAGTGTTTGCACTTTCTTAAACGAATTATTTCCCAGGAAATGGCGTTACAGAAAATATAATTGATATATTTACATCATAGGACATCAGAAATAAATGAATACCTATAATGTTGGTTATAAATTTTCTCCCACTATGGTGCATTCTTATAATATTGCTTCCTTTGGCAATAAATAATATGATCTGGTTGCAATGATGAACAAAAGAAGCAAATGAAGCGTACCAATCGTTTCTCATTTGTTTTCAAACATCGCCGTTTACATTAAATATATAAATATTTTCAAATAACTAAAGTTAAATAATGATTTGTGAGTAAACATTTTACTGAAAATATATAAAACTATTATTCTACCAATTATATTATATGGATACGAAACATGTACTCTTACTTTAAGGGAGGAAAGGAGATTACGAGTATTTGAGAATAAAGTTCTTAGGGAAATGTTTGGACCAAAGAGAGATGAACAGACAGGTGAATGGAGAAGGCTACATAACACTGAATTACATGGTCTTTATAGGAAGCCAGATATAATAAGAACAGTTAAGTCTTGTAGACTGCGATGGGCAGGACATGTTGCACGAATGGGGAATTAAATACTTGCATGGAAGCTTCTTGTAGGAAAGCCAGAGGGAAAACGGCCAGTTGCTAGACCAAGAATGTGGTGGGAGAATAAAATTAACTATGATTTGACGGAAATAGATTATACAGGGAATGATTGGAAAGCATTAGCTCAGGATAGGGATGTATGGAGAGCTTATGTACACGCGGCCATGAACCTACGGGTTCGATAGTGCCAGTGAGTAAGTAAGTAAGTAAGTAAGTAAGTAAGTATTATTATTATTATTATTATCACCCATCATATCATCGGGGTAATCTAACTCCGCCTTTCAGGTGCCCCAACCTAAGAAATTGATTACAATTCCACCAATGCCAGGGGAGAAAACCAGAAATGTCAGAGAGGACAACCTGGTGGCATTAGACAAAAAAAAAAAACACTAGAGTAACACATAACAGTAAAAACCTTTCTAATAAATTCCCTGCCATCATTATCTTTCATATAATATTTAACCTTCTGTAGATAACCTTTTCTTTAAAGTATATTATATTTTATAACAGTGTTAAATGTAGTTTCTTTTCTTCACTCTTACGTACAATGTACGCACAAATGGAATAAAACCAGAGGCTATATGATTTCCCCGTCTCATTTCCTTGACTATTTAACTCATGCCCCAAATGGGAGTCAATTACCAATCACGTTTCAGTGATTTCTGTTTTACAACAAATCAGAGTCGTGTTTCACGAAATATTTATCAGTGTTATAATTACCATATTAAAGAAAGCTCCTCCTTTTTAATATCCTGAACAGGTCTGACCATTATTTTGCAGTGACAGAGCCCGTGAGAAATACGGCTACCAGATTGTATATATAGTGCATGAATGTCAACACATGCCGCATGCGGGAGTTAATATAAAAACATTTGTAGCAATTGATTATACCACCAAAAAAAGAAACCACTGTTTGCACTTTCTTAAATGTATTTTTTCCCAGGTAACAATCTAGAAAAATATAATTGTCATATTTACATCATACGACATCAGAAATGAATTAATATACAGTTTGATGTGTTTCATTTTTTTCTCCCCTAGAGAGCATTCTTACAATATTGCGTTCCTTTGGCAATAAATAGTATGATCTGGTTGCAGTGATAAACAAAAGAAGCAGTAGAAGCGTACCTATCGTTTCTCATTTGTTTTCAAACATCGCCGTTTACATTAAATATATAAATATTTTAAAATAACTATAGTTAAACAATGATTTGTGAGTAAACAGCTTAATTTTATTCGTTAAATAGTCCTAACAAATGCCACTCTTGATTTCCAAATTCTCTAGATAAATTGGAAATCACTCGTGGTATTACTTATGACAATCCGTTTTGAGACTCAGAGTGGCCAACCTGAGGAAGTTGACTGTGAAAATAAAGTCATATATGAGCCAGCACTTGACTATTACAAAGACTCATTCCCCAAATGGGAGACAATGAGCCATCACATTTCAATGATTTTTTATTTACAACCAATCACAGTTGTGTTTCGCCTAGAATTTACCAACTAAATTTTATCATAATAAAGAAAGCACCTCCTTCTTAACATTCTGAACAGGCCATAGCATTATTTTGCAGTGACTGACTCTCTACAAAATACAGCTACCAGATTGTATATATAGTGCATGGATGTCAACATATGGCGCAAGCGGGGGTTAATATAAATCATTTGTAGCAATTGATTACATCACAAAAAAAACACTGCTTGCACTTTCTTAAATGTATTTTTTCCCCAGAAAAATATAATTGTCATATTTACATCATAGGACATCAGAAATGAATTAATATACAGTTTGATGTGTTTAATTTTTTCTCCACTAGAGTGCATTCTTACAATACTGCGTTCCTTTGGCAATAAATAATATGATCTGGTTGGAGTGACGAACAAAAGAAGCAAGTGAAGCGTACCAATCGTTTCTCATTTGTTTTCAAACATCGCCGTTTACATTAAATATTATAAAATAACTATATTTAAATAATGATTTGTGAGTAATCAGCTTAATTTAATTCGTTAAATAGTCCTAACAAATGCCACTCTTGATTTCCAAATTATCGATAAATTCACGACTCACGAAGTGAGGAGTGTATTTATCGATAATTTGGAAATCACTCGTGACATTACTTATGATAAATACCAATTAGGTAGTATAACTGTCACAGGATTGATCATCGGGGCAAGAGGTACTATACCAGGATTCTTAGCTAAATTTTGGAATTCCTTAGATTTGGACAGGGTGTATCTTTCTAAAATTGCCATCGCTGACATTAGAGGATCAATTTCAATTTTAAGAAACCATCTTCACAAATTTATACTTTATACTTCATTTACAATTTGAAATTTTTAAATGCATTTACAAAAGTATTTAATCAATATTGTCGGCCGCGGTGGACTAGTGGTTATGCTCCTTGCCTCTGGTCCCGAAAGTCGCGGGCTCAAACCCGGCCGGGGTCGATAGATTTTTTTAGGACGGAAAAATCCAAGGAGCAAGTCCTCCGGGAGGGACTTTAAGCCGTGGGTCCCGAGTCTGAAGATTTTCAGGCTCGTAAAAAATCCTTAAGCCTGAATAAAAAGGCCTATAAGCAAAATTTACCGAATTTTCCCGTCCTAGTACTACCTTGGTTTCCTAGATGTCAGTATGAGGCGGAACGCTGACCACAGACCACTCAAAAAGACATCTATACGAAAACACGTGTAACTAAATTAGTATGGTTCAAATTCTTCCCTGTAGGGGGAGAGCGCCTAAATCTCTGTAAAGGGAAAAAACATAGGCTTACAATACAATACAATTTCGTCAGTTTCGAAAATGAATTGTCTGTATCACTTTGTCCTTGAAGCAATCCTCTAATAAGGAAAGTTGTATATAATAAAATGAATAATAGTTTTAAAAAACTTTATTAGAAGACTAAAAAATGAAAAATAATTTTAATTTCCAACACGCTTGGGATAAAATTAAAGTGGTCAACAAAAAAATCATCTCCAACACATATAGAATAAAATTAGAGTTATCAACAAAAAGAAAATAATTTTACCATCAAAAGCGTGGGGTGCTCTATATCAATTAATATATTTGATAATAAACAGATATTGGTAAAAGTAAGCTCTCTATGAAGAAAATGTAAACATCATAAAAAGCACCCCACGCTTTTGATGGTAAAATTATTTTCTTTTTGTTGATAACTCTAGTTTTATTCTGTATGTGTTGGAGATGATTTTTTTGTTGACCACTTTATTTTATCCCAAGCGTATTGGAAATTAAAATTATTTTTCATTTTTTAGTTTTCATTTTTTTCGGATGATTATGGCCAGGATTTTAGAAACAAAATATGAAATTATTGTATTGTCACGGGTCCTCTACACGCATACAAAGTTTCAAGTCGATCCAATGTTTCTAAGTGGGTGAAAATCGCGTTGAAAAATTCCGTTACATTGATACAAAAACACTTTTCTTGATTTTCTGATGATTATGGCCAAGGTTTTAGAAAATAAATATGAAATTATTGTATTGTCACGGGTCCTCTACAAGTATACAAAGTTTCAAGTCGATCCAATGATTTTAAATGGGCGAAAATCGCGTTGAAAGATTCCGTTACATTGATACAAAAACACTTTTCTTGATTTTCTGATGATTATGGCCAGGATTTTAGAAAATAAATATGAAATTATTGTATTGTCACGGGTCCTCTACAAGTATACAAAGTTTCAAGTCGATCCAATGATTTTAAATAGGCGAAAATCGCGTTGAAAGATTCCGTTACATAGATAGATAAATAGATATATACAGGTCAAGCTAATATAAAGCGTGTAAAAAAAGGTGACAATCTTAAGTTGACGATAAAAATTACAGAGTTCCTCATAGTGGACCTTCCTATATTCTCCATTCTCATACATTATGGAACCGAATACTCGCCGAAATATTGCATTTTTAAATAATTTTAGTTTGTTTTCTGTATTCTATTTGGGATCTACTGAATACCAAAGGCAGAGTTATCGTTTAATCTTTCGCGAGTCGAAAAAGGTTGGGAACCGCTGCTCTAAAGGGTGTGTCAAGAAAAAGGAAATAAGAATATTTAATGTAAAAGTAGAAAAGAACTAGAGACCCTGACACACGCCAGACAGGTACAAGAAGGAATTCTGCTATGTCATTATGAACTGTATCTGGTGCAACCTTCAAACGGTTGCATAAAACTCTGATATAATGTTATTAAAAACTTACTAATTAAAACTGTGTGATAGCAATTAAAGTAAAACAACTTTTCAGCTACTTGGTAAAACTTATTTATCGACCATAACATTACATATTTTTAACATATGTATTAATAATTCCAAGGTCACACAGTGTCACTGTATGGTCGACATTCTCCATAGATAACTGTAAAACAAATGAAATATTATTTGATTTAGTTAATAGTTTTATGTTATTGCGCATTACAACAATTCTTGCGAGCGCAAATTCTCTAAAGAAATACCGATATCAAAATATTTTAATACAAAACGACGATTCTTACTTACTTAAGCTCTCCATACATCCCTATCCTGAGTTAATGCTTTCCAATCATTCCCTGTATAATCTAACTTCTCTCAAATCATTGTTAATGTTGTTCTCCCACCTCATTGTTGGTCTACCAACTGGGAGTTTTCCCTCTGGCTTTCCTACAAGAAGCTTCCATGCAAGTCTTTCATTCCCCATACGTGCAACATGTCCTGCCCATCGCAGTCTACGAGACTTAACTGTTCTTATTATATCTGGCTTCCTATAAAGACCATGTAGTTCATTGCTATGGAGTCTTCTCCATTCACCTGTCTGTTCATCTCTCTTTCGACCAAAGATTTTCCTAAGAATTTTATTCTCAAATGCTTGTAATCTCATTTCCTCCCTTAAAGTAAGAGTCCATGTTTCGCACCCATATAATATAACTGGTAGAATAATAGTTTTATATATTTTCAGTTTAACGTTTTTTGAAAGGAGTTGGGACATCAAAAGTCTCTGCAATGCATAATAGCACGCATTTCCAGAATTGAGCCTATGTTTAATTTCTTTGTGCATCTCATTCCTGTTTGTGATTATTGTTCCTAGGTATTTGAATTCAGCCACTTCCTCAAAATTTTCCTCATTTGTCATTAGCTGTCCATTTCCATTATATAATGTGATTCTTCCAGTTATGTTAAATCGATACTGAGCATGGCCTGCTTCTTAAGGCAGGAGGGAATATTTCGAAGTCCACATGATATGAAGTGTTTAGAAAAAAAAATATTAAATCAAAGACGGGCGAACAGTTAAGTCAATGTAAAAAACGACTTATCAAGGAGGTAGGATACATGATCTTTCGGGAAAACTAGATGTAATAAAAACAGTTAAGTATGTAAAAAAGAGACAACAAAGATTAGTCTCTTGTAGACAGATTTGCCTAAATACATCTTTTTCTATTAAATGAACCCTTAAAAACACAGGAAAAGAAATGCATTTAATTGTATAAATAGGGCAGGTAGTCGACAAAACTGCCAGTCTCAAGACAACCCTTGAGGATTCCGGACGCAGTCTCTGGCGAAACGTCGGGGAACTACAAGCCTCAAGACCACGGCCAACAGCCCGGAAATCTTCTACAAGATCATCATAGGTCAGAGCATTATTTTGCAGTGACTGACTCTCAAACAAATACGTTAAATATAGCAAATAGTGAACAGATTCCTTCGACCTGCACATTTGATAATTGTGTGTCAATAATTGTGTTTTTAAATAATGATTTTACGGAGATGTTTTTAAAAAATGATAACCTATAATGTTGGTTATAATATATAGCTTGATATATTTATTTTTTCTCTACTAGGGTGTGTGTATTCTTACAATGTTGCGATCCTATTTGGCAATAAATAATATGGTCTAGTTGCAGTGGATGAACAAATGAAACATAACCAAACATTTCTCATTTGTTTTCAAACATCGCCGTTTACATTAAATATTTAAATATTTTAAAATAACTATATTAAATAATGATTTGTGAGTAAACAACTTAATTTTATACGTTAAATAGTCCTAACAAATGCCACTCTTGATTTCCAAATTCTCTAGATAAATTACAAATCACTCGTGGAATTACTTTCGATAAATGTCTTGAATAGTAAGGTATCCTGATGCAACAATGACAAAGGGATGTGGTCAAATGGAGACTATGACATTTAATGGGTTAAATTTATTTTGATTGTTACTCTTGAATTTTATGTTTACAGGTTTTGGGCGGAACTAGCGTGATGAACGGGATGATGTACATCCGAGGAAGCCGTAGAGATTATGACGACTGGGCAGCCATGGGAAACACAGGCTGGTCCTATCAAGATGTCCTCCCATATTTCTTGAAATCCGAAGACAATCTTCAACCTCATCTGATGGATCAGGGATTCCACGGCGTTGGAGGCTATCTTTCAGTCACCCAATTTCCTTATCATCCACCATTATCTCACGCCATTCTCCAAGCAGGTCGTGAAATGGGCTACCAGGTTCGAGATCTCAACGGTGTATCTCACACCGGATTCGCCATTGCTCAAACAACTAGCAGAAATGGTTCACGATTGAGCACTGCTAAAGCTTTCTTGAGACCCGTCAAGAATCGTCCAAATCTCCACATAATGTCAACACTACAGTGGCAAAGGTTCTCATTAACGAAACAACAAAAGAAGCCTATGGTGTTGTCATTGTAAGAGGTCATTCAGGGATGAGTGAAGTTATTTTAGCTAGGAATGAAATTATAATTTCAGGCGGTGCTGTGAATACCCCTCAAATCCTTATGCTTTCTGGAATTGGCCCTAAAGAAGATCTTAAACCTTTGGGAATACCTGTTGTCTTAGATCTTCCAGGCGTAGGACGTAATCTTCACAATCATGTAGCTTTCTTCGTAAATTTCTTCATCAATGATACTGATTCTCAAGCATTGAATTGGGCAACGGCTATGGAGTATCTTCTGTTCAGAGATGGGCTTATGTCTGGAACAGGTATCTCCGAAGTCACCGCTATCATAAATTCAAAATATTCAAATCCAGCAGAGGACCATCCCGACCTTCAGTATTTCTTTGGAGGATTTCTTGCAAACTGTGCACGCACTGGGCAAGTGGGAGAACGTGTTGATCCAGAAAAGAAAGATGCAAAGCGATCAATTAATATAATCCCAGCAGTTCTTCATCCTCAGAGTCGAGGGTACATCAAGTTGAAGAACACTAATCCAACCGAACATCCGCTAATAATCCCCAGATATCTGTCTCACCCTAACGACGTCGCTACATTGGTAGATGGTATCAAAATCGCCATTGCAATGACCCAAACACCAAGTCTGCAGAGGTATGGGTTCAAACTGGATGACACTCCTGTGAAAGGATGCGAAAACTTGACCTTCGGTTGTGATGCCTATTGGGAATGCGCAGTCAGAATGCAGACAGGTCCAGAGAATCATCAGGCTGGAAGTTGTCGCATGGGACCACCCGGAGATCATGGAGCAGTTGTCGATCCTGAACTTCGAGTCTACGGCATCGAGAGACTTCGAGTTATGGATGCATCTGTTATGCCAAAAGTTACATCTGGGAACACAAATGCTCCAACGATTATGATTGCAGAGAAAGGAGCAGACATGATTAAAAGTACGTGGTTTGGAAGAAGAATCTGGGATGTTTGGTACAAGAAATAACGTGAAGTTAATTTTAATTAGTGTTAATTCTCATCACGTGTAGTTGTGAAAGGTTTGCTTTGATGTGAAACCAAAGTACGGGTTGGATTTGTTACAAGATGGTAAAGTGAATGTTAAGAATAATTGTGAAAACTGAAAGTTTCGTGAGGTTATGTTCTGCGAAAAACTGTTGTTGCCACCTACTTTCCATTCCAAAAACTTTATGGACCTATGCATAAGCTTGAATGGTTAACACACTTGCCAAACAAGTATTTGGCAGGTGTTTTGCTTCCGTATCTCCCCACATATACTGGTTCCAATGTGAGCTATCGTTTCTATGTTTCATGCATAAACACGCGCAAAACTAAAGTTTTATTTATTTATTTACTTTGAACTAGAAATGTAAATAAATTATTTGTATGTGAAAAACAGTTGAAGTAAAATAAAATTTATCAAGCAACATAAAAAACTCCTGGCGCGACAGGCCTACAAGGCCCTTAGCCTACCAGCCGGCTGCTGGCCTCACATCCACATGTGTCAATCACAGAGGTAGATGATAATCAGCCAGTGTAAGGGTGACATGTGGTCAGCATGTCGAGTCCCCCAGCCGTTATAGCTGTTTTCCTCAACCTGGAGCCGCTACTTATTGTAGCTACCCAAATGCATCACGATGCTGGGTGGGCACCGGTCCCATACTGGCCGAAACACCATGAATCAAGCAACATAAATTGATAAAATACTGAATTTTAATATTTTACAATATAGTAAAGTAATCCCATTACAGGCCTCAGGAGGCCCTTCTGGTAGTAGGAGGTTAGGGCTCCCACTTTTTCTGGACAATCGGCACTTGATGTCAGCCGGGTTGTCAGCCCTGCGTGACGGCCGTCTTTACCCCCAGAACAAGCGTCTGGTACTCGTTTCCGTTAGAGGCTGAGTCAATCCCAGGGCCATAGTGCCGCCTGAAGGTCAGTTTAATAATCCTGACCCCACCCGGACTTGAACCCTCGACTTCCGGCTTGTAGCGCAGTGCCTTAACCACGCTACGATGTGCCCCTATGTTTTACAATATAACATTTTTAATATGAAATTTTTAAAAATGCATCTATGGCATACAGTAGTCTTCACCTTGATTGAAACTTTTTTTTAAATTTTGTAGGGCTTTGGGAAACTGGTTCCATTCTCGACAGAAGGCCATTTGACTGCTGAATATGTAACCGGTTTCCAAAAGAAGTTCATAATTTTGAAAAGTTTTAATGAATTTGAGGACGAATGTATCATACAGGTATTATTTAATATTAACATTTTATATTGTGGCTGATAACTGACGTCACACGTATTTAAAATGCATTTATTTAATATCTAATGTGTCATATTAGGTTCTTCTTTCATAAAAATATTTGGAAGTCAGTTATATATTTAGATAATAGCTAATGGGGTTAATAAATTCTATCTTCAAGCACGGTTAGTCCAAAAGCATTCAAGACTAAAAGTGTATAAAACACTGGCTCTTCCAACTCTTTTGTATGGTAGCGAAGTATGGACGTTGAAACAGAAGGATATACAGAGACTTAGATCTGCTGAAATGAGATACCTTCGGAGGACTGCAGGATACACACTACTAGATCACAAAAAAATGAAGACATCTTAGAAGAATTACACGTGGAACTTTTAGAAAACAAAATGTCTGATTATAAGTCAAGATGGATGCAACATGTTCATCGAATGGAAGATCACAGAATACCCAAACTAATGTTAAGATATCAACCTGCAGGAAGAAGAAGACCAGGACGTCCACTCAAAAGACTTTTGGATGGTGTTTCTCTTAAGGCAGAAACAGGTCAACAAATGGCCTAAATTCGTGAATGTACTATGATGATGATGATGATGATGATAAACGCGAATGGCGTCATAATTGGTATAACCAGTTTTGTATTTAAATTTTCAGAATCATTTTTTTTCAACAAGTAATAGGATTTCTCATAGTTTGAACTCGAGACCCTGAGTAATTAAGAACAGAACCCATATAAACCTTTTGTTTTAATTGTAACAATTTTTTAGCTTTCAGAAGTTCTGTATTTAATAATTTAATTTCGCCAAAGACGTCAATTATGTCCCTACATCAATAACAAGAAAAATATATTCCCACACAAAAATGGTTCTATCTACATACACAATAAATGTTCCATTGTTAATAACACAACCCATTCTTCTTCTTCTTAAACTTAATTTGTAGGATTTTCATCCTGTTTATTTCCAAAATCACTCCTCGGAGGAAGACGTACTGGATGTGCATTCACTTCTTGGCTGGTCTTCCTCTTGTTCTTCTCCCGTCCATTGGTCTATCTTCTTTAGCTCTTTTTGCAAGTCTGTTTTCTTCCATTCTTTCTATATGACCCTTCCAATATTTTCGTCCACCCATTCAATTTTTTTTTTCCTCTTTTCGTTTACGCTGTTTTCCTTCTTGTTTTATCTTTTTGATAACTTTATGTTATTCTCACACATAGACACGAGGACAAGACACACACCCAGACCCAACGTGGAGATTAAAAATCCCCTACCCCGTCGGGAATCGAACCCGGATCGCCGGAGTGGAAGGTAGGGGGCTCTACCGACTACGCCATGGCGACAGATTTTTTTTGTCTCCTTTTTGTTTACACTGTTCTTCCTTTTTTTTTACCTTTTTGTTAACTTTATTTCATTCTCACATATAGACACAAGGACAGGACACACACCCACACCCAAGGTGGAGATTTAAAATCCGCTACCCCGCCGGGAATCGAACCCGGGTCGCTGGAGTGGAAGGTAGGACTCTAGCGACTACGCCACGGCGAGGGACACAATAAATGAAGGGAAAATCAGAAACACATCAAGCGCTGTAATCGGGCGGTTTAAGCATCAGGCCTTGGTTTAGAGATACGGAAGTTGAGTTGGTGCTAGTTCGCATGCGAGAAAAAATTTTCTAATGACATTTCGGTCAGTAAGTAACCGCCCTTCCCCACCCAGCATCATGAAGACATTTAATATCTACAATAAGTTTCGCCTGCAGGTTGAGAAAACCAGCTATTACTGCTGAGTGATCCCACATGCTGACCACTTGTAATTTCTGTACCGATTGGATGATCGTCCTTCTCTGCGATTAACACGTGAGGCGCATGGTATGCAAAAGGCCTTTTAGGCATGTCGTGCCATGGAAAATAAAATAACAGAAATGTACATTAAATAATTTGATTTGAATGTATGTGGCAAGATAGTGCCATAGAACCAGGGCTGGCGAACTGGATACTGTAACTGGCTAACATGATAGTACAGGAAGTTACAGAGTTAACATGATAGACACTATCTTAGTTTCAGTGGAAAACAGTTTTCTTAACCGAATTTCGCTACTATTTATGCCCAGTACTTGCTCCGTTACTCTCAGAAGATTGAGGGAACCCATTTCTACATATATCTTGAAGATATTTTCTCTGATTCGTCATATTTATTTCTTACTCTGAAAGAACTGGATAACTATTTGGTATGAAAAGAATCAAATATGGATTTAAAATAAAATCCAGCAAATGAAGGTTACAGGGAAAGAACCAAGTAAGTCATTTTTTTGTCCAAATGGAGTTGGAGGTGTCAGACTCTCCATGAAAAACACTATAATTTTGAAATTTCAATTATAAAAATTTGTACCTTCCTCACCTATAAAAACTTCTGTTATAAACGTTGTCACACTATTAAAATTCAAGGCCTTTCAAAGACATGCTTCATCCTCAGGAATTCTTATGGTACTGAAATTATTTGTATATTTCATACAGAGGGCTTCGGTTGTTGGGTGTGTTCTCATTTAGTAAATTTTTATTTAATGCTTCCTTGATAATTTCAATCAATATACTAGAAGAGACTGAAATTATCAATCAAACAAAAAAGTAAAAATTTGCTAAGTGAGAACACACCCAACAACCAAAGCCATCTGTATGAAATATACAAATAATTTGAGTACCATAAGAATACCTAAGGATGAAACATGTCTTTGAAAGGCCTTGAATTTAAATAGTGTGACGACGTTTATAACAGAAGTTATTATAGTTGAGGATGAGTGTTTTATAAGGTACGAATTTTAAAATTGAAATAAATTTAACCTCAACGGTGTTCAAACATTTTGAAGTATTAAACAGTAAACGATACAGTTCAGTAATGGGTTTATTATCTCCAAAGTTTGAGATTTAGGAAACGAAGTTTGTTTTTCAACTAAAAGTACGTTTCCAAGGAAAAGTGACTTACTTATTTTCCCCTTGTACTCTTCAAATGGCTTCTTTCTTGATTTTTGTAAAATACCAATATCGAATTCTCCATGTTTTTCTAATAATAATATCATGGAGAAATAACTATCACAGCAGGATCGACATTTTCGGAAGCCATCCTGTTTTTCGCTAAGGAGGTTGCTAAGATTTATCACTAAATCACCCAACATGAAGAGTTTTCTTTTTTCAGTTTTTGTTTATTCCATTAAACTACAGCATATGTAGTCAGCGAGCTATTCCTCGTCGGAAACAGCCCAACTATAACCGCAACTTCATTAAATTTTGCTAAATGAGAACAGACCCAACAACGAAAGCCCTCTGTATGAAATACACAAATCATTTCAGTACCGTAAGAATTCCTGAGGATGAAGCATGTCTTTGAAAGACCTTGCATTTTAGTAGTGTGACATTTATAGCCTACCAGAAGTTTGAGGACTGTTTTATAAGGTATACATTTTAAAATTTAAACAATTTTAACCTCAACGCTGTCCCAACATGATTATTAAAACTATAAATTACATATAGAACACCGACTCAATTCAGAGGGGAAAAGTAGAGTAAAAGGAAATCATCCTACATATTTAGTGTTTTTGGAATTGGGCTTTTTGATAATGATAATAAGGTCCCGCGCCGTAGCCGAGCGGTTAAGGTAGGAAGCCTTGGCGCAGAGCTACGGGACTTGCGCTGGTTGGAGTCTCCGTGGGGGAAGAAATTTTCTCATGGTATTTCGGCCAGTATGGGACCGATGCCCACCCAGCATCGAGAGGCAATTGGGTAGCTACAATAAGTAGCGGCTCCAGGTTGAGGAACCAGCTATAACGGCTGGGGGACTCGACATGCTAACCACATGTCACCCCTACACTGGCTGTTGATCATCTACCTCTGTGATTGACACATGTGGATGTGAAGGGCCAGCAGCCGGCTGGTAAAAGGGCAACCGCTGAAAAGTGGAAAGACCCTCAATCGCAATAATAATAATAATAATATAGTCTTACATCTAAATTACAATAAACCTAAACAATTACATGTTATAAATACAATAAAATTAATATTTATAATGTATTTTGATTTACTCTAGATTTAACGAATTTAATGTATAATAATAATAATAATAATAATAATAATAATAATAATAATATAATGTTTTATTTATTCTGGCAGAGTTAAGGTCATGTGGCCTTCTCTTCCACTCAACCAGCACAAATACAAATAAATATTTGACAAATATAGATATACACTATACTAATTACAAACAGTTAAAGATACATTAAATGTAGCAATGTAATACGTACAAGATATAGAAAGAAAAAAACGAGAAAAAATTATTAATGACATAGTATAAAATTAAATAAATAGAGAAAAATTTAATTATTAGACAACAGGCAACTGTATAAGCGTGACTTAAAAGTGCCAAGTGTACGGCAACCCCTGATATCTTGAGGAAGGAAATTCCAGAAGCGGGCAGAGGCTACTGTGAAGGAAGAAGAATAAGAGGAAGCGCTATGAAGAGGGATTGTTAGCAGACTGTTGTATCGAGTGATTTGTTTTACAGTCGTAATTTAAACGATAATTATTTCTTCATTTGTTTTATTATATCCAATATTTAAATACATTTAAGGTTGGAAAGTTGGTGGCAATAAACATACGTTGCGTAAGAAATTTTATCAAAGTGGTCGGACCATTAAGTGAGTGTTTTAAGAGTGCAATCGTGTTCCTGTTGGTGATGCCATATTGAAATGTTACATTACTGTTGTGTCTCAAGCAGAACTTCCAATCAGAGCATTTCAACTCAAATTCTTGATTTTTCAAACATGTTATTTTATTTTCTGCTTCAAAATTCTCAAATAAAACATACAGTTTTCCAACATCTAAATGACCGCATTTCATAAATAAAATTTTATTTTTGGGTTCAGTAGAGTTTTTGAGAGAATGATATTTATTACGTAAGAAAAATTTTGATGTAGGGCTCTAAAAATGGAGAACGGGGTTTGTGTTAGCCCAAAACTTATTTGTAGAGGTACAATTTATTGATATCTCCGTTAAAATTGCTTTAACGCTCTTGTGACTACATATACTGGCATTAGCCCGTAAGTTATGGCCGCGCGGACCTAAGCTCTCCACGCATACCTATCCTGAGCTGTTTTCTTATCATCTGTATAATATACTTCCCTCAAATCACGGTTAATTTTATTCATCTACCTCATTCTTGATCTACCAACACGACATTTTCCCTCTAGTTTTCCTACAAGAACTTTCCATGCAATTCTAATATATCATAAAAACAATAATAGAATGATAGGTTTAATAACTTTTTTCTGTCATTTTTAATGAGTGGATTTCTCAACCACGACTGCGGTTTTCCGACTTTTTATTGTTTCCATAACAACCATAAAAACTGAAAATCTACTGCCGTAAATTGCAAAAACAAATGACAGAAACATGTCTATGGTTACGTAACAATTTCTGTAAATTTTCAGTCATTTTCGTAGGTATTTAACATTTTCCGATGCTGTTATTTTAACACAGTTCAATTATGGGATCATATTTTAATATTATAATGATATTGTGAAAAGAAAAATTAATGTCTCAACCAGGAATCGAACCGTGGACCTCTAGTTCTCTAGACTAGTGTGCAGCCCACTACACCATTTTAGACTTGGCACGTGTGGTGGGCTGCACACTAGTCTGGAGAACTAGAGGTGTCCACGGTTCGATTCCTGGTTCAGACATTAATTTTTCTTTTCACAATATCATTATAATATGATCCATTATTGGAACTGTGTTAAAATAACAGTATTGGAAAATGTTAAATAACATCATTTACTGCTTATAAAAGTGGTTGTGTAAAATTCTCAAATATGGATACTTCTAAACGAAGCCGGCCGTTGGCGATGGTAGTGACACCTACCTAACAGCGGACGAAACGAGAATTATAGATTTGTATATAGGAAAGAATTGTTAATGTTTGTGTCAAGTCTAGAATGGTGTAGTGGGCTGCACACTAGTCTGGAGAACTAGAGGTCCACGGTTCGATTCCTGGTTCAGGCATTAATTTTTCTTTTCATAATATCATTATAATATTTTTGTAGGCGTTATGGAAACAAAAAAATAGAAAACAGAGGTCGTGGTTTACACTCCAAATGGGAAATCCACCCAATATGGTATATATTTTAAGAATTCCAACCAGCTTCGTGGGTTAGTGGTCAACGTTTCTGACTACAATTAAATGAGGTCACGGGTTCAATTCCCGGTCAAACCATATGTCCTTAAAGGGAATTATTCCTGTGGTTGCCCATGGTCTGGAATTTAGGTTAAGTTTAGGTTAAGAACTTTTCTGGCGCTTCATTATCATTTGTCACCCATCATATCATCGGGGTAACGTAACTCCGTATTCCAGGTGCTCCAACCTAAGAAATTGATTATAATTCCGCCAATGCCAGGGGAGAAAACCAGAAACGTCAAAAAGAACAACCTGGCTGGTGCCATTAGACAAAAAAAAATTTAAGAATTCCTGAAAGATTATTCATGTATAGACCAAGGCTACAATAATTATTTCATTCGTTGTTGGCATTTTGTTAAACTACATCAAGAAACATTTGAAAGCTCTGAGACAGCTGCTTGGAGAAGGTAAACAAATTTTGTCTCCCCTCACAAATGCAACTTTCTCTAAAATGGAGGAAGTTAGATATCATTGCTCTTATTTTATTGCCTGGAATGTAAAAGTTGTAATTTGTCTATATGGAAAATTAAAAAATAAATTATTTTAAAACAATCTTCAAACCCTTCGAAATTCCTAATGAGTCAAATATCTATAGAGATCGACAAACAAAATCTAAATTATAAATCTCAATTTTCAATAACTAATTTCCTAGCAATGCTTTTTTAACATTGTTACGCTACCGATCTGTCATGTACTATATCGTTGTAACAAATGCCTCAGGCTGAACAGGTTAATCATCTAGTAAGCAGTGACGGGGCAATGACGTAACACTGCATACATGGCTACAGGCAAATGTTTTTCTAAACGAGTTTAAAAACCGGTCTTTTTATGTTCTATATTGCATAAAATATCGTAATATATTACTGTAATTAAAATACATTTTAACCTCTGCCTTGAAATTTTAACATCCTTTGAACTAATCTAATTTTACGAGGATTCAAGTAAGTGATCTGGTGTAGAATTAAGTTGTTAGAAAACGTTTCGGTTGTGAAACCTCAATTTGCTGACATTGACATTTTGCTAGAAAATAATTTATACCGCAGTTCAATGATATATTTCAAATTATTTGCTCATGTGTAAATTATAGAGCATGTGTGGAGATCCGGTTCAAAAACTATTAAATGTAGTTTGTGAAAATTATGATTATTGAATAGAGTAGATTTATTTAGCCTGGTGGAGTTAAGACCATGTGGCCTTCTCTTCCACTCACCAGGACAAACATATGTTGCATATAAATACAAAAAATTACAATAATAGTCATATTAAACAATTAATTATCTGTCAAATTTAATAATAATGAAAATAATGTCTAATAATACAATAAAATTAAATACAATAAAATAAAATTAATGATAGAATGAATACAGAAAGGAATAACAGCTCGAATCTACTATCCTACATAAAATGAAAAGTAAGAAAAAATACAAAGAAAGTAATAAACTATAATGAATTAATCTATCGCTTATTATACAAGGCATTTGGTAAATATATTAACAAATCTTAAAACTATTTTTATTAAATAATGAAAAAAACAAATTATTAATTTTTAAAAAGTAATATTAGTGAGTTGTTTCTGTTAATAATTTTATTTTCAATTTGTTTCTGAAATATTGAAAAGTTTGGCAGTCTCTGACATAGGGTGAAAGGCAATTCCATGTTCTAGCAAGATAAATTGTAAAAGATTTCGAATAATAGGTAGTCGAGTCTACGACAGGGAAACAACAGCTGGAAGCGCTCGCCACTGAAGATGCCCTCCGCAGTTGAGGGAGAAACGTCTGGAAGAAACGCCAGTTATAGATTACGGCCACATAGCCCGGAATCTTTTAATACCATGATTACCGGCCGTGAAAGCCTGCATTCCACAATTAAGTTATAAGAGTTGTTTTAAATATTTTAAAACGCTACTAAACACAGAAGAAGGGTTATAATTCACAACAATAAACTGAAAAATAAAGGGTAAATGTTTCTATACTTGAGCCAAAATTCTTACTACTAAACATTATATTAGCTGTGCAGTGTATAAGAGGTGTATAACTTTACATGGGAATCGTAATACACTCTTCCACCTTGTATAAGGATTGTATAACAAGAGAAAATGGCGGACTCTATGATCAGCTCAATGTTTTCTTATGATGATGATGAACATTTCCTTAAATTTAACGCAAGATGCAATACTTTAACGACATGTTAAGAGATTTTGGGCTATGTGGCCGTGGTCGATTACTGGTGTTTATTCCATTCATGAACTGCAGAGGGCATCTTCAGCAGCGAGTACTTCAGGTAGTGTTCCCTGGTCAGAGACTTTAAATTAGTTAAGAGTACTGTGAAATTCTGTACATCTCAAGAAATTGGTAACTCAGGCTTCTAATAGTTCCCGAGGTATGAACATTTTTTTCGCTCTCCTGTGGTAAGTACAATATTTTTATTCTATACTACCTAATACCTGGAGTGCGCTGCTACGCCTAAATAAATGCAAATTAATATGCGTTTATGCTTAGTTGAATAAGTAAAAGGAATAATAATTATAAAACTATATTTTTAGATATCGCGTGCTGATTACCCGGCGTTGCCCGGGAATCTACTTACCCCGATCTTCTTGACATAAATGAGCTGAAAGACAAAAATTAATGTACTTCTTATGATTAGTTGAATAAGTGAAATGAAAAATAATTATAAATGTATATCGTAATTATTTTAAGATTCCCCGTGCTGATTACCCGATGTTGCCCGGGAATCTACTTATATCGATCTTCTAGGCAGAAGTGATCTAAAAGACGAAATTCGTTATTGTGAATTATCCGTAAACGAATACTCGCAATGTGCTGCTATGCTTGCACAGGAATCTACGTACTTATTTCGGTCTTCTTGGCATCAATGAAAGACAAAAATGGTTATTGTGAGTTATCCGTAAGAGATAAACATATGCTGTCGCGTACTTTTTTGTAGGGCTTTTCGAGACTGCTTACATTAATGTTGTGTATTTGTTATAGTTTAGGGAGCGTAAGCCACTTAAGCGTCTAAAGAGCTACTTTTTTCACGTTTTCCACTACAAAGGGCGATTTTTAAGAGTATAGGAGCTGAATATCACAATTCTCTTATAGCCTGTGTTCATCCCGGGAATCTCCTGAACATTTTGCAAAAAGCCCCATCACAATCGGATCAACGGTATGGTCGCGCATAAAGTACAAACAAACAAACTTTCATTTTTATATATTAGACTGTAAAATAACTAGAATTTACCACCGAAGGGAGGTAAGTTCAAAACTTATCTCCATAGGAAATGTAATCTCTTAGACTTTTCTAGGAAATATGCCAACAACAAATTTTCGTAAATGTTAATATTCTTGGAAATTATGAAGAAACGTTGTATGAACGATTTAAGAATCTGTTCATTTGAACAGTGAACGATGTTTATTCTTCTTCTACGTCATAGAATTAGGCCATAGACCTATTTTGACAACAAGAGACCGTATCCCTCCACCTAGTTATGGGGCGTTCAATATTCCTTTTTTCATTCGTGTTGATAGTAAAGCAAAATTTGTGGGTGTCTTGTGTGGCACGCTGAAGCTAGTTAGATCTTGAATTTTATCTATAACTCTGTACATGTTTAATTCGGTTGTTATTTCTTCATTATAGTTCTTATTTAACAATGATAGCCCGGTACTGAATATGACTTTAATTTCAGTTACTTCTATTTTCCTTTCATCTGATTTATTAAGTGTCCAATTTTTCACAAGCATTAGTTACATAGTGCAAAAGAGTGTATCTATATTTATTTCTCTCCTTACACGAACAATGTTGTTTCAAACAAAACAGTATCAATCTGTTACATCACGCAGAAAATAGAAAAGCTGTTGTTATATTTAATTCAACATTCCAGTCACAGTTCATTATCAATTAACGAGAACAAGGTTTGCGATAAAAACTTCATAGTTGCAGGATTTTTTTTAAAGAATAAGATATTCTTCTGTTTGCTGTTGTTTGTTTAGAGTTGGTCATGATTTATGAGTGCTTTCACTTGTTCACAATGACTCGAGACTCTTTTTGTACATTATTGCAATTTCACTACGTAAAACAATTATGTAAATGACGTTAGTTTCTCACAACAAATTATATCACATTTATTTATATCATGTTTCACATGCAATTGTTTCACGTGCACAATATTATAAAAGCACCATCCCTTCATTCATTCATACAATTTCAAACTTAATATAAAATTATGGAATATTCACCTGAAAGGTCCGTCTCCTCAACTTAATTAATCATTTAACTGTATCGCTTTCGGGACTTGTCCCATCATCGGCAGGATTCAAAACTGGTGTTTCACTGAAGATCTGGTAGAGGGGGTTGCATGTATTGGGTTCGTTTTCGTTTATCAGGCTGTCGTTGTTGTGAGCTGCTTTCATGATTTCCATCTCTTCGAGTACGTTTATCTTCGCTGGATTATTTTCTCTGTGCATTACTGTTAGGGTGTTTTCAATATTTAACATGCGATGTCCTTCTTGGATAACGTGTTTTGCATAGCTTGATTTCCCTTCTGCGTGAATGAAGTCTCGAAAATGTTCTTTGAAACGACAAAATTAGCCAATGCACTAAAGAAAGCCGATAAAAACGTAAAAATAGCATACAGAACTAATAACAAATTAAACAACATAATAAACAATAACATTGAAGAAAATAACATTTTCAACAGCAAAGGAGTTTATAAACTGACATGTAAGGACTGCAACAAATTTTATATAGGAAGGACAAACAGGAGTTTTAACATCAGATTCAAAGAACATTTTCGAGACTTCATTCACGCAGAAGGGAAATCAAGCTATGCAAAACACGTTATCCATGAAGGACATCGCATGTTAAATATTGAAAACACCCTAACAGTAATGTACAGAGAAAATAATCCAGCGAAGACAAACGTACTCGAAGAGATGGAAATCATGAAAGCAGCTCACAACAACGACAGCCTGATAAACGAAAACGAACCCAATACATGCAACCCCCTCTACCAGATCTTCAGTGAAACACCAGTATTGAATCCTGCCGATGATGGGACAAGTCCCGAAAGCGCTACAGTTAAATGATTAATTAAGTTGAGGAGACGGACCTTTCAGGTGAATATTCTATAATTTTATATTCATTTTGAATAAACCTCAACGGAACAGATCATGAATCTTATAAAAATTTCAAACTTAACAAAACGTAGGTCGTAGCAAGTCGGGAAATCGAATTTGTGATCTCATTTTGTTAATTTACTGAATATAGGCACATCTTTATTTTATTATTTACATAGCATATAGTCGGCAGCGGTGGACTAGTGGTTATGCTCCTTGCCTCTGGTCCCGAGGGTCGCGGGTTCAAACCCGGCCGGGGTCGATGGGTTTTTTAGGACGGAAAAATCCAAGGAGCAAGTCCTCCGGGAAGGACTTTAAGCCGTGGGTCCCGAGTCTGAAGATTTTCAGGCTCGTAAAAAATCCTTAAGCCTGAATGAAAAGGCATCTAAGCAAAATTTACGGAATTTTCCCGTCCTAGTACTACCTTGGTTTCCTAGATGTCGGTATGAGGCGGAACGCTGACCACGGACCACTCAAAATGACATCTATGCGAAAACAAGTGTAACTAAATTCGTATTGTTGAAATTCTTCCCTATAGGGGAGAGCGCCTAAATCTCTGTAAAGGGAAAATATGGTCTTACAAAAAAAAACAGTATATATGTCCACCGCTGTGGTCTCGAGGTAGCGTGCTGCCTTGTCACGCAATGGACCCGAGTTCGATCCCCGGTCGGGGCAGTTTTTCTGGGTGAGTTTTTTATCGGGTTTTTTTCCCCATCTGTAAGACAAATATCAGGAAAACTTTAAGGCCCAAACGGTCCCCGAAATCATATGGCCATCGCAATCATCATCATTCATATTCATCTTAGGTTAAGTTTAGGATTAGGGACTCTCCTGGCGCACCACTATCGCCCATCATATCATCGGGGAAACGTAACCCCGCCTTCCAGGCACCCCAACCTCAGAAGTGGGTTACAATTATGCCATGCCAGGAGAGAAACCAGGAATGTCGAAAGACAAACCTGGGACATTTGAAAAAAAAAAAATATTATGAAAGCATCATCCCTTGATTCATTCATAGAGTTTCAAACTTAACAAAATGTAGGTCGTAGCAAATCGGGAAATTGAATTTGTGATCTCATTTTGCTAATTTACTGAATATAGGTATCCATCCATAGGAATTCTGCCCGAGGGCAGGTCTTTCACTGCAATCATAGAATTTTCATGCTATGCTTTGCAGCTTTACTAGGGAATTGTAGGTGTGGTAGCTTCCCGTTGCTTTTCACACCCGTGAAGGATGATGATGACAAGGATGATGATGACAAGGATGATGATGATGATGATGATGATGATGCTGATGGCCATATGATTTCGTGGACCGTTTGGACCTTAATGTTTTTCCTACATTTGTCTTACAGGTGAGGAAAAAGCCCGATAAAAACCTCACCCAGAAAAACTGCTCCGACCGGGGATCGAACCCGGGCCCGCTGCGTGACAAGGCAGCACGCTACCTCGAGACCACAGCGGTGGACAATATACCTTTATTTTATTATTTACATAGCGTATATATATCTTAATATACAAAGTTTTGTGTCACGTTGTTTGTCCGCGAAGGCATCCTAAACTACTGAACCGATTTTAATAAAATTTTACACACTGTGTGCAGTTTGATCCAACTTGAGACTTAGGGTAGTTTATAACTAAATTTATAGTCGCATTATTTTTTATTGCAAATTATTTGTTTATTATTTAACATAGAGTTAGTATAATTATCTGTGAGTTCCATACGATTCTAACAGATGGCGATGTAAGGTAATTTGGTAAGGTAATTGGTTTATTATTTAACAAAGATAGATCCAGGTGACTGTGCTTTTTGTTGCAACCGCGAATTTCAATTGAATTACAAATATTGATTATTTCATAATTTAAGTGTGTTCAGTGTTTATTTTATTTTCAATATTATTAATTTCGTGTGTAAGTATTAGTTTTAAGTAATCTGGCTGAAAGACAGCAACTTAATTTAAAAGTTTAACGCATATCTTCGCCACAGCAACGCGTGGCCGGGACTTCTAGTGTGTATATATATATATATCATCATCATCATCCGGTATCATGGCAGCTGCCGCCGCCATTCCTCTCTATCCATCCATTGATCTTCCTCCATTCCTCTGATATTCATAGCTGCTTGTACCCCTTCTATCCAAGTTTTCTTCGGTCTTCCTCTATTCCTCCTTTCCATTGGGATCCATTCCATAACAATTTTTGGCAATCTTTGCTCTGGCATTCGTTTGACATGACCATACCACTGCAATCTTTCTTTTCTATGATGTCTATGATGTCCGGCTCCTCTTGTACACCCATAATTTCCCTTATTTCTTTATTTCGTATTCCATTCTAGATTTTCCAGCTGATCTTCTTAAAACATCCATTTCTGTACTTAAAATTCTTTTCATTTCCCTGGTAGGAATATATATATATATATATATATATATATATATATTTAACGGTTTATGCAAGGAGTTGAGACTACAAGAGTCCCTGTAATGCATAATAGCACGCATTTCCAGAATTGAGCCTATTTTTAATTTCTTATAAAAATTACAAATAAGTTGAAATATATAGACGCTATATGGCCTAGATATTAAAGGCGCCTTTAGATAATAAGTTCTATGTACAGTCAGGAATGCTGCATTTACCTCGTGTAATGGAAATAATTTGGCAGAGATATAATACAGTTGTACGTATGGTTGCACAGCGACTCCTTGTGTTCTAGTTACAGTTGATTTTCAAATCGTGGGAACATCACAACTTTATGCAAAGTAGATAGACATCTTCATGAGGAATTAACACGCTAATGTCACCCACAATACGCTTTCCAATCTACGCTATGCACATTACATAACTAACTCGCACTAACCAATTCTTAGGTTCATATCAGTGAGAAGTAAGCTCTGAGTATACCCAATTGAATATTTGCCCCGAAAAGAAATCTAACCCACAAACTTCAAATTGTTGGGAAAACGTATAATGTCCATTTTGAGGCTATTACCTTTATTATATCATACAGGGTGCTCTAAAATTACCATTACAAACTTCTAGGTCTCGTAGAGGGGGACTGAGTTGATAATATTTAGAATTGGAAATCATGTCTGGAAACTTCTGTGCTACAAGCATTGCCTGAATAAATAATAGCTTCCCGATTCGTCTAAATCGAAAATTTCCCTTTCGAGTATTCCAAGACTTGGTGTTATTTTTTAAAATATGTCCATTTTTTTTTCGAAATTTTGAAAACTGCAAAAATTGATTGTGGAGGATGTATCCGGGATTATAAATGCAAGTCATGTTTCTCTTTCCATTTTTGTTTTTTGGTTATTAATGAGTTGAATTATAAAACAAGTGATGTACTGTGTCACGCCTCATAATAAATTACTTGTAAAAGTGGTCGCGTTAGAAAACATGTTTTCAAAAGGCTGTAGCATGGAAACGGTAAGTTTCCGGACATGGTATCAAATCCTGAATATTATGAACTCAGTCCCCTCTATGTACAAGTTCTAGAAGTTTGTAAGGGGAATTTTAGAGCACCCTCTATACATTTTAATCTCTCTTCTTACTGGAATAACATGCTAATAAGTAAATATTAACAATTTAATATATAATTCAATGCAAAAGTGATCTATCTCTATAGAGTGAAAAAATAATCTAACACATATTTAACTAAAAATGCTACAATAAGACATAGAAAATACATATTGAACACTGATTCAGTTAGAAACATTTCTAACTTAATCAGTTTTCAGTATTTATTTTCCATTTAATGTTATTTTGTTACATTCTTGTGTATTTCTTATTTTCACTCAATTTCTCTAAGATTCTGATTGGAATTCACGGAACTGTCGTGGAATGAATTTGCACGTGTGCAATAATTATTTTTCTGCACTGCTATTAATGACTTGACTAACTGCTTCCGCCATTTTGTTACATATAGATCACTATTCACTTGAAAGCCAACTTTTAAAAATAGATAAAACAGGTCTGGAATGGGGTATGGATAATTTTACATGCACTATGTTGTGATACTCTCCGGATAGATCACTAATTCACCGAAAACTCAAACTTCGAATTGTTGTGGGTTAGAGCTCTTTTCGGGGCAACTATTCAATTTATAATTGAGTAGCTTGGTTTCCAAAACTTAGTATTTTGATGTTTGCACGAGAAACAAACATTCTGTGATTTTTTTTTTGCTGTTCAATTTATTATATATATATATATATATATATATATATATATATATATATATATATATATATATATTCAATATTTTATACGCCCTCTCCTTCTTTCGTTCAAATCGGCCTCGGTGAACTAGGTGTTAAGTTCTTGCCTCTGGTCTCCAGGGTCGTGGTTCAAACCTGAACGGGGTCGATGGATTTTTTAGGATGAAAATATTCAAGGGACAAGATCCTCGGAAGGGGGGGGGGAAGGCTCGTAAAAGATCATATATATTTATTTATTTGGTCATCAATTTTTTTCTCAATGTATATTATTGTAGTATATCACTAGAATTTTGTACGTTTTAATAGCATATTACAATGCGATGTTGGGAAGTGGTTTTTACAAAAACGAGGATATGATTAAAAACCGAGCGATGGCGAGGTTTTTAATTTCCGAGATTCTGTAAAACACTTCACAAACGTGCGTTGTTCATTATTTTTTGCGCGATGGTGTTTTAAAAATAATAAATAATAGTAAAATAATAACATCTTTGTTGGAAATATTTGCGTTCATTATAAACAATTCACTAACACTAACAGTGTGGGCAATGTTTATTAGTTAAAGCAACAGGAGGCCGTGATACATAAATGTCATAAAATGGCAGCAAGTACGTATTTATTGTTTTATATTGTTTCAAATAAAGTTCAGTTCATTTAAAATACAGTGATTTGTTTCGTGTAACGTATATTAACACTGTATTTTGGATATACTTTTGTATATATATTGTAAGTAGTATACATAGAGGGCAGTGCTTTTACTTCCCGCCCGAGGTAGGTAATATGTAATATTTTATAGCATAGTTATTTATGTTGGCAACCCCGAAACTTAGGAAATTGAACTTTCAATCACGGTCGGCATTGCTGTAAGTACGACAGAACTCACTATTGCATAAAAAAACATTTTGTTTTATTATATTCATTATGTCCACCGCTGTGGTCTTGAGGTAGTGTGCTGCCTTGTCACGCAGCGGGCTCGGGTTCGATTCCCTGACGGGACAGGCTCCTGGGTGAGGTTTTTTCGGCGTTTTTCCTCAGCTGTAAGACAAATGTCAGGAAGCTTAGGGCCCAACGGTCCCCGAAAATCATCCGGCCGTCATCATCATCCTTCACCGGTGTGAAAAGCAACGGGAATCTCCACATCTATAATTCCCTCGTAAAGCTGCAAAGCGTAGTATCAAAATGCTAAGATTGCAGTGAAAGACCTGCCCTCGTGCAGAATTACTATGGATGGATGGATATTCATTAAAATTAACATTTAATTTGAATTGCCTTTTTTTCAGTTTTAGGTCTTTTTATAGGCATTTTATAGGTGTTACACTTCCGAGCCCTACTTACGACATTGACATCATTTTCTGCTACTGTCCTCTGGTTACATGTTAATAACTTCTTTTTTAGTAGGTGACTACAACCTCATTGAAGTTTTGGCCTCCTCAACAATTTTTCTCCACCTGGATCTATTCTGGATACAGACTGGCCTATTCCTAATTTTCATTTCTAATATATGTTTTATAACATCATCCTGCCATCTGTTTTTTGGGCGTCCAGTTGTTCTGGTGCATATTGGTTTCCATTTGTATATTCTTCTTACAAGCTTGTCTTCCTGCGTTCTATTTATATGTCTTTGAGCTTTAATGTGGTTTATTACATTTTTATTTCGTATTAGATTATTTAATTCAGAGTTAATTCGTATACGCCATGTGCCATCGATTTCTCTAATTGGTCCAAAAATTCTCCGTAAGATCTTCCTTTCAAAGATTAATAGTTTTTGTTTATCAGACTCCTTCAGTACCCACAGCCATAAGTTACAATCCGTCTTATTACTGTATTATACAGTTTAACTTTAATTTTTAATAAAATAAAATAAAACTTAGTTTTATTTGATTTTCATATTTATTAAGATGTAATTCAGTGACAGCTGTTTCGGTACACTGTACCTTCTTCAGACATGTTAAATTATGAATTGTGTTCCAACTGATCTAAGCAACAATACAACAATATTTATTTAATTTTTTTAATTTAACAAAGGCGATTCATTCAAATCAAGTTGAGAATTTAACAGTTTATTACTACTTTTCAATTTATATATCTCTACAGCCTCCAAAAGGTCCAACTTCTTACCCTTATCACAAATATGTAAAATTTCAAAATTTGGATCGAAACAATGATTAAATTGGAATAGGTGGTTAGCATATTTTGAATTTTCTAAATTTCTGTGGAATGCAGGCTTTCACGTCCGGTAATCATAGCATTAAAATATTCCGGGCTATGTGGCCGTGGTCTATAACTGGCGTTTCTTCCAGACGTTTCTCCCTCAACTACGGAGGGCATCTTCAGTGGCGAACGCTTCCAGCTGTTGTTTCCCTGTCGTAGGCTCGACTGCATCGCGCTCGCCACTGAAGATGCCCTCCGCAGTTGAGGGAGAAACGTCTGGAAGAAACGCCAGTTATAGACCACGGCCACATAGCCCGGAATATTTTAATACTATTCTAAATTTCTGTTATATGCTCTCATGTGTTCCTTTATACGAGAGATAAACGGTCTATAATAACACAATTCATAATTTGTTAACATGTCTGAAGAAGATACAGTGTACCGAAACAGCTGTCACTGAATTACATCTTAATAAATATGAAAATCAAAATAATAAAACTAAGTTTTATTTTATTTAATTAAAAATATGGATTTTCATCAAGTAAACACCAACTCAATTGATTAGTTTAACTTTCGTTAATCTGGAGACAAGTTTACTTTTTAATGTTAATAACAGAATTGTATAAATCGCTTAAATTCAAATTAATGTAATCATATATAATAGTGTTACGATTTAATGATACTAAATGGAATGCCTATTAAGCCAGTAGCTACCTGGATTATTAAATTAGTAGGCATTCAATAACCGGACACAGACACTTAATTTCCAACTGGAATTGCAATTAAATTGTGAATGTATTTTATTAATGTGACTGCAACGAATAAACCAATTAAAGTAAAGTGAAAAATTAACAGGATGTGCAAGAAGTCAAGTGTGTAAAAGAAATATTTTATATAACACTGGTACTGCACGTTCATGCAGAAGGAAATGACTCACTTAGGAAAGAATTAATACGTTCAAAAACTATAATTATGTAGATTTACAAGTTTTTATTTACCACTCTCTGTTCTGTCGGGGTACGCCGTAGCGTTGTTGGTTAAGGCAATACCCAAAAAAATCATGGATTCGATTCCCGATGTTACCGGTTCTCAGATCGATTGCCTTAAACCAATAAAACAATGTCCACCGCTGTGGTCTCGAGGTAGCGTGCTGCCTTGTCACGCAGCGGTCCAGGGTTCGATTCCTGGTCGGGACAGTTTTTCTGGGTGAGGTTTTTATCGAGTTTTTTTCCTCACCTGTAAGACAACTGTCAGGAAAACTTTAAGGCCCAAACAGTCCCCAAAATCATATGGTCATCATCATCATCATCCTTCACCGGTGTGGAAAGCAACGGGAATCTACCACACCTACAATTCCCTAGTAAAGCTGCAAAGCATAGCATGAAAATGCTACGATTGCAGTGAAGGACCTGCCTTCGGTCAGAATTACTATGGATGGATATATATATATATATATATATATATATATATATATACTTGTTATGGTCATTCCAATAGGATCTATGAAGATATGATTTGTTTGTTACATATTTTCAAGAGAACTAAAGTAAATTATTTCTGAAATCACTAGAAACGGAGATGAGCCATTTAAATCTGACAGATGTAACTACTTCCATCTCATTGAACATCCAGCAGTAAATTTAATCTAAAAGTCAAGCAAATGACAATTGATTGATAAGCGATATTTTGGGTGTCGGAGACAATAAATAAATAATATTTGTTTGCGCGATAGAGCGTTCTGTCGTACTTACAGCAATGGCGGCTATGATTGAAAATTCATTTTCCTAAATTTCGGGGTTGCCAACCTAAATAACTATACTCTAATTTTACATATGACCTACCTCGTGTGGGAAGTAAAACCACTGCCCTCTATGTATACTACGTACCATGTATATAAAAAAAAATATCCAAAAGGTAGTGTTAATATACATTATACGAAACAAATCACTGCATTTTAAATGAACTGAACTTTATTTGAAACAATATCCATCCATAGTAATTCTGCCTGAGGGCACGTCTTTCACTGCAATCATAGCATTTTCATGCTATGTTTTGCAGCTTTAGTAGGGAATTATAGGTGTGGTAGCTTCCCGTTGCTTCCCACACTGGTGAAGGATGATGATGATAATAATGATTATGATGATGACCATATGATTTCGGGGACCGTTTGGGCCTTAAAGGTTTCCTGACATTTGTCTTACAGGTGAGGAAAAACCCCGATAAAAACCTCACCCAGAAAAACTGTCCCGACCGGGGCACGCAGCACGCTATCTCGAGACCACAGCGGTGGACTGGAACAATATAACACAACAAAGTCGTACTAGTCGACATTTTATGACTGATTGGTGTCACGGCCTGCTGTAGTCTCAACTAAATTATTTTTGGCATTTGCCGTTTAAACATTGACCAGGCTGTTAACGTTAGTCAGTTGTTTATAATGAACGCAAATATTTCCAACAAAGATGTTATTCTTATTCATTATTTTGAAAACACCATAGTGGAAAAAATAATGCACAACGCACGTTTGTGAAGTGTTTTACAGAAGTTCGCTATCGCTCGGTTTTTAATCATGTCCTCGCTTCTGTAAGAACCACTTCCCAACCTCGCATTGAAATAGGCCTATCATATATCATCATAGTACATTCACGAATTTAGCCCATTTGTTGACCAGTTTCGGCTTCAAGAGAAACACCATCCAAAAGTCTTTTGAGTGGACGTCCTGGTCTTCTTCTTCCTGCAGGTTGATATCTTAACATTTGTTTGGGTATTCTGTGATCTTCCATTCGATGAACATGTTACATCCATCTTGACTTATAATCAGAAATTTTGTTTTCTAAAGGTTCCATGTGTAATTCTTCTAAGATGTCTTCATTTTTTTTGTGATCTAGTAGTGTGTATCCTGCAGTCCTCCGAAGATATCTCATTTCAGCAGATCTAAGTCTCTGTATATCCTTCTGTTTCAACGTCCATACTTCGCTACCATACAAAAGAGTTGGAAGAGCCAGTGTTTTATACACTTTTAGAAATAGGCCTATACTATTATAATATAGTGGATCGTGTTATAGCAATTGAATGAATGAATGGATAGAACATTTTTTACGAAATAAATTACTATTGAATTCATTGAGGTAAGAGCTGTTATATACAAACAATAAAGAAACAATTACGTGCTGTTGTGAATGAAACTGTAGTAAAAATGGATAAAACACGGAAAACGAACGCTTCGGAATTAGACGACAAAACATTAATCGGAATTGCACGGGTTCGATCCCCGCCTCTTTTTTGTCGCCTGCAGGCGGTCGCCGGTGTTATACTTTCACTAGAAAGTCTCGCGCCCTAATTTAATACCGAGTTAATTCTCGAGACTTAAGCAAACCCGCGCCATGACTGAGCACAAACCAATACAACCTCTGTTAGCACTCATTCTCTCAAATTACCAGCTGATTTTTACGGCACATATTTTTTGTAGGCTCACTAAAAGCTAATGCTATATAATGAAAATTGCTGATGATGTAGTACTATTGGGCGATAGCGAGGAGATACTAAAGGACAACACGCACACAGTATTGAGTAACACTAAGAAATTAGGACTGGAAGTAAATATCAATAAAACTAAATATATGGTCACACGAAGAAATATATTATGTAATGGAAATGGACAGCTAATGACAAATGAGAGAAATTTTGAGGAAGTGGCTGAATTCAAATACCTAGGAACAATAATCACAAATAGGAATGAGATGCACAAAGAAATTAAACATAGGCTCAATTCTGGAAATGCGTGCTATTATGCATTGCAGAGACTCTTGATGTCCCAACTCCTTTCAAAAAACGTTAAGCTGAAAATATATAAAACTATTATTCTACCAGTTATATTATATGGGTGCGAAACATGGACTCTTACTTTAAGGGAGGAAAGGAGATTACAAGTATTTGAGAATAAAGTTCTTAGGAAATTTTTGGACCAAAGAGAGATGAACAGACAGGTGAATGGAGAAGACTACATAACAATGAACTACATGGTCTTTATAGGAAGCCAGATATAATAAGAACAGTTAAGTCTCGTAGACTGCGATGGGCAGGACATGTTGCACGTATGGGGAATGAAAGACGTGCATGGAAGCTTCTTGCAGAAAAGCCAGAGGGAAAACGCCCAGTTGGTAGACCAAGAATGAGGTGGGAGAACAACATTAACTATGATTTGATGGAAGTAGATTATACAGGGAATGATTGGAAAACATTAGCTCAGGATAGGGATGTATGGAGAGCTTATGTCCTCGCGGCCATGAACCTACGGGTTCGATAGTGCCAGTCAGTAAGTAAGTAAGCGGTCATGTAGAAACGAAGAATATGTGTAAAACCTCACAATAACATTGTATTTTTAATCATTGCCTAACTTCATTGAAATGGATAACGACTTTTGGAACAACCTGTATTTGTCGTAAAAATGGTTAATTGCAAGAAAATCAATATAAAATTGGGGTAATTTCCATACAGGATGAGATGTGGAACCAAGGTTAATAAAATAATTGCGGATTGTCGTGATAAAATGATACGGTGCAATGATTGTCATAATAGAGTACGTGCAAAACTAAATTATATATTTCCATGGTTATCAATAGCATTAGGTAAATATCTGTATTGTCCACGATGACGCTGTTAATGCATGTAGAGGGTGTTAAAGATTTTTGAGTCCAAAATTTCAATTAGAGGAACAAAAAGAAACTTTTTTTTTTCTCTCAGAAGCAAAAATATGTGATTCTGATAGTATTTTTTTCTCCTGAATTCGTAACTACACATTATTCGCCCTCGCCTAGAAAGTAAGAAATGACGATTTTCTGCTGTATTTCGCCTGTGTAGCATCCCTCTTGATGGTCCAACAATAATCGGCCAGCATATTAGGATTCCATTTGCCTTGATATTTCTTTTCCATAGCCGAAATCTCCTGATGAAAGTGTTCCCCGTTTTATTTTACAATGGACAAATGGACGAAAAAATGTTTATTAAAAAAATAATTATTTAAATCCATTAATTGAAATTGGAAATTGATATGGATTAAAGATATCTACAGAAAAAACAAAAATTATGGCATTTCAAGATGTAGATCTTGTCAGAAGTAAAATTGTACTGGACAATAAAATTTTGGAGCAGGTGAATAATTTTACATATCTAGGATGCAATATCTCATATGAAGAAGAAAAGGATGTAAATGCAAAAATATCTAAATTTTTAAGAATTTTAGGGTTAATAAATTCTATCTTCAAGCCACAGTTAGTCCAAAAGCATTCAAGACTGAAAGTGTATAAAACACTGGCTCTTCTAACTCTTTTGTATGGTAGCGAAGTATGGACGTTGAAACAGAAGGATATACAGAGACTTAGATCTGCTGAAATGAGATACCTTCGGAGGACTGCAGGATACACACTACTAGATCACAAAATATGAAGACATCTTAGAAGAATTACACATGGAACCTTTAGAAAACAAAATTTCTGATTATAAGTCAAGATGGGTACAATACGTTCATCGAATGGAAGATCACAGAATACCCAAACTAATGTTAAGATATCAACCTGCAGGAAGAAGAAGACCAGGACGTCCACTCAAAAGACTTCTGGATGGTGTTTCTCTTGAGGCCGAAACAGGTCAAGAAATGGCCTAAATTTGTGAATGTACTATGATGATGATGATGATTAATTGAAATTGAAATAAAAAAAATGTGGGTGATGGAGAAATTTCGAATACATATTTGAAAACACGATTAAAAAACTGCATTAAGTACAACTATTGGTGCTCATGAGACAAAACTCATGTTGACCAGTGTAATTGACATTAGCCATGACTCCAGGACGGAATGCAGTAGACAGGGATGCGCTACTCGACACCGATAAAAGTTTAATTCCCTTATCTACCGTTGTTTCTTCATGGAATATTTTCTACGTAGTCAGTGATTAAACATTGCTAGGCCGTTCTATATTATTGTTAGATTTCGAGAAGGTGCACACTTACACAAATAAATAATAGTTTAAAAAACTAAAACAACACGATTTATTAGAAAACCAAACTAAAAAATAAATAACAGTTTAAAAAAACTAAACAACACGCTTTATTAAAGTAAAGTAAAAGTAAAGTGATCCCACAACAGGCCCGGAGGCTCTTGGGGTAGTAGGAGGTTAAGGCTCCCACTTTTTCTAGACAATCGGCACATTATGTCAGCCGGGATGTCAGCCCTGCGTGACGGCCGCCTTTACCCCAGAACAAGCGTCTGGTACTCATTTCAGTTAGAGGCTGAGTCGACCAGGGCCATAGTGCCACCAGAGGGTTTGGGTCAGTTTAAAAATCCTGACCCCACCGGGACTCGAACCCTCGACCTACCGGCTTGTAGCGCAGTGCCTTAACTACTACGCTACGGCGTGCTCCGAAATAAATAATAGTTTAAAAAACTAAAACAACACCCTTTATTAGAAAACCAAACTAAAAGATAAATAACAGTTTAAAAAAACTAAACAACACGCTTTATTAAAAAACCGAACTAAAAAATGAAAAAAAAATAATTTCCAACACGCTTGGGATAAAATTAAAGTGGTCAACGAAAAATCATCTCCAACACATCTAGAATAAAATTAGAGTTATCTACAAAAAATAATTTTACAATCAAAAGCGTGGGGTGCTTTTTATGGCTTTTACGTTTTATTCTGTCCCGCGCCGTAGCCGAGCGGTTAAGGTAGGAAGCCTTGGCGCAGAGCTACGGGACTTGCGCTGGTTCGAGTCTCCATGGGGGAAGAAATTTTCTCACGGTATTTCGGCCAGTATGGGACCGGTGCCCACCCAGCATCGTGAGGCAATTGGGTAGCTACAATAAGTAGCGGCTCCAGGTTGAGGAACCAGCTATAACGGCTGGGGGACTCGACATGCTAACCACATGTCACCCCTACGCTGGCTGTTGATCATCTACCTCTGTGATTGACACATGTGGATGTGAAGGGCCAGCAGCCGGCTGGTAAAAGGGCAACCGCTGAAAAGTGGAAAGACCCTCAATCGGAATCGGACGTTTTATTCTTAGAGACTTTACCTTTACCAATATCTGTTTATTATCAAATATGTTAATTGATATAGAGCACTAGTCCACTGAAAACTAAACTTTTGAATTATTGTTGGTCAGATCTCTTTTCGGGTCAACTATTTAAATAACGTCTGGAAATAAATAAATATCCATTTATAAAAAAAGTGGCATGGCCCTGGGGTCGACTCAGCCTCTAACGGAAATGAGTACCAGACGCTTGTTCTGGGGTAAAGGCGGCCGTCACGCAGGGCTGACAACCCGGCTGACGTAAAGTGCCGATTGTCTAGAAAAAGTGGGAGCCTTAACCTCCTACTACCCCAAGGGCCTCCGGGCCTGTTGTGGGACCACTTTACTTTTGGGGCACGCCGTAGCGTAGTGGTTAAGGCACTGAGCTACAAGCCGGAGGGTCGAGGGTTCAAGTCCCGTTGGGGTCAGGATTTTTAAACTGACCAAAACCCTCTGGCGGCACTATGGCCCTGGGGTCGACTCAGCCTCTAACGGAAATGAGTACCAGACGCTTGTTCTGGGGGTAAAGGCGGCTGTCACGCAGGGCTGACAACCCGGCTGACATAAAGTGCCGATTGTCTAGAAAAAGTGGGAACCTTAACCTCCTACTACCCCAAGGGCCTCCTGAGGCCTGTATTGGGATTACTTCACTTTTACTTACTTATTTATCACTCCCTAACGCTAATCCAACCAGTGATAACCCAAAACAGCGATAGAAAAATCATAGACTAAGTAATATACTCTGTGGAGAAAATAGCAGTTAGCATCACAATATTGTCTAACAGTGTCATAATATTGTGACTTGCATATTTAAATAAATACTTCAAAATTGTCTAATAATGTTATAAAAATTGTTTGAACAAGTATAAAATATTAAATAATGTTAGTAAATACAGAATAAATATGAAATTATTGTATTGTCACGGGTCCTTTTCAAGTATACAAAATTTCAAGTCGATCCAATTATTTTAAGTGGGTGAAAAACGCGTTGAAAGATTCAGTTGCATAGATAGATAGATAGATACAGGTCAAGCTAATATAAAGCGTGTAGAAAGAGCTATAGTTTACAACAATATAACTGAAAAATTTCGCGCTAGTAGAAGTGCAGTTGAGTCGCGTATGGTGATAAATATTAATTCATGCAAGATAAAATATCAATAATAAAGTAGGTAACAAGTGGATGGTAATTCATGCATGGAAAAGGTTACACCTCGACTGTTAATAAACAGGTTGGTGAATTACCCACCTGCTACATGGTACAATGCACATCAGATAACTTACCATATCCATTACCGCCATTGTCACTTCACTAATTTCACTTGCACACGCACTTTTAATCACTCGAATTTCAAATCCGCGGAAATCACTACCGGTAACCCTGCAACAAAAATATATTTTTTACTCTAAATTACAATTAAATAAAATTATAATTAGTCTATAAACATGTGAAATTGAACCAGGATGAAAGATTACCAATAATTATTTTGACTATTTAACTCATGCCCCAAATGAGAGTCAATGACCAATCA
Source organism: Diploptera punctata (assembly GCA_030220185.1). Lineage (NCBI taxonomy): Eukaryota > Metazoa > Arthropoda > Insecta > Blattodea > Blaberidae > Diploptera > Diploptera punctata. Next base: position 78,146 of record JASPKZ010007228.1, read on the forward strand.
CGTTTCAATGATTTCTGTTTTACAGCCAATCAGAGTCGTGTTTCACGAAATATTTATCAGTGTTATAATTACCATATTAAAGAAAGCTCCTCCTTTTTAATATCCTGAACAGGTCTGACCATTATTTTGCAGTGACAGAGCCCGTGAGAAATACGGCTACCAGATTGTATATATAGTGCATGAATGTGAACACATGCCGCATGCGGGAGTTAATATAAAAACATTTGTAGCAATTGATTATACCACCAAAAAAAAACCACTGTTGCACTTTCTTAAATGTATTTTTTCCCAGGTAATAATCCAGAAAATATAATTGTCATATTTACATCATACGACATCAGAAATGAATTAATATACAGTTTGATGTGTTTCATTTTTTCTCCACTAGAGAGCATTCTTACAATATTGCGTTCCTTTGGCAATAAATAGTATGATCTGGTTGCAGTGATAAACAAAAGAAGCAGTAGAAGCGTACCTATCGTTTCTCATTTGTTTTCAAACGTCGCCGTTTACATTAAATATATAAATATTTTAAAATGACTATAGTTAAATAATGATTTGTGAGTAAACAGCTTAATTTTATTCGTTAAATAGTCCTAACAAATGCCAGTCTTGATTTCCAAATTCTCTAGATAAATTCACTCCTCACTTCGTGAGTCGTGAATTTATCGATAATTTGGAAATCACTCGTGGCATCACTTATGAAAAGATTTATAAGGGAAGAGATGGAGACATACAACTAAAAAAAAAATTGTAATATTCATAACATTAGAACTGCGTAAACTAAGCGAAATCCACAGCAAGTCGAAAATGGTTCGATTTTGCTGTTCTGCGAAATACATATTTATTTTGTTAATAAAATCATGTGTATCCAGTTGGGTAACGAAGAAACAAACGACGCGACTGCTAGAGAGATTTTCAAATTTCAGCTTTCAAGTAAACATCCATTTCTATGTTAGACCGATTTCTGTGATTCCTGGAGCATGTTTTTATTATAGCTATATACCGAGATTTGTTGGGAAGGACCGAAAATGCAGTCGCTTCTGGTCTTCTCATTAATATATATATGAGCCTTTGGCAAGGGTTCCCTGAAGTAGTCCCCCGCCCGGAGAACCAAATGGGGGACTATTAAACCTCCGGAAAATGTTACTCCAGTTGAACCCATGTCCGCATTTCTTGACGGGTATATTTTTCGTCGTCACTCCTTCGACCAAGGTACTTTATTCGTCTGGCTTATCACCTTCGACCAGTCCGGCATGGGTAACCCTATCGGCAGCAATGCTACCGCCGGCATAGCTCTCAGGATCATTTAAGCACGCAAGCCACTCCACCACGACAAGGTAAAGATACCATGGGGGAATATATAGGCCTATATATATATATATATATATATATATATATATATATACAGTATTTAATTAAGTTTTCTCGGCTTTCCGCGTCATTGGATTCAAGGTCGGACTCTGGCCACTGATTACGACGTTTCGGCATGATCCCACATGCCGTTATCAAGGAATGATAGTTTCGACTTACTGGTTAGCTATCATTACTTGATAACGGCATGTGGGATCATTCCCAAAACCTCGTAATCAGTGGCCAGAGGCCGAGTTTGAATCCATGACGCGGAAAACCCAAGAAAACTTTCTTACTGATATTTATATCCGCGAAAACCTACAATACACACACACACACATATATATATATTCATTGCCAAATGTCAAAAATATAGTTATAACATATATATATATATATATATATATATATATATATAATATATATATATATATTTTATAAATATATTTTTGACATTTGGCAATGAAGGCAAATATGATATGAAAAGAAAAAAGAATGCTTGAGTCGGGATTTGAACTCGAGTCTCTAAAGTCTGTACATTTAGCGCTCTAACAAACTGAGCTACCCAAGAATTCCAAGACAAACATACAATTTTCATACAAGAAAATTGTATGTTTGTCTTGGAAATTAAAATTGTATGTTTGTCTTGGAATTCTTGGGTAGTTCAGTTTGTTAGAGCGCTAAAGGTACAGACTTTAGAGACTCGAGTTCAAATCCCGACTCAAGCATTCTTTTTTCTTTTCATATCATATATATATATATATATATACACATACTACCGGACCCGACAGACGTTGTCCTGCCCCAATTAATCTCAGAAGGTAAATTAGTCATGAATTCCTCAGACGGTTTCAACGGTCAAATTTCTTTGCATTTTAAAATATATTCGGAGTTGTGGGGTTATATGTTCTGATATGCGAAAAACTTTTCTTTTTATTTTTTTTAATTTTCGTAAAAAATCATATAATTTTATCGCAGCGCCAACTACAGGGTCCAATTTTGAATCTAAACCACTCAAAAAAAATCTTATAAATTGATCGGAGCACCACCTACCGGGTCCAATTATGAATCTAAAACATCCAGTGGCTCGGTCCACTGGAACAAACACGTAAAAATTCATCAAAATCGGTTGAGTTGTTTAGGAGGAGTTCAGAGATATACACACGTACGAAAGAATTATGTATGGGCTACCAGTGCTACCAACATGCAAATATAAGTTTTGTTGTTCGCGCGGGTGATTCGGATTGGTGAAAGACGGACGAACCAAACTGCAATTAGATGTCAATAAACTGGATGAAGATGGACATCAGTTCTTAGTTTTTAATTATTTTGACCCAAAATCGGTTAAAAAGGGGAATTGCAACCAATGTCAACGCAAGGGTAAGTCGTACCAGAAAATTTGAGTTAGAGAAAGGGGGAAAATGTTCTCATGTGGAGAATATGTGTAAAAAATGGAAATTTTAAGTTCATCATCATAGTACATTCATGAATTTAGGCCATTTGCTGACCTGTTTCGGCCTCAAGAGAAACACCATCCAGAAGTCTTTTGAGTGGACGTCCTGGTCTTCTTCTTCCTGCAGGTTGATATCTTAACATTTGTTTGGGTATTCTGTGATCTTCCATTCGATGAACATGTTGCATCCATCTTGACTTATAATCAGAAATTTTGTTTTCTAAAGATTCCATGTGTAATTCTTCTAAGATGTCTTCATTTTTTTGTGATCTAGTAGTGTGTATCCTGCAGTCCTCCGAAGATAACTCATTTCAGCAGATCTAAGTCTCTGTATATCCTTCTGTTTCAACGTCCATACTTCGCTACCATACAAAAAGAGTTGGAAGAGCCAGTGTTTTATACACTTTCAGTCTTGAATGCTTTTGGACTAACTGTGGCTTGAAGATAGAATTTATTAACCCTAAAATTCTTAAAAATTTAGATATTTTTGCATTTACATCCTTTTCTTCTTCATATGAGATATTGCATCCTAGATATGTAAAATTATTCACCTGCTCCAAAATTTTATTGTCCAGTACAATTTTATTTCTGACAGGATCTATACCTTGAAATGCCATAATTTTTGTCTTTTCTGTGGATATCTTTAATCCATATTCTTCTGTAATTTTGTTAAGTTCCTACAGACCTTTCTGTAGATTATCTTCGGAATTTGCTATTATTATTTGGTCATCTGCAAACAATAAGGTGTTTAATTTTCTATTTTCTGATATTATTATTCCAAATTTATATGTTTTGTTCCAGCAACATATTACTTCATTGATATAAATTGCAAAGACTGTTGGGGATAGGGGGCAGCCTTGTCTCACACCACGATTTATAATTCCTTCTTCAGAAAATCTGTTATTTAATTTAATCTTTATGGTGTTGTCTTTGTAAATATTTTGTATGTTCTGCCGAAGTAAATTTGGTATATTTCTGTCTTCCAATATATTTAAGAGTTTTGATCTCTTGACTGTGTCGAATGCTTTTTCAAAATCTATGAAAGCAAAATGTGTTTCTAAGTTGAATTCTCTTCTTTTTTCAAGCAATAGTTTAACAGAAAATGCTGAATCAATACAAGATCGTTTGTAATTTTCTTAAAAATACATAACGCTTATTTACACTTTTTGGTAATTATATATTATACTTACTTACTGGCACTGCTCATGGCTCGGGTTTCTTCCTTTTAGACCTTCACTTCTTTTATTTACTGGAGTACATCCGCACTTCACAAGGAACGAACCTAACTGCGTTTACAATGTAACTGAAATCCTTGAGTAGGTATAGAAATTAAACGATCAGATATTGTATGCTATCTTGTGGTATTGGACAGACAAGAATTTAACTAACATATGATACAGTTTTCAATATTTAGATCTTTACTTTCAGCATTGAAATTTTCTTATATTGATCACTTGTTTACAGCATTTGCATTTTAAGGGCACCAAGTGGTGAAAAATGTTGGAAAAAATGGCAAAAATACATGTTTTTTATTTATTTATTTTAATCTGATTCATTACTATGATTTTGATGTAAGAAGTTTTTTGGTCCCCTCCATGGTATCTTTACCTTGTCGTGGTGGAGTGGCTTGCGTGCTTAAATGATCCTGAGAGCTATGCCGGCGGTAGCATTGCTGCCGATAGGGTTACCCATGCCGGACTGGTCGAAGGTGATAAGCCAGACGAAAAAAGTACCTTGGTCGAAAGAGTGACGATCTTTCACCGTAAAATACAACCGTCAAGGAATGCGGACATGGGTTCAACTGGGGTAAAATTTTCCGGAGGTCAAATAGTCCCCCATTCGGTTCTCCGGGCGGGGGCACTTCAGGGAACCCATGCCAAAGGCTCAAACACAGGGACATGTTCCTAGGAACATGTATTTAACAGGGAATGATAGGAAAGCATTACTCAGGATAGGGATGTATGGAGAGCTTATGTCCGAAGATAAAACTTTTAAAGAAATTTGAAGCCAACCGGAACCTTTATAAATATTATAATAATTACACATGTATTATAGGAACATTATTATACCCCTGCAACAAAACAACAATAATATATATTTTCTCGCGGCCCTGAACCTACGGGTTCGATAGTGCCAGTGAGTAAGTAAGTAAGTTTTTCTGGTCGATGTGACTAATTTCTTACACTTACCAATATTGTTGTTACTGGAAGTAAGTCAACGTTCCCACATCTAACCTGGTTGCTATGCAAACAAAAGAAATCGCAATGCTGATATGGACTCAAAAAGCACACGTTCGGTAAGTAAAACAAAACATTTCTTGAATGTTCTTCTTCTTCTTCTTCTTCCGAATGCAGGATTGGGTGATGATGCCCGTTCTGCGACTACAAAAACTGATCTTTCCATCGGTTGAAGGGTCTTCCGAGGTCTCTTTTGCCTTTAGGGTTGATGTGGTAAATCATCTTTGGTAAACGGGAATTTGACATTCTCTGGACGTGTTGGAACCATTTCTTGAATGTTTTGTACACTAACTCGTTGGATGGTTGAATTTGGGACACCACCACCAACAAGGGTAACAATAACAAGAATCCGAGACAAGTTTGAAGAAGATGGAACGGTGCAAGATGTGTTGAAAGGTCGGTGCGGAAGAAAGAGACTTTCGACTGATAACGAGAGAACTGTTGCGTCGTCTTCAAACTTGTCTCGGATTCTTGTTATTGTTACCCTTGTTGGTGGCGGTGTCTCAAATTCAACCATCCAACGTAGTTGCACTTCAACAACATTCTCCACTTTCCAATAACACTTAAGTATTCACTTACGTTCATCGAATGATAATCTCGCCGCCATTGTTGTTTATAAAGACGTGAAGATCGATGAATTTGTTGCTATGCTTTTCCAGTGCCTTCTGGATCATACACAACAAATATTGTATTTCTTTCTCATTTCGTTGCTGAGAAATAACGTCTCAAAGAGTTTATTCGTCAATTTGGGACACTCTTATTAGAGCTGTTAAAAATTTAAATATTTGGGATCACTTACTGATGAATCAGGGAGTTGTAAAGCTGAAGTAGATAGCAGGTTAGTACAAGCACGAAGAGCCATAAAAATGTTGAATGGAGTACTGTGGAGTAGGACCATGTCAAACCACACGAAGAAGAGGATTTTGAAGTATGTTGTGGAAAGCATAATGACTTATGGTGCTGAGGGATGGACTTTGGTAGAGGGACAAAAAACTAAGATCTTGGCAGTGGAGATGGATGGAATAAGACGCAGTGCCAGGGTGTCCAGGTTGGAAAGAAGAACAAATGAAGAAGTGAGGCAGATGATGGATATAGAGGAGATAGTGGTGGAAAGGAACGAAAGACGAGCCCTTCAGTGGTATGGCCATGTCAGAGAATGGAGGATGATAGGTGGCCCAAAACTCTTTTGGAATGGTCACCTTCTGGTAGAAGGAAACGGGGTAGGCCAAGAACAACTTGCAGAGGAGAGATCCATAGATTGATGAACGACTGAGGTCTGGAGGAGGATGAATGGCGTAATCGGCAAGAATGGCGAATGGGAATACAGGGTAACCGCTGAAAAGTGGAGAGGCCCTCAAAAGTAAAATAAAAGTAAGGGACACTCTTTATTTTTCTTCTTCTTCTTCTTCTTTCTTCCATGTATTAGACCAAGGCCTGTTACGATCCTATAGAAAATTATCCCTCCAGCGTTTCATAGGACGGCCCAGTGATCTTCGTCCTCTTGGTATATAATTATAAACAGCTTTGAGGATCCGATTTGAACTCATTCTTTCTAGATGGTGTTTCCAATTTAGTTGGTACTGTTTAATATACTCCAAAATTGGCGTAGTCTTCAATTCTTTTAAGATATCGGTCTTCCTTTTCCGATCCCATCTGGCGTAACCCGCTGCTCTGTATTTTTATGCATTATAAATACTCCAATACCTGTTTAACAATATATCACAATGGGCCATTCTAATATATATAGTCTTATAAATGGAGGGTAGTTCATTGACCTCCTGGATCTCTGATCTTACTCGATCAATGGGGTGAGTACGTCATTGTAATGCTCGGGTGACATAAAAATACGTATCAACCGGCGAGTTTAAACTTAGAATAGGGAAGAAGGAAAATAAAATAAAGAGATTAAAAAAATGTTATTGGCCGATAGCGAGGAGATACTAAAGGACAATACGCACACACTATTGAGTAACACTAAGAACTTAGGACTGGAAGTAAATATCAATAAAACTAAATATATGGTCACACGTAGAAATACATTATATTATGGAAATGGACAGCTAATGACAAATGAAGGCAATTTTCAGGAAGTGGATGAATTCAAATACCTAGGAACAATAATCACAAATAGGAATGAGATGCACAAAGAAATTAAACATAGGCTCAATTCTGGAAATGCGTGCTATTATGCATTGCAGGGACTCTTGATGTCCCAACTCCTTTCAAAAAACGTTAAAGTGAAAATATATAAAACTATTATTCTACCAGTTATATTATATGGGTGCGAAACATGGACATGGAGGAAAGGAGATTACAAGTATTTGAGAATAAAATACTTAGGAAAATTTTTGGACCAAAGAGAGATGACCAGACAGGTGAATGGAGAATACTACATAACAGTGAACTACATGGTCTTTATAGGAAGCCAGATATAATAAGAACAGTTAAGTCTCGTAGACTGCGTTGGGCAGGACATGTTGCACGTATGGGGAATGAAAGACGTGCATGGAAGCTTCTTGTAGGAAAGCCAGAGGGAAAACGCCCAGTTGGTAGACCGAGAATGAGATGGGAGAATAACATTAACTATGATTTGAGGGAAGTAGATTATACAGGGAATGATTGGAAAACATTAGCTCAGGATAGGGATGTATGGAGAGCTTATGTCCGCGCGGTCATGAACCTACGGGTTCGATAGTGCCAGTGAGTAAGTAAGTTATTTCCCAGTTGTAATAATTTCCGTTTCCTTTTTTTGCGTTGTGTTTATGTGCATATCAGATGTGAGAACAGAGGAAGAGAGAGAGAGAGAGAGAGAGAGAGAGAGAGAGAGAGAGAGAGAGAGAGAGAGAGAAAGTAAATGAAAGTGATGGATCCTTAATTTAAAGTAAACCGGATAAACTCTGATGCCACTGGGGAACATATGGTTTTACAGATGTATACTGACTAGTTTTAATATATATATGTAATTATATATACATATTATATAAGGGGGCACGCCGTAGCGTAGTGGTAAAGGCACTGCGCTACATGCCGGAAGGTCGAGGGTTGAAGTCTCGGTGGGGATCAGGATTTTTAAACTGACCCAAACCTTCTGGTGGCACTATGACCCTGGGATCTACTCAGCCTCTAACGAAAATGAGTACCAGACGCATGTTTTGGGGGTAAAGGCGGCCGTCACGCAGGGCTGACAACCCGGCTGACATCAAGTTCCGATTGTCCAGAAAAAGTGGGAGCCTTAACCTCCCACTACCCCAACGGCCTCCTGAGGCCTGTAGTGGGAATACTTTATATAGGTTGTCCACCGCTGTGGTCTCGAGGTAGCGTGCTGCCTTGTCACGCAGCGGGCCCGGGTTCGATCCCCGGTCGGGGCAGTTTTTCTGGGTGAGGTTTTTATCGGGGTTTTTCCTCACCTGCAAGACAAATGTCAGGAAAACTTTAAGGCCCAAACGGTCCCCGAAATCATATGGCCATCATCATCATCACCATCATCCTTCACCGGTGTGGGAAGCTACCACACCTACAATTCCATAGTAAAGCTGCAAGCATAGCATGAAAATGCTATGATTGTATTGAAGGACCTGCCTTCGGGCAGAATTAGTATGGATTGATGTATAGAATGGAAGTAATATAAGTGTGCATATTTTAAGTGTGAATTACTTCTGGTACATATGATAGAAATTTCTGTATTATTTGGATCTCAAATGAACGATTTCTCATAAAATAAATTGTACGGATGTTTAATGGCTCATTACTTCATAAAGGTGGTGAGAATTGGTTTGATTCTCACTCAGTTCATAGAGAATCCATCCATAGTAATTCTGCCCGAGGGCAGGTCTTTCACTACAATCTAGCATTTCCATGCTATGCTTGCAGCTTTACTAGGGAATTGTAGGTGTGGTAGCTTCCCGTTGCTTTCCACACCGGTGAAGGATGATGATGATAAGGATGATGGCATTTTATTTCGGGGACTGTTTGGACCTTAAAGTTTTCCTGACATTTGTCTGACAGGTGAGGAAAAACCCCGATAAAAACCTCACCGAGAAAAACTGCCCCGACCTGGGATCGAACCGGGGCCCGCTGCGTGACAAGGCAGCACGCTACCTCGACACCACAGCGGTGGACATGACAATATTAAAAAGAACAAAAAAATGTAGGAAATAGTCGAATGGGAGATTTAAGAAATGTTAAAATGAAAATACGCAATATCATTAGGGGTTACCGTATATTATCGGTAATCAAAACATTGTGTATCTTGATAATAGATCAGCAATTTGGAAGTCTCAGCTGCCGGAAAAGAAACCCAAGTAGGTTATTAGCGTTTGATTATGAGGTTGGTATCTATTGTTGCATTGGCCTCCCTCCGCTACTCTGTAAATAATGTCTCCGTTACAACGTCCAATCACGACTCAACCTCATGTCCCGCGGCTACAAACTGCAAATCAGTTCTATTAAAATATAAATCATTGATATTTATTGGATGATTCAAAGTTTATGTACAGTGGCGTGAAAACAAGTTACCATAACTGTGATATAATTATTTGATAACGTATTAATCTTTTAGCGAATGCGGAAGGAATCGAGTTATTGGGATTGTTCTTATAAAAATAGATTTAAAAATAGTAATTGATGAAACTTGGTTGCTATTGCAAAATGTATATACAGGGTGTTGCAAAAAATCACCGATAACGGAGGTGAGGTGGTATGTTGAGATATGTTGATTTTTTTTTTGCCCCTTAAAATCCAACCCTATAGGAGGAAAAGTACTGCATTCATTGTTGGTGCAGATGATCAAATAATTTTTGCAGGGGATGAAGATGATATGAAATATATGATAAATAAACTAATGGAAGAATATAAAAAAATGGGGACTGGATATAAATTTACAGAAAACAGAATATATGTGTTTGGGAAAGGATGTGGATGATCTCATATTCGAAACAGGGAAAATAAAAAAAAAAAATGTGATTTTTTTAAATATCTTGGGTCAATAATTACGAGTTTAGGTACCTGTGAGAGAGATGTGCAGACTAAAATTGCAATGGGAAAAAGTGCAACTAAGACATTACATGGAATAATTTGGAACAAAAATATTACAAAGAAAACTAAAATGAAAATTTATAAGAGCATAATACAGAATATTTTGTCATATGGAAGTGAAACTTGGTCTTTGACGGAATTACGAACAGTTGAATTTGATTATTTTAGAAGAAATCTCCAAAAAACAAGACAGGATAAAATAAGAAATGAATTCCTTTGGAGAGAAATGAATGTCACCACATCTGTTGTTAAGAGGATGGAAAATCAAACGCTTAAATGGTATGGCCATGTACAAAGAATGGAAAATGAAAGATGGCCAAAAAATATATACCACTGGTCACCCCCTGGAAGAAATAAACGTGGCAGACCAAGATGGAAATGGAAAGCCTACGTCAGAACCATAATGGATGATAGGAATTTGGAAGAGGGAGATTGGAATGATAGAGATAAATGGAAACTGAAGACGGCAAACCTATAAGTGGGGGAAAGCCGAAGAAGAAGAGAAGAAAATCCAACCTCAATGATCCACGTGCCGAGGGATGGGCAACGGGAAGTAGGGAATAGCCTATTGGGGTGATGTACATTGGGGACTAGTTTCCCCGTGACCGCCGAGAAGGCCCAATATGTATCCCGAAAACCGACAAATGAGGCTGTGGTTAGGTCCCCCAAATGCGAGGGTTGGTGAAGGGCTGAAGAGAGACAAAGCTGGACAGATGATGTCGGAAGACCAGTGGCCTAAACAAGTGTTAGATTGGATGGTACCAGGCAGAAGGAAGAGGGGGAGAAGTAGAAGAACACGGTATGAGGGAATACATGATGCCATGATGAAGAGGGGTATGGAAGAAGGACGATGGGAAGATAGGAACCTCTGGAAAGCAGGAATCAAGGGCGAACTGCTGTAAAGTGGAAAACCTGTATTAAGTAAGTGATTATTTTTAATAAGGTACCGGAAATGATGTTTTCACACTATGAGTAACTAACTTCTCAAGAGTTCCGTTAGTTGGATTTCAAGACTCAGTACTTGACAATACTGTCACAGTCACAAAAAGTTTTCAAAATATCCACCTCACATCTCTTTGCAGAGCGTTCATCGGCGGTGTAGTGATTGGTGCACACGTTTAAATACGCCTGGCCTAGTTTGAATTATGTATGCAGCAGCGTGGATTCGGGCTATAAGATCCATACATGATTCTACTGGAGTCTGATAAACAGACTGTTTCATGTCGCACCATAAAAAGTAGTCGAGAGGGATAATATCAGGTGATCTCGGAGGCCATTGGATTAGTTCCCCTCTGTCAATCCATCGACCTGGATACGTGGTATCCAAATGTCTCCTCACATTAGCATCGATGTGAGGTGGAGTTCCGTCATGTTGCAGCCACATTCCGTTGCGAAACCAGGTATCACAGGTTCCGTACCTGTGACGTATTGTCAAGTAATGAGTCTTCAAATCCTTGGAACTAACACTGATTTTGAGATATAATTAACAAGTCATAGCGTGAAAACGTATCATTTCCGGACATTGGTATCTTATTTAAAAAATGGTCAACATATCTCAAAATACCATCTCACCTCCGTTGTCGGTGTTTTTTGCAACACCCTGTATACTAGGGCATTCGATAAATATATCCCTCATTGTGGAAACGCGCCCTCTTACGCCCATTGCCTAAAGTTAAAATTCCCTCAATTCCGATCGACTTTCGACCCATTAGTATTTTACCTATCATTTCAAAAGCTCTCGAACGATTAGTCCATAAACAACTGGCTGACTAGCTAAATTAATACAACCTTTTAGATCAATTTCAGTCTGGCTTCAGGACTGGATACAATACAAATACTGCTCTAACAGATACATTGAGCAACAAAAAAGAAACTTTTTCCTCTCAGAAAGAAATATATGTGTTTCTGAGAGTTTTTCCCCTGAATTCTAATATGATATCGGGTTTTCTCCATCACGCAAGTTTCCGAGAGACAGGAATTTATAATTTCAAACACTTTAATATTTTCTACATTCGTAACTACACAAATTCGAAGATTCGGACTCACCCAGAAAGTAAGAAATTACGATTTTCTGCTATATTTCGCCTGTGGAGCATCCCTCTTGATGGTCCGACAATAATCGGCCAGCATATTAGGATTCCATTTGCATGTATATCTTTTTTCCATAGCTGAAATCTCCTGAGTTAGCTCACTTGGTTTTATTTTACAATGGACAAATGAACAAAAAAACGTTTATTTAAATCTAATTAATTGAAATTGAAATAAAAAAACTGTGGGTGATGGAGAAATTCCGAATACATATTTGAAAACAGGGTAAAATACTGCATTAAGTACAACTATTGGTGCTCATGAGACTAAAATCATGTTGACCAGTGTTATTTGCGAAGACATACGCGAAGTCGGTGATAATCGAAAACTTACCATTCTTACATTACTTGACTTTAGTAAAGCATTCGACACGGTAGACTTGGACTTATTGTGCATAAACTTAAAAACCTCTTACTCTCTGATAGTGCCCCGCAATTGTTCAATTTCTACCTTCATGAGCGCCAGCAATATATTATAGGATATAATACATTATGTTAATTTATTTAGCGTAGCAGCGCACGCCGAACGTTATCCGTAGCTAGTGCTGAATAAATATTAATACGTGAAAATTCTTCTTCTTCCTTCCAAGTATTAGGCCAAGGCCTGTTACGATCCTATAGAAAATTTTCCCTCTAGCGTTTCATAAGACGGCCCAGTGATCTTCGTCCTCTTGGTATATAATTATAAACAGCTCTGGGGATCCAATTTGAACTTTGATCCTTCCGGAAAATTCTCGTATAAGACTTGAAAGCATAATAATAGTCCCTTCGATTGGTTGCTGGCCAAAGGAAGGCATGAGCAGTGATGGGGCTTCCATCTTATAGCCTCTGGTCAGGTTTTCTGGAGAAGAAAAGAAAATAAAGAGAAGAAGAAATGGAAGAAAGGAAAGACTCCCTAGCCCTCGGATGCCCTAATAGCGTCGGGGTCGAAAAAACAAGAGTTAACCAAGAGAGGTTAGATAGTAAAGTTAAAAGAGTGCAAAACACAAGTATGCGGAAGAAATGTTTTGCTCAGCTTGGGCACCTTACGTGAAAATAAAATATGATAGAATCTGTGTAAGAGTTTTTTTTTAAATCCGTGACCGCTGCCTGTAGGAAACTTGTGCCAATTGTACCCTTAAGGTGAAGGTCGAACTAAGGTTAAAATATATAGATTTATTGATAAAATCAATTACCAAATGTTTAGTAATACACTTACAAATATCACAACAAATCTACGTACCTTGTGCAGAATTCAAGAAAACCCCAGTTCCTGCGTCCATTTCACACACATCAAAACACGCTTGAAACATTACTAAAACACTGTGCACACGCTTAAACAACTATCGCAATTATTACGAACTTTGTTTACTGAGTTTTGCACACGGCACGCGCGGGTTTTATACAACGTACGCCATCTTAATGCTCAACTGTCGTTGCACAGCGACAAAACACAAACGCCACGCGGAGAAGCTTGTGTAGCGTTTAGAAAGACAAGCGATCCCTTCATAGCAGATACAACGATAACATTATCTCGTAATACCAGTTGACACGAAAATAAATACATCATAAAATAATTATATACCGGCAACACAATTTTTTAAAAATAATTTATATAAAAATGAATGTCTGTGAGTCGGTCTTTCTTTCATGGACTTAAAAAAATTATTTCACCGATTTTAATAGAGTTTTCACCATCATTTAGAGATTTTTTTAAAATTAAGGTATATAAAATATCATCGGTCCACCGCTGTGGTCTCGAGGTAGCGTGCTGCCTTGTCACGCAGCGGGCCCGGGTTCGATCCCCGGTCGGGGCAGTTTTTCTGGGTGAGGTTTTTATCGGGGTTTTTACTCGCCTGTAAGACAAATGTCAGGAAAACTTTAAGGCCCAAACGGTCCCCGAAACCATATGGCCATCATCCTTATCATTATCATCCTTACCATTATCATTATCATCATCATCCTTCACCGGTGTGAACGGGAAGCTATCACACCTATACAATTCCCTAGTAAAGCTGCAAGCATAGCATGAGAATGCTATGATTGCAGCGAAGGACCTGCCTTCGGGCAGAATTACTTTGGATGGAACATATTATCGAATGTACTATGGGGCCGGGTCCACCGCTGTGGTCTCGAGGTAGCGTGTTGCCTTGTCATGCAGCGGGCTGGGTTCGATCCTCGGGCGGGACAAGTTTCCTCGGTGACGTTTTTTCATGGTTTTTCCTAGCCTGTAAGACAAATGTCAGGAAACTTTAAGGCCCAAACGGTCCCCGAATACCATCTGGTCAACACAATCATCATCATTCATATTCGTCTTAGATTAAGTATAGGATTAAGGACTCTCTTGGCGCACCACTATCATCATCATCACCCATCATATATTTGGGGTACCTTAACCCCGCCTTCCAAGCGCCACAACTTCGGAAGTGGGTTACACAATTACGCCAATGCCAGGATAGAACACCAGAAATGTCGAAATGACAACGTGGGACATTGAATAAAAAGCTAAAGCGTCGGAGCTAAAAGAAAAATTTATCAATGCACTAAAAAATTCGCTTTTGGACGCTTAAATGGCTTACGCTGCCTGAACCATGACAAATACACCAATTTAATCTACCCAGAATTGAATATCTCAAGAAATTAAAAAAAAAAAGTCTGCAACAGCGTACATCTCACTTGTACGGAGAACTCATAATAACCATTTTTGTCTATCAGCACATTGAGGTGAATATGGAGAAGAATGGAACGTATAAAATGAACAAAGTAAGAAATAAGGATGTGCTAGACAGAGTGGCTGAAAGAAGACCAATGCTAGAACTCATAAAAAAGAGGAAAAGGAAATGGATTGGCCACTGGCTAAGAAGAAACTGCCTGCTGAAGGATGCTCTAGAAGGAATAGTCAACGGAAAGAAAGTTAGAGGCAGAAAAATACATCAGATGATAGACAATATTAAAATAAATGGTTTGTATGCAGATACAAAAAGGAAATATGAGTTAAGGAAAGAGTGGAGAATGCTGAGTTTGCAGTGAAAGACCTGCTATTGAGCAGGACACTATGAATGAATGATGTCAAGAAGATCGAAATAAAAGATTCCCGGGCAACGCCGGGTAATCAGCACAGGGTATATAAAAATAATGACGATATAAATTTGTAATTATTTTTCTTTTTACTTTTTCAACTAAACATAAAAAACACATGTAATTTATTTAGGCGTAGCATGCATCATGTATCCTGCCATAAAGTTTGGATGTTGATTACGAACTGTCCTCCATGTTACATGACTTGTCATACTGAACATGACCCACCAGCGTGCTGTCAATAGGGAGAAGGTATACATGACACCAACATTTCCCCACAATTCTTCATCCATGTGCTCTTTCAGCACGCAACAACTGAGGAATCAAACTCCGCAACGAGTGACCCGCTAGTTTATGATGCCTGATATAATTATCATAAGTAATGCCACGAGTGATTTCCAATTTATCTAGAGAATTTGGAAATCAAGAGTGGCATTTGTTAGGACTATTTAACGAATAAAATTAAGCTGTATACTCACAAATCATTATTTAACTATAGTTATTTTAAAATATTTATATCTTTAATGTAAACGGCGATGTTTGAAAACAAATGAGAAACGATTGGTACGCTTCATCTGCTTCTTTTGTTTATCACTGCAACCAGATCATACTATTTATTGCCAAAGGAACGCAATATTGTAAGAATGTTCTCTAGTGGAGAAAAAATGAAACACATCAAACTGTATATTTATTCATTTCTGATGTCGTATGATGTAAATATGACAATTATATTTTTCTGGATTATTACCTGGGAAAAAATACATTTAAGAAAGTGAAAACAGTGGTTTCTTTTTTTTTTTTTGGTGGTATAATCAATTGCTACAAATGTTTTTATATTAACTCCTGAAAGCACTATGTGTTGACATCCATGTACTATATATACAATCTGGTAGCCGTATTTCTTATGGGGTCAGTCACTGTAAAATAATGGTCAGACCTGTTCAGAATATTAAAAAGGAGGAACTTTCCTTAATATGGTAAATTTAACATTGATAAATATTTGATGAAACACGACTGTGATTGGTTGTAAAACAGAAATAATTGAAACGTGATTGGTCATTGACTCCCATTTGGGGCATGAGTTAAATAGTCAACAGTAATCTACAAGAGGTTGTGTTCTTCTGAAAATGTTGTCTAATGAAAAACTCAACTTCGCGGTGGATTTTGAGTGACTATTTAGCGAATAATACAGCATCAGAAGCTAAAAATAATTACAATGTTTAATATTTACCAAATGTGAGGTTATGTATTCCGATCTTACTTCCGGGCGATTTCTAAGCCGGCTGTATAGTTATAAATAGCATATCTTTACTCTTAAATCTCTTTGGGCTTGGGAAAAATCAATAACAGATGATTGTATAAGAAATAACTATTAACAACAATGCAGATTCAGTTACAACAATTAATAATTTTTTTAGAGTCATAGAACTAACCTTTTTTTTGTAACTTTTGAAGTTGTTTTCTTTGGCATTTCTTGCTGTAGTACCATATTGATAGTACATTATTGAATCGATATCCTTGTCTTCTTCTTCTTCTTCCTTCCAAGTATTAGGCCAAGGCCTGTTACGATCCTATAGAAAATTTTCCCTCCAGCGTTTCATAGGACGGCCCAGAGATCTTCTTCATCCTCTTGGTATATAATTATAAACAGTTTTGGGGATCCGATTTGAACTCATTCTTTCAAGATGGTGTTTCCAATTTAGTTGGTACTAAACTGACCAACTAACTAACTCACTGGCACTCTCGAACCCGTAGGTTCATGGCCGCGAAGACATAAGCTCTCCATATATCCCTATCATGAGCCAATGTTTTCCAATCATCCCCTGTATAATCTACCTCCCTCAAATCATAGCATTGCTGCCAATGGGGTTACCCATGCCGGACTGGTCGAAGGTGATAAGCCAGACGAAAAAAGTACCTTGGTCGAAAGAGTGACGATCTTTCACCGTAAAAATACAACCGTCAAGAAATGCGGACATGGGTTCAACTGGGGTAAAATTTTCCGGAGGTCAAATAGTCCCCCATTCAGTTCTCCGGACG
This sequence comes from Diploptera punctata, assembly GCA_030220185.1. Lineage (NCBI taxonomy): Eukaryota > Metazoa > Arthropoda > Insecta > Blattodea > Blaberidae > Diploptera > Diploptera punctata. The sequence goes on from JASPKZ010007228.1 coordinate 95,407, forward strand.
GGGACTATTTCAGGGAACCCATGCCGAAGGCTCAAACATATGGACATGTTCCTAGGAACATGGAATGTTAGGACTTTATACAATTTAGTTGGTACTGTTTAATATATTACAAAATTGGCGTAGTCTTCAATTCTTTTAAGATATCGGTGTTTCTTTTCCGATCCCATCTGGTGTAACCCGCTGTTCTGCGCATGAATCTCATTTCACAAGCCGTTATTCTGCTTTCATGTTGTCTTTTTAGTGTCCATGCTTCACTATCGTAGGTCAACACTGGTCTAGCCAAAGTGTTATATAAACGTAATCTGGTGTTTTTTTTTGTACAAGGGATATCCTTGTCAAATAAGTTAATTTGCGAAGATATCTCTCATTACAAAGAGGAAGAGGCAATTTTAACAACGAAAAGAGGCAAAATTATCATCTATGAGGTAAATAGTCACTATAATTTATAATTGTTTCCTTTACATCATCATCATCATCATCATAGTACATTCACGAATTTAGGCCATTTGTTGACCTGTTTCGGCCTCAAGAGAAACACCATCCAAAAGTCTTTTGAGTGGACGTCCTGGACTCTTCTTCCTGCAGGTTGATATCTTAACATTTGTCTGGGTAACCTGTGATCTTCCATTCGATGAACATGTTGTATCCAATTTACTTATAATCAGAAATTTTGTTTTCTAAAGGTTCCATGTGCAATTCTTCTAAGATGTCTTCAATTTTTTGTGATCTAGTAGTGTGTATCCTGCAGTCCTCCGAAGGTATCTCATTTCAGCAGATCTAAGTCTCTGTATATCCTTCTGTTTCAACGTCCATACTTCGCTACCATACAAAAGAGTTGAAGGAGCCAGTGTTTTATACACTTTTAGTCTTGAATGCTTTTGGACTACTGTGGCTTGAAGAAAAATTTAGATATTTTCCTTTTACATCCTTTTCTTCTTCATATGGGATATTGCATCCTAGATATGTAAAATTATTCACCTGCTCGAAAACTTTACTGTACAGTACAATTTTACTTCTGACAGGATCTACACCTTGAAATGCCATAATTTTTGTTTTTTTTTCTGTAGATATCTTTAATCCATATTCTTCTGTAATTTTGTTAAGTTCATACAGACCTTTCTGTAGATTATCTTCTGAATATGCTATTATTATTTGGTCATCTGCAAACAATAGGGTGTTGAATCTTTTCTTTTTACTTTAGTTAATATTAGATTTGAAGAATGTACGCCACTGATGTGGTATTATTACGTCATGAAGACAGGTCAGTGTTGAAATCGTTGAAACCTTTTGTGGAGTCTCATCATCGTTACAAAAACGTATTTTGTGCACGAAGTAGGTGGTTTGCATGATCTTCAGGTCGTGACCGAACGTTTCTCTCTCACAGAGCTTCGAACCGTGGACTTGGCACATGAACCAGTTTTCCTCCTGTTACATTCTGGAATTCCATCTAGTTAAACGGATCAATGGACTAAGTCATTTTCAGTTATTTTTTCAATTATCCTTCCATCGAATTCCGACGTTTTGAGATTTTCATGAAAATATTAAAAAAATAATTACATATCTTCACCGATCCTACCTAGTTGGCATGGAAAATTACCAAGACTATATAACTCATGCCCCAAATGGGAGTCAATGACCGATCATGTTTCAATGAATTTTGATTTACAACCAATCACAGTCGTGTTTCACCTCGAATTTATCAACTTAAGTTTATCATAATAAAGAAAACACCTCCTTTTTAACATTTTGAATAAGACGGAGCATTATTTTGCAGTGACTGACCATCTAAGAAATACGTTAAATATAGCAATTTATATATTAAGACGTAAGAATCCTAGAATGCAAGTGGCTCCCAGATTGTATATATAGTGCACGAATGTAAACAGATATTGCTTGCGGAATATAATAGAAAAGCATTTGTAGCAATATATATTTTACCACAATAAAAAGAAACCACTGTTTGCACTTTCTTAGACGTATTATTTTCCGGGTATTCATGTTCCAAAAAATATATAATTGACATATTTATATCATAGGACATGATAAATTAATTAATGACTTATAATGTTGGCTATAAACAGATTGATGTGTTTCATTTTTTCTCCACTAGGGTGCATTCTTACAATATTGCGACCCTTTGGCAATAAATAATATGATCTGGTGTGCAGTGATAAACAAGTGAAACATAACAACAGTTTTTTTCATTTGTTTTCAAACATCGCCGTTTACATTACATATATAAATAATTTCAAATAAATACATAATATATATATATATATATATATATATATATATATATATGATATATATTAAAATTAGTTGTGAGTAAGAGCAGCTTGAGGGTTTTATTCGTTAAATAGGTCCCTAGACGAATGGCACTGCTTGATTTCCAAATTATGTAGATAAATTGGAAATCACTCGTGGCATTACTTAATGACTATTTAACTCATGTCCCAAATGGTAGTTAATGACCAATCACGTTTCAATGAATTTTGTTTTACAACCAATCACAGTCGTGCTTCACCTTGATAATTATCGAATTTTGATTACCAAAATAAAGAAAGCTCCTCCCTTTTTAATATTCTGAACAGGTCAGAGCATTATTTTTGCAGTGACCGACCTCTCCAACAAATACATTGAATATAGCAAATAATGAACACATTCCTTCGACCTACACATTTGATAATTGTGTGTTCAATAATTGTGTTTTGGCTAATTACAAGAATGACTTACCCTTGAGTTTTCAGTTTATTGTTGTGAATTATAACTTTTCTTCTGTATTTACTAATACGTTTAAATATTTTAAAACTTTTCAAACAATTTTTATGTCATTGTTTTTGTACTAAATATTCCGGGCTATGTGGCCGTGGTCTAGAACTGGCGTTTCGTCCAGACGATTTCTTCCTTTCCTTCTCCCTCAACTGCCTGGAGGGCATCTTCAGTGGCGAGCTCTTACCAAGCTGTTGTTTTCCTCCCTGTCGTAGACCTCGAACCGCAGTCGAGTCAACGACAGGGAAACAACAGCTGTAAGCGCTCGCCACTGAAGATGCCCTCCGCAGTTGAGGGAGAAACGTCTGGAAGAAACGCCAGTTATAGACCACGGCCACATAGCCCGGAATCTTTTATTACCATGATTACCGGCCGTGAAAGCCTGCATTCCACTATTTTATGTCATTATTTGACAATTTTAAAGCATTTATTTAAATACGCAAATCACAACATGAAAACACTTAGACAATATTGTGATGCTAACTGCTATTTTCTCCACAGAGTATATTACTTAGTCTATGATTTTTCTATCGCTGTTTTGGGTTATCACTGGTTAGAACGGCGTTAGGAAGGATAAGTAAATGTACACCCATTTTTAATAAACGTTTGGTAATTTTAAAATTATTAATATATTTCTTTAACATAGATTTATTCCAAAGATTGCACATTTAAATTTCATAGCGACGTGCTGTCATCTAGCATAAGCTGTATAAACTTTAGTACGATATCGATAATAATCGATATGTTGTAAGGATGATAATTGATATGTGGTTCGATAGTGGGTTATCGCTGGCTCTATAATCTCTGGCGCATACGCACTGTTGTTCTATAGGACTTCTGTACTATCAAAGGCTAGAGGAAGAAAACATTGAACAAATATTACCCGTCCCCCAGGTTAGGGGTTGATGCTTCGGGCCAGCTCCTCGTTCATCATGAAAAGAAAAAAAGAATGGTAAAGAACCAAACATCATGCCTCGGAAAAACATCCTAGGACGATTAAAGCTAAGAAAAAGGACTTTGAAAATTGGCGCATGGAATATTCAAGACTGCAGAAATTAGTATTTTAATTAATATATAATTATGGAATATTCACCTGAAAGCTCCGTCTCCTCAACTTAATTAATCATTTAACTGTAGCGCTTTCGGGACTTGTCCCATCATCGGGAGGATTCAAAACTGGTGTTTCACTGAAGATCTGGTAGAGGGGGTTGCATGTATTAAATAATTAATTAAGTTGAGGAGACGGACCTTTCAGATGAATATTCCATAATTATATATTAATTTTGAATAATACCTCAACGGAAAACATCATGAATATTATAAATTTAAGTATTTTAATGTTTCAAAAAATTATAAGTCCTAATTGTACAGTATTGTTGTTAATACATTGTGTGTCTATATGTTTTAACTCATCACTGGTGCAGTTACAAATGATTTTATGGATAGTTCAATGCATTTATTTGCTGTCATTGTAATAAATTACATTTCTTAACACAATGTGGCTTATCATGTTACTGCCCTAAGCCCTTCATATATACTATATATATATATATATATATATATATATATATATATATATATAATTTGTTTATTATGAATATTCCACAATACAGTGTTTCTCCTTCAACCCAAAGTGATTTGCTGCCAGAGGTTCCTGTCTGAAGCATCTTCTTCTCTCAAATCTCTAGCTTCCATACTTGTCTTCACTCCATTCATCCAACGTTCTCTGGGCCTGCCTCTTCCACATCTTCCATTAGCTTCCCAATTAAGGATCTTCTTTGGTATTCTGTCTTCTTCCATTCTTATGAGGTGTCCATACAAATTCAAATGTTTTTCTTCTATTTTTTCTAATATGTTTATTTTTTCTACTTGCATAATTTCCCTTATTGTGCTGTTTATATATATGTCAGGACGCTTAGGGCCCAACGGTTCCCGAAAATCATCCGGCCATCGCTAGCATCATTATCATCATTATCCTTCACCGGCGTGGAAAGCAAAAAGAAGCTACCACACCTATAATTCCCTAGTAAAGCTGCAAGCATACCAAGAAAGTGCTATGATTGCAGTGAAAGACCTGCCCTCCGGCAGAATTACTATGGATCGATATATATATATATATGTGTGTGTGTGTGTGTGTGTGTGTGTGTGTGTCTGTGTGTTATGTTCTGGAGGCCGTAATTTTTTTCGGATTAAACTCAGCATATATCAGTCAATTTAAAATGTAAGGTCGAGTTCTTTAAATGTCAATATTATTCGTTTTTAATGATCTTAACGATGGACAAATTATATTTTTCTTTTCAAATATAATCGAGTTCTTTAACCTGCAAAATCGGACCATTAAGGAGTGGAGTTCCACTTGCCGAGGAATTCCCGCGTTACAAACGTTTTTATGTAAAATTTTGTTCACTTTTACATCTTATTCTTTATTGGCGGTTTTTTGAACCGTTCTACAATAACTGACCTAGACTATATTTTTTCTAAATACTTGTAAACTGCTTTCATGAAAGGTGGCAACAATTACTTGAAGGTCACCTGTGTACCGCTATAACGATGTAAGATCACCGTGTAATTGAATGCAACTTGCACCACTGTTACTCTTAACTGGGTTGGGCGTAATCTTGAAGCACGTGGCACGGATTATATAATATCAGCGAGGAAGTCAGCATTCAATGGTAACACGTAACACTTCAGCAGTTCAATGCATATCCAATAGACACTTAGCAGCAAAGCCATTCCATTTCCTCAACAACAACAACAACAATAATAATAATAATCATATTAATAATAATAATAATAATAATAATAATAATAATAATAATAATAATCATAATGATAATAATGATACTAAAGTAAAGTAGAGTGATCCCACAACAGGCCCGGAGGCCCTTGGGGTAGTAGGAGGTTAAGGCTTCCACTTTTTCTAGACAATCGGCACTTTATGTCAGCCGAGTTGTCAGCCCTGCGTGACGGCCGCCTTTACCCCAGAACAAGCGTCTGGTACTCATTTCCGTTAGAGGCTGAGTCGACCCCAGGGCCATAGTGCCGCCAGAGGGTTTGGGTCAGTTTAAAAATCCTGACCCCAACGGGATAATTCTACTGCTACTACTACTAATAATAATAACAATAATAACAATAATAATAATAATACAAAATTAAACACCCTATTGTTTGCAGATGATCAAACAATAATTGCAAATTCAGAAGATAATCTACAGAAAGGTCTGTATGAACTTAACAAAATTACAGAAGAATATGGATTGAAGATATCTACAGAAAAAACAAAAAATATGGAATTTCAAGATGTAGATCCTGTCAGAAGTAAAATTGTACTGGACAATAAAATTTTGGAGCAGGTGAATAATTTTACATATCTAGGATGCAATATCTCATATGAAGAAGAAAAGGATGTAAATGGAAAATATCTAAATTTTTAAGAATCTTAGGGTTAATAAATTCTATCTTCAAGCCACAGTTAGTCCAAAAACATTCAAGACTAAAAGTGTATAAAACACTGGCTCTTCCAACTCTTTTGTATGGTAGCGAAGTATGGACGTTGAAACAGAAGGATATACAGAGACTTAGATCTGCTGAAATGAGATATCTTCGGAGGACTGCAGGATACACACTACTAGATCACAAAAAAATGAAGACATCTTAGAAGAATTACACATGGAATCTTTAGAAAACAAAATTTCTGATTATAAGTCAAGATGGATGCAACATGTTCATCGAATGGAAGATCACAGGATACCCAAATAAATGTTAAGATATCAACCTGCAGGAAGAAGAAGACCAGGACGTCCACTCAAAAGACTTCTGGATGGTGTTTCTCTTGAGGCCTAAACAGGTCAACAAATGGCCTAAATTCGTGAATTTACTATGATGATGATGATGATGATGATGATGATAATAATAATAATAATAATAATAATTATTATTATTATTATTATTATTATTATTGCGGATGAGCCCATGTAGGACTACGCAAAGTACTTAGAGGTGTTTCCTTTGAGCCCAAATTTCTTTCATTCTTCTGCTATGAGCTTCTTTTCTATCATCTGTCCAAGTTGTTCCAGTTTTTTCTTCGGTTTGTCCTCTTGGTCAACTTGCCACTTATTCACCTTAATTCTAAATATATCTCTGTTTGGGATATCTTCTTTAGTAATTCCTGCCAATTTTAAGTCCTTTTTGACTTCATCAATCCACTTCATAGTATCCACTGGAGCTTTACTTCTGTTTTCGTAGAATTCCATTATCTGTTTTGTAAGCATATTTGAGTTCATTCGTTTAATATGGCCATACAATTTTATCCTTCGTTTTCTAACATCACAATGAATGTCTGTATATATTTTTATTTCGTTTTTACTTCTGAGTCTAAATGCTTCACCTTGTGATAACTAAGTACTATCAAGCGTGAAAGGAAACAATTATTATTATTATTATTATTATTATTATTATTATTATTATTATTATTATTATTATTATTATTATTATTATTATTTTATTCAAGAATATGAAGACATGTATTTTATGTTCAGAAAATTATTGGACGAATACGATAACTGGGGTTTGAAAATAAATTTAGGAAAAACATTTTATATGGGATGTGGAGCCGAAACCGAAGATTTGATATTAGAAGATGAAAAGGTGTATATTAGAGGATGTGAAGAATTTGAGTATCTGGGAGTAAAAGTAGATAAAGAGAATAAACAAGAAAGTGATATTAAGAACAGAATAAATAAAGGTAGAGCAATAACAGCAATGGTGAATGGAGTCTTATGGAACAGACATATAACCAGGAAAAATAAGTTACAAATATATAATTCAATAGTGAGAAGTACTGTCACATATGGAGCTGAAGTTTGGAAATTCAACAAAAACTTACAACAAAAACTTATGTCGATGGAAATGGATTTCTTGAGGAGAGCAGCAAGATGTTCAAAATTAGAAAAAAAAAAAAAAGAAATACTGTCAAACCAGAAAAAATGAATATTAGATATTCGATAGTAGATTATATAAGATACAAGCAATTAAATTGGTATGGGCACGTACGACGAATGTAAGAAGAAAGGTTACCCAGAAAAAACATTGGAATGGTTTCCACCTGGAAGAAGAAGGAAAGGAAGACCCCGAGACTCGTGGATACAACAAAAATAACTGGAATGAGAGCAAGTGGACTGGAGGACATGGAGTGGATGGATAGAGACGAGTGGAGAAGAAAAATAAAAATTTAGGCAGAGGAAGATGTATAAACATTAAAGATCTGTATATAAAATAAAATAATTATTAGTTATTATTATTATTATTATTATTATCATTATTATTATTATTATTATCATTATCATTATTATTATTAGTATTATTATTAATCATTAGAATTGTTATTAGCTATATGTTTATTGTTACTATATATTACTTATTATATTATTATTATTGTTATTATTATTATTATGTTGGTATTATTATTATTATTATTGTTATTATTATTAGTATTATTATTATTATTATATTATTAATTTATTATGATTATTATTATTATTATTATATTATTATTATTATTATTATTATTATTATTATTATTATTTTATTAATATTGTTTATTATTATTATTATTATTATTATTATTATCATTATTAATTATAATTATTAATTTAATATTATTATTATTATTATTATTATTATTTTATTATTTATTATTTTCTTATGAGAGCAGCAATGTGTTCAAAATTAGAAAAAAAATACTGTCATACGAAAAAAAAAATATATATATTCAATAGTAAATTATATAAGATACAAGCAATTAAATTGGCATGGACACGTACGACGAATGTAACAAGAAAAGTTACCCAGAAAAACATTGGAATGGTTTCCACCTGGAAGAAGATGGAAAGGAAGACCTCGAAACTCGTGGATGCAAGAAATAAGAACTGGAATGAGAACAAGAGGACTGGAGGACATGGAGTGGATGGATAGAGACGAGTGGAGAAGGAAAATAAAACTTTAGGCACAGAAAGATGTGTAAACATTAAAATTCTGTATATAAATACAATTATTATTATTATTATTATTATTATTATTATTATTAATATTATTATTATTATTATTATTAAATTATAAGGCGGCAATTGTAAAGTTTTGTCGAGTAATTTTATGCTATGCCTTCGGCGTTTTAAAAATTACCAACACAAATTAATGAATTAGGGGCAATATTGGACTTGTCTCCCTTTCCATAATGTATTAAAAACTTTTGTCATTACCACGGGGAAAGTTGTCTTGAATAGACCCAGAAAGTCATTCGAAGGCATTCACTTTACAATAAATAACCATAACACAGCATAATTAGAACAAAAAAAAAACAGATTATTTCTCTTGATAAAGTGTTACAATGAACTTAGGTCGAATTCAAAATTCCATAATTTAGTAATATATTGCCTTTCACATAATTTAAGCGACATTATAAATAACTTTTATACATATTTGAAGAGAATTTTTTTTGCCTAAACCGAGACTCGAACCCGGGACCTTTGGCTTTCCGGGGCAAATGCTCTACCAACTGCGCTACCGAGGCGAGTTGCGATCTAGATGCAAATTTTTCTCTTTATACGTTGTAATTCCCTCACGCCAAATGCTTTGAAATCGTTGCTTCTATTTTTGCATATGGCAGCCTCTTAGTTAAGAAGACATCAATTGGGAATTTAACACTACTTTATAAAGCCAGTAGGGCTTCTATTGATGATTTTATTATTGATTTAACACTTCTCACTGAAGGATAAAGTATATTTGAGGGAATTACAACGTACAAAGAGAAAAATTTGCATCTAGATCGCAACTCGCCTCGGTAGCTCAGTTGGTAGAGCATTTGGCCCGGAAAGTCAAAGGTCCCGGATTCGGGTCTCGGTCTAGGCAAATATTGTTCTCTTCAAATATAATTTATCCTTCAGTGAGAAGTGTTAAATTAATAATAAAAACATCAAACCTTTTTATATTTAAGTCGTTTAATATTTAATGAATTTTGAAGTAATGTGGCCATTGCGGTTGTTCTTATGAGACGCTTTATTTTTTTACAAATATTAGGCCTGCGTGATCCTATTAAGCAGACATCTAAAATTACTATTTAATATATATATATATATATATATATATATATATATATATATATATATATTATATATACACAGGGTGAAAGAGAACCTCACCGACAAAATGATAGGGATGATAGGCCATGTAGAGAGGATCATTTTTCAGTGAAGGAACATATAGTCGCAAACACGTCGTTTTTCAGCTATGCGCAGATGACAGTGTTCACGCATAAGGGTCGGAATTGAATATAAACAATTGCACACGTACCATCTTATTGAAAAATACATGTTTTTACAATAAGTGTTCAAGCAGTAAGTGTTTTGACGACCTCAAAAGAATCCTGCCATGATCGGCCGTAGTAGCTGATCGTTACTGCGACGATAACAAACATGCAATGAGGCACAGGGTCGATTATTTGAACACTTATTGTAAAAACATGTCTTTTTCAATAAAATGATACATGTACAATTGTTTGTATTCAATTCCGACCCTTACGGGTGAACATCTTTATCTGCGCATAACTCATAAACGACGTGTTTGCGACTATATGTTCCTTCACAAAAAATGATCCTCTCTGCATGGCCTACAGTATTATCCCTATCATTTTGTCGGTGAGGTCCTGTTATACCCTGTGTGTGTGTGTGTGTATATATATATATATATATATATATATATTAATTGTCTACCGCTGTGGTCTCGAGGTAGAGTGCTCCCTTGTCACGCAGCGGGCCCGGGTTCGATCCTCGGTCGGGGCAGTTTATCTGGGTGAGATATTTATCGGGGTTTTTCCTCACTTTTAAGACAAATGTCAGGAAAACTTTAAGGCCCAAACGGTCCACGAAATCATATGGCCATCATCATCATCATTATAATCATCATCATCATCATTATCATCATCATCATCCTTCATCGGTGTGGAAAGTAACGGGAAGGTACCACACCTACAATTCCCTAGTAAAGCTGCAAGCATAGCATGAAAATGCTATGATTGCAGTGAAGGATCTGACTTCGGGCAGAATTACTATGAATGGATATATATATATATATACAGTTTGAATAAAAAGATATATTCAGTTTAACTTTTTTAGAAAATATGGGATGCTGGAATAATTTATATGATTTTTTTCGAATTACTATAAACTGTTATTTGAACAAAAATACATAATTTCACTACTTCAAAAAAATTATAACTCTATAAATTAAATCAAAGAAGTAAAAAAAAATTCACTTGTGGAATGAGGAAGATTGTTAACGATATTTTGAACTCAACGTATGGATTTAAATATTTACAGACGTGATTACCCGATATCCTGAACTAGTTGTTCATCGATAAAGGAAGTGATTATTTCCGCTACACTTGGTATAATAAAGAGATGCCCTTGTCAGCATTTCAGTGTCAATCTTCAAAGTAAATTAGCAAATTTTATGGTGTTGCATCATATCAAACCTATGACCTTGATGTAGACAACTCTTTTGTTATCAGGACATGACACTGTTCCTAAATTTCCTTATTAATTTTAAATAATGAACTAACTAACTAGGGCTATGGATATCGGAGATTCGTGGACGCATGGACATAACCTCTCCATACATCTCTATTCTGAAGTATATTTTCCAATCTGTTCCTGTATATTTCATGTACCTCAAATTAATGTTAATATTATTCTCCCGTCCCGCGCCGTAGCCGAGTGGTTAAGGCAGGAAGCCTTGGCGCAGAGCTACGGGACTTGCACTGGTTCGAGTCTCCATGAGGGAAGAAATTTTGTCATGGTATTTCAGCCAGTATGGGACCGGTGCCCACCCAGCATCGTGATGCATTTGGGTAGCTACGATAAGTAGCGGCTCCAGGTTGAGAAAACCAGCAATAACGGGGACTCGACATGCTGACCACATGTCACCCCTACACTGGCTGATTATCATCTACCTATGTGATTAACACATGTGGATGTGAGGCCAGCAGCCGGCTGGTAGGCTAAGGGCCTTGTAGGCCTGTCGCGCCAGGAGTTTTTAAATTATTCTCCCAGCGCATTGTACTTTTTGCGTTCTCTCTGATTTTCTTAAAAGCAGTTTCCATGGTCCTTCTGCTTCCTCCATTTGTGGCACACGTCCAACCCATTGCAAATTATGTGACTTAATTATTCTTGTTACATCTGGTTTCTGTAGTTTACTGTTATGTAGCTTTCTCCATTCACTGTCTGATCCAAATTGATACAAACCTTTTCCTAAGAACGTTATCCTCAAATAATCGTAATATTTTATCCTATTTTATTAAAGTAAGAGACGATGACAATGTGGCAAACAAAGTAGAAACTGATATAAATAAATAATGGAAAACTATAAGAGACACTATTAAATTGTCAGCATCAAAAAGCCTTGGTTATTAAAAAAAAGAGAGGAAAAACAAGAAATACTTTGATGAGCAATGTGTCAACGTTGTAAAGAAAGAAAGCTAGCAAAAATGAAATGGTTACAGAAGTCAAATGAGGTAAATTTAGAGCAATTGGGTAGTATTAGACGGGAAACCACCAGCTTACTAAAGAAAAAAGAGGGAATATTTGAGAGAGACGATTAATGATGATGAAATTAATGCAAAACATAGGAAAATTAGGAAATTATATCAGAAAATTAGGATATAGAAGAAAGGATATCACGCTAGAACAAACATAATTAGGAATGAAAATGGAGATATGATTGCAGATCCCAGGAGTATATTAAATAGATAGAAACGTTACTTTAATCAGCTATTAAGTGTACATGCAGAACAGGATATTGAAGAGAATAATTTACAGACAGCAGAAATGCTAGTCGCAGAACCAAGTGCGTTAGAGGTAGAAATGGCGATAGAAAATTGAAGATGTATAAAGCATCAGGTTCACATGAGATCCCAGCAGAACTGATAAAATCAGGGGGAGAAAAATTGATGGCTAAGATACGGCGGTTGCTTAGTATGATTTGGGAAAAGGAAGCTCTTCCAGATGAATGGAAAGAATCTATTATCGTATAAATTTATAAGAAAGGAATAAAACTGATTGCAACAACTACAGGGGCATCTCATTACTTTCAACTTCGTACAAAGTTCTAACAAATTTATTAGTAAGCAGGCTTATCCCTTATATTGATGACATTCTAGGAGATCATCAATGTGCATTTAGAAGAAGCAGGTCTACAACAGATCAGATTTTTTAGTATGAGACAGATTTTAGAAAAGAAATGGGAATACAATTGCGGCCGTTAGAGCATTGACAAATTTAAATAAGTTTTTGTCTTGATCATTTTAGGTAACTACTAAGTGGAATTAACGAATATTTTCATTTTGTTTTATCTTTTCATGATAGCCATGTTTGTTCCATTCCTTCGGTATTCACTGAAAATATGAAAATATAGTAAAATGTAAATTCAGGGCTTTAATAAAATGTTGTTACATAAAACAACAATAAAGTTACAATAATATGCAAAATGGCGGACAATGCTTGCATGTCCACAAAACAATAACCTCTCGAAAGGATAAATGCAGAACAAATAAATTGGATTGTAATTCTAGGATGATTACATCCGCAAATTTCAATATTTATCGAATAGTATAAAACAAGATGCCCTTGTATCGAAGAGAACACAAAAATGCGTATCAACATGGCGGTGCTGTTGTTTGTTGTCCTCGTAGCATCTTCACAATTATTCTCTGTGATATATGCGGTATGTATGCATGTCATTTGTTTCGACTTCAATTTTATTTTCAGACATTTGAATATCGCTTCTAAGACAGTGACGTAACAAGACCATACCTTTTCTGAGCAACTTACAGTTGTAATTAAACAAACCAGACGTAAGACTGAGTTTTCATAGTGGTTTTATCTTTATAATGTTGGCCGCGGTGGACTAGTGGTTATGCTCCTTGCCTCTGGTCCCGAGGGTCGCGGGTTTAAACCCGGCCGAGATCGATGGATTTTTTTAGGATGGAAAAATCCAAGGAGCAAGTCCTCCGGGAGAGACTTTAAGCCGTGAGTCCCGAGTCTGAAGATTTTCAGGCTCGTAAACGATCCTTAAGCCTGAATGAAAAGACCTCTAAGCAAAATTTACCGAATTTTCCCGCCCTAGTACTATCTTGGTTTCCTAGTTGTCAGTATGAGGCGGAACGCTGACCACGGACCACTCAAACGATATCTATACGAAAACAAGTGTAACTAAATTAGTATGGTTCAAATTCTTCCCTGTAGGGAGAGAGCGCCTAAATCTCTGTTAAGGGAAACATGGGCTTGATCTTTAAGAAAACGTAAAGTGATCCCTCTACAGGCCTCAGGAGGCTCTTGCGGTAGTAGGAGGTTAAGTCTCTCACTTTTTCTGGACAATCGGCACTTGATGTCAACCGGATTGTCAATCCTGCGTGACGGCCGCCTTTACTCCCAAAACAAGTGTCTGGTACTCATTTCCGTTAGTGATTGAGTCGACCCCAGGGGCCATAGTTTAAAAATCCTGACCCCACCGGGACTCGAACCCTCGACATTCCGGCTTGTAGCGCAGTGCCTTAACCACTAGGCTATTAATCACATAAAAATATGTAGTTCGCTGTGTAAAACTCCAAATAAAGGAAATTATATATATATATATATATATATATATATATATATATATATATATATATATATGGTATGACAAGAAAAATAAATGCCTAGACGGGATTCGAACCCGGAACTCTGAGTCTGTACCTCAGCGTGTTATCCATTACACCACCAGGCGAATGCAATTCAAACACTTATTTTTCTTATATATGTATTATATTCTCCATATATATATATATATATCCATCCGAGGGCAGGTCTTTCCCTGAAATCATAGCATTTTCATGATCTACTTCGCAGCTTTACTAGGGAATTATAGGTGTGGTAGCTACCCGTTGCTTTCCACACCGGTGAAGGATGATGGTAATGATAAGGATGCATATTATAGCCGGATGATTTTCGGGGAACGTTGGGCCCTACGCTTCCTGCCTGACATTGGTCTCACAGGTGAGGAAAAAACCCGAAAAAACCGCAGGAGCCTGTCCCGACCGGAAATAATGTATATCATGCGATGTGAAATCAGAAAAATCTGAAGATTTAAAATTCACTTAGGTACGAAAATAAGGATCTCTATACGGCTGATCTTCAACCAGTATTCAAATTGCAAATTGATTAATAATTTTACTAATGTCGAAAAATACGAGGCTATAATACAGTGTGATCCATATAAACCTCAACCATTTTAATAGCCCATAATTTCTCTCTGAAAGCTCAAAGAAATGTGAAATTTGTTTTAATGATCTCAGTGGCTCAGGGAGAATGGACAACAATCGATCAATCTCGGCAACAATCGATCAATGCCACCTGTGGACTATATTGTTGATTTCGATGGTAATTACGAGCATTTTCATGGCATTGTAGGCAGTCTTTAGTTTGTAGTCATAGCAGCAACATGCAGTACTCACTTCGAGAGCGTGTTTGCATTGTGAAAACATATTGGAAAACAAATTCCTTGGTAACAACACAACGGGAATTTCGAAGAGAATTTAATATACGGGATGTTCAGACAAAGGCAACAATTTTATCGCTAGCCAGAAAGCTGGAGACAACTGTCACATGGCAAAGAGCTGCGAAGAAAACAAGATTACGACCATACAGAGTGCATATGGTGCAACTCTCTCTCTTGTTGACAGCTATTTGTGGTGTCCAGTGTGCCTTTTACTGGGACTGTTATTTGTCCCTTCACAGCGAATTCGCGCGAGTGTATACAGTATTGGGCTTAGCTGGTTTGCCCTAGCCTACACGGCGATTCTTTGGGGATTTATTATACGGTAGCATGTGCTATTGATATTGATACGATGTGGATGTTTGATGCCAAGGCAAATACATCTCGCTTGATTGGGGCATCGGAAATCGTGTCGCTGATGAGCTCGGCTCTTTCAGGACCGGAATGAGCCACGCCAATCTGCGCTGACCTTTCTGACCTTGGATATTTCATGCTGAGTACTATGTGTGGTTTAATGTGTCGAATATGTTTCTATGTGTAGTACGCCATTGTGGAAGGTGTCCTGTATTGCGTACTATTGGGTTCCCATGATCATTTATGTTTCGGAGCATGGATGTAACCCTTTCCGTTATGATAGTATCAATATATGGTACCTTCGTGGCCTCGTGCATCTCCGTTTTCCTTATATGGTGCAACAACTGAAAGAAGCAGATTATGAAAAACGAATTCGTTATTGTGGACGGTTTCAGGATTTTCTTATTCCACGTCCAGACATTCTCTCCATAACGTGGTTTACAGATGAGGCATGATAAACACACAAAACACCAGATATTGGGCTGCTGCAAACCCACATATGATCCACGAAACACCACTGCATGATCAAAAGGTTGGAGTATGGTGCGCGGTGTCAGCTTTCAGGATCGTTGGTCCCATTTTCTTTGATACGACTGTAGACACTGAAGTTTATATGGGTATCTTCAATGCATTTGTGGAGCAGCTGGACGATATCGTATTGAGAGAAGGTTATTTCCAGCAAGATGGAGCAACATGCCATACATCTAATGCCTCCATAGCTCTAGTAACCAGTTTCTTTGATAATCGAATAATCTCAAGAGGTCTCTGGCCTCCCAAATCCCCTGACCTAACTTCAAATTATTTTTGTCTTGTGGGAGTATCTAAATAGAGTGTACAAGAATAGGCCTCGGACAACTTACGATCTCAAGGAATCCATTCAAAACGAAATAAGCAACTTTGGTGATGATACTCTCCGTAGAACTTCACAGAACGTGGTGAAACGAGTGCAAATATGTATAGATGCTAGTGGAGGACACTTCCAACATTTGCTCTGAGAGGTAAACAGTGTAATGTAATCTCTCAATTGTGTGTAACCTACTCTCCCAATTCTGTACTATATCCTCCCAAAGTTGCACGTCTGTCCTATTACACTGAGCAACAAAAAGGAAACTTGTTTTTGTTTCATAAAGAAAAATATGTGATTCTGATAGTATTTTTTCTCTTGAATTCAAATATATCGGGTTTACTCCATCACGCAAGGTTTCCGAGAGACAGGCATTTATAATTTCAAACACTTTAATATTTTCTACATTCGTAACCACACAATATTCGAACATTCGGACTCACCTAGAAAGTAAGAAATGACGATTTTCTGCTATATTTCGCCTGTGGAGCATCCCTCTTGATGGTCCAACAATAATCGACCAGCATATTAGGATTCAACTTGCCTTGATATCTCTTTTCCATAGCTGAAATCTCCTGATGAAAGTGTTCCGCGTGCCCATCGCTCACTGCGCAACGGACGAAAAAACGTTTATTAAAAAAATTATTATTTAAATCCCCTTAACTGAAATTGAAATAAAAAAACTGTGGGTGATGGAGAAATTCCGAATACATATTTGAAAACACGATAAAAAAACTGCATTGAGTACAACTATCGGTACTCATGAGACAAAAATCATGTTTGACCGATGTTATTGAATCACGATTTATGGCCCTTTATAGTGGCTCAGGTTTATATGGATCGTACTGTATATGAAAGTAATAATATTAGAAAAATCGACAATTTTATTATATTATTTTGTCCCGCGCCGTAGCCGAGCGGTTAAGGTAGGAAGCCTTGGCGCAGAGATACGGGACTTGCGCTGGTTCGAGTCTCCATGGGGGAAGAAATTTTCTCATGGTATTTCGGCCAGTATGGGACCGGTGCCCACCCAGCATCGTGAGGCAATTGGGTAGCTACAATAAGTAGCGGCTCCGGGTTGAGGAACCAGCTATAACGGCTGGGGGACTCGACATGCTAACCACATGTCACCCCTACACTGGCTGTTGATCATCTACCTCTGTGATTGACACATGTGGATGTAAAGGGCCAGCAGCCGGCTGGTAAAAGGGCAACCGCTGAAAAGTGGAAAGACTCTCAATCGGAAATCGGACAATTTTATTTTAGTAATATTGTTTATTGCATCATTTTAGGCTCCGGCTGATGATTCTGCTGCAGAAATGCAGGAAATAATGAAAGAGTGTAACGAAACTTACCCCATAAATCCAGGTAAGAAACTTAAAAAAATATATAATTTCACTCATGTATCGTTCACTGGTCTTTCATAGCAATAATACGAATTCCATCTACCACCTCTACAACAAACCCACTAACAATAAATTAAATATATGATCCCATGTACAAATGCATTATTAAATGCACACGGACGATAAATAATCCATCCATCCATAGTAATTCTGTCCAAGGCAGGTCTTTCACTGCAATCATAGCATTTTCATGCTATGCTTTGCAACTTTACTATGGAATTATATGTGTGGTAGCTTCCCGTTGCTTTCCACACCGGTGAAGGATGATGATGGTGATGATAAGGATGATGGCCGGATGGTTTTTATAATTTACATCATAGGGCATCAGAAATTAATTAATTAATTAATTAATAACCTATAATGTTGGTTATATACAGTTTGATGTGTTTCATTTTTTCTCCACTAGGATGCATTTTTACAATATTGCGATTCTATTTGGCAATAAATATCTGTTTGCAGTGATGAACAAGTGAAACATAACGTTTCTCATTTGTTTTCAAACTTCACCGTTTACATTAAATATATAAATATTTTAAAATAACTATATTTAAATAATGATTTGTGAGTAAACAGCTTAATTTTATTCGTCAAATAGTCCTAACAAATGCCACTCTTGATTTCCAAACTCTCTAGATAAATTCACTCCTCACTTCGTGAGTCGTGAATTTATTGATAATTTGGAAATCACTCGTGGCATTACTTATGACTATTTAACTCATGTCGCTAATGGTAGTCAATGGCCAATCACGTTTCAATGAATTTTGTTTTACACCAATGACAGTCGTGTTTCGCCTCGCTCTTTATCGATTTCTTTTTATCAGCTCCTGCTTTTGTGATAAAGAAAGCTCCTCCTTTTTTAATATTCAGAACAGGTTAGACCATTATTTTTCTCCAACAAATACATTGAATATAGCAAATAATTAATGAATTCAGTGATTTTACTGAGTTGTTTATTCAAAATATAAATGATTAACCTATAATGTTGATTATAATAGTTTGATGTGTTTCATTATTTCTCCACTAGAGTGCATTCTTACAATACTGCGATACTATTTGGCAATAAATAATATGATTGAGTTGCAGTGAATATACATAACCTCACATTTCTTATTTGTTTTCAAACATCGCCGTTTACATTAACTATATAAATATTTTAAAACACCGGTAACTATATTCAAATAATTATTTTTTTGTAAAGAGCTTAATTTTATTCATTAAATAGTCCTAACAAATGCCACTCTTGATTTCCAAATTCTCTAGATAAATCCACTCCTGACTTTGTGAGTCGTGAATTTATCGATAATTTGGAAATCACTCGTGGCATTACTTATGATAAATGTTTTATTCTCTTGTAATTTTAGAGTACCTCAAAAGTTTGAATGAAACAGGCAGCTTCCCTGACGAAACGGACAAGACTCCAAAGGTAAGCTACATTCAGTATTACACTGTTGTATTTTCAGTGATAGGCCTATATGTGTAAACAATGGATCTATTTGCGTGTATTCATATATTTGTCCTAATTAATTAAATATTAACTGTAATTAGGCGACACCTTTGAGAATAAAGTACTTAGGAAAATTTTTGGACCAAAGAGAGATGAACAGACGTGTGAATGGAGAAAATTACATAACAGTGAGCTACATGGTCTTTATGGGAAGCCAGATATAATAAGAACAGTTAAGTCTCGTAGACTGCGATGGGCAGAACATGTGGCACGAATGGGAAATGAAAGACGTGCATGGAAGCTTCTTGTAGGAAAACCAGAGAGAAAATGCCCAGTTGGTAGACCAAGAATGAAGTGGGAGAATAACATTAATTATGATTTGAGGGAAGTAGATTATACAGGGAATGATTGGAAAATATTAGCTCAGGATAGGGATGTATGAAGAGCTTATGTCCACGCGGCCATGAACCTATGGCTTCGATAGTGCCAGTGAGTAAGTAAGTAAGTAAGTAAGTAATTAGGCGACACCGTGGCGCAAATGGTGAGACACACTGGGCAACATTTGGGGTTCGTGAGAGACGAATGGAAGACAGAAGAGATTTATCTCCTATCTTACAGATACTCATGTCGTCTAATTCTGGTTCATTTAGCGAATTCCGAAAGAATGAACAGATTGAGGCTGTTCTCTTGAAAAGATTTGTTAAAGTGTTGGCAGATGTTTTACTAACAATTGTAGCTTTCATGAAACCGGAACGAGCCAACAGACTTAATCCCTGGATGATGATGAAGAAGTTTACAGATCTTTTATTAATATTCTTGCTTGAATATGTCATTGACAATTAATTATGTTTCAAAGTGGCGTATCTTGCACATCAACTTTGTGCCGGTTCGCTCAGGGTAGAACACGGTAACTCAGAGATACTTATATTAGAAACTCATTACTTCAGTTTATTGAATAATTTTGCATATACAATTATAGAATTACAATGTTTTATACCTCACTAATTGGGAGTGGAGTTGATGAATTTACTTACGCCCACGTGTTTTTAATATCACTTTTACTAAAGGTCGTGAATGGTTGCTGTAGGACTTGTTTCTTGTAGAACGTATGAGCCTGCGAGAGTTTTCACATGCATCCTCGCCTTATAAGGGCGATGACTCCTCCCATAAAGTCACCATCCCCACTCCAAAATTCACATGTTATTCATTACACCTTAGAGGGATAGGTACCATTCGTTTGTAGTTCCTATGTTGGTAATAGACTCATGTGCACGTTTGTGCGCCTTCCAGTTATTAGTATGAATCAATGTTTTAGTACTTAGAGTCTATTACTTCTTGCCACAACTTCTATCGGTACGCCCCTGTAAAATATTAAACCTATTGTGATTAAACTTCCTCACAGTTTTAATAATTTAATGGTATTAGATGACACTGTAAGTTTTAATATAGGTATATATCTTGATAATATTTATACAGACCTATTACAACATGCAAGCAAAATAATCATTACATGTTTTCTAAATTATATGATCATTTATCAAAATAATTGTTAATTTCATTTTGTTTTTCAGTGTTTCGTGCGTTGTATGCTCACCAAACATGGCATGGTAAGTAAACATTACAACATTTGTATATTAACATTAATAAAATTCATAATTAATATTAGATTTAAAGAACATTTTCAAGACTTTATTCACGCAGGAGGAAAATGAAGCTATGCAAAACACGTTATCCATGAAGGACATCGCATGTTAGATATTGAAAACACCCTGACAATAATGCACACATAAAATCTTCTTCTTCTTCTTCTTCTTCTTCTTCTTCCGAATGCAGTATTGGGTGATGATGTCCCTTCTGCGACTACAGAAACTGATCTTTCCATCGGTTGAAGGGTCTTCCGAGGTCTCTTTTGCCTTTAGGGTTGAGGTGGTAAATCATCTTTGGTAAACGGGAATTTGACATTCTCTGGACGTGTTGGAACCATTTAATCTGATAATTTTGTATATGTTCAACCATTTCCCTACTATTCCACTGCATTCTTATCTCATCACTTTTCATTCTATCCCTTAATGTTACTCCAGTTAGTGATCGGAGGAATCTCATTTGTGAACTAAAATAATAATAAAAATAATAATAATAATAATAATAATAATAAGTAAAAAAAGGTTCGCTCGAGTGGGCATTGATTATATTTTTTTTAATTTTTGCTATATTCGTTCAGTGTTTTTGTGTTCTTTGGGCACTTCGGTATGTGGTACCGTTCGCATCTGTGGCCACACAAAGCACATATACATTTTTCATTTGGGTCGTGGTACTTCTTTGATTCCACACACTTTGTGGTGCACAGCATAACGTGTCACTACATATTGCTGGTGTCCAGTTCCTCTCTATCATGGCTCCCGTAGCATAGAAATCAAGGTCTATCTCCCTCTTCTTCAATTTGCTTCGGTGTACGAGTTCTGTGTAGGGGCCGGTAGTAGGCAGAAGGTGTTTCATCCTCAGATCTTCTGCATAGAACGACTCTCTTGCAAGTTCATATACAAGTCTCGACGGGGTTGTTTTCCCCACCCTTAGAGCCACTTTAAGGAAACGTGCCTTGAACTTCTCTATCCTTTCGAGATCGCTAAGTGACAGTTTCTCCCAAATAATGTCTATGCCGTATGTTATCATTGGAGATATCGTTGTATCGAATAATGTCATGGCCGTGGGTAGTGACAGTGACAGAGAAAATAATCCAGCTAAGATAAACGTACTCGAGGACATACAAATTTCGAAGGCAGTTAACAACATAGACCATCTGATAAATGAAAACGCATCCAGTACGTGTAACCCCCTCTATCAGATCTTCAATGAAACACCAGTATTGCAACCTGCTGATGGAACAAGTCTCGAAAGCGCTATAGTTAAATCTACATCAGTTAGGAAAAACCGGGTAAGTCAACTTTTGGTCGAAAATGAGTTATTATCATCTCCCGATAGCTTTTGGTCCGATGCACGTTCGGTAAAAACGGGTAAGTCGTCAAGCGAATAATGACGGTGTTATTAAGCATTGAATTTTCGATGTATGCACTCTTTGATGTAAGTCATTGAACTAGTTTTTGCTCTCCTGTAAAAAATCACTTTGAAGACTTACCCGGTTTTTCCTGACTGATGTAGAAATAATCCTTAAGTCGAGGAGACGGACCTTTTAGGTAAATATTTCATAATTTTATATTACAATGCGAGATTTTTAATTTCCGAAATTCTGTAAAACACTTCACAAACGTGCGTTGTATTTTTTTTTTGCACGATGGTGTTTTGAAAAAATAATTAATATTAAAATAATACACCTTTAGTTGAAATATTTGCATTCATTATAAACACCTGACTAACGTTAACAGTGTGGCCAATGTTTATTTGGTATTAGTTATTCAAAATATCTCTGCAGGCGGACGCATCACGAAGCACTGTTTGTTGCTGCACGTGACGTCATATAAGGCAGTGTACAGTGGGCAGAGAATGACATTTGCCTTTTAATAGCACTTGTAACCACATTGTTCGCTCTTGAACAGTGATTTTGTGTCGATACAACAATTTGTATTATAGAGCTACGTTTGTATTGTGTAAGAATGGAGACGCCTAAAAGTCTCCAAGAAAAGTGATTAATTCACAAAGCAGAAAGATAATTCACATATTGCAATGTGCACCGCTAACAAACTTTCTACTAGACCTGCACTGTCAGCGTCCCACGTCTTATTCCCCTCTGCACTCATAGATAGCAGTGTCATGTGTTCTATTCCTGCATAAACACGACTGGAGTGCCTTCCATCAACAACTGCGCTTATTCCTTAAATAGGTAATAAATACCGAATATAATTTAGTTGAGACTACAGCAGTCCGTGACACCAATCAGCCATAAAATGGCGGCAAGTACGAATTTATTGTTTTATATTGTTTCAAATAGAGTTCAGTTCACATAAAAATGCAGTTATTTGTTTTGTATAATGTATAGGCCTGTTAACACTACCTTATGAAAATATTTTTGTACATACATTGTACGTAGTATAAATAGAGGGCAGTGGTTTTACTTCCCGTACGAGGTAGGCATAATATTACTCTACAAAGCGCGACAGGCCTAGAAGGCGCTTGGCCTACCATCCGGCTGCTGGCATCACATCCACATGTGTTAATCACAGAGGAGACGATCATCCAGCCATTGTAGGGGTGACATGTGGTCAGCATGTCGGGCCTCCCAGCCGTTATAGCTAGTTTTCTCAACCTGGAGCCACTATTTGTAGCTACCCAAATGCCTCACGATGCTGGATGGGCACCCGTCCCATACTGGTCGAAATTCCATGAGAAAATTTCTTCCCCCATGAGGACTCGAACCAGCGCAAGGCCCGTAGCTCTGCGCCATAACTTCTTGCCTTATTATTATTATTATTATTATTATTATTATTATTATTATTATTATTATTATTATTATTATTATTATCGTAAGTATTATTATTATTATTATCGTATAAAATGTTAAATTTGAATTTGAAGAGAAAAATTTTCGCCTAGACCGGGACTCGAACCCGGGACCCTTGGCTTTCCGGGCCAAGTGCTCTACCAACTGAGCTACCAAGGCGAGTTACGATCTAGACGCAAATTTTTCTCTTATATACGTTGTAATTCCCTATCGCCAAATGCTTTTGAAACCATTGTTTCTATCTTTGCAAATGGCGGCTTCTTAGTTAAGAAGACATTTATTGGAAATTTAACATTACTTTGAAAGCCAGTAAGGCCTCTAATGATGTTTTTATTATTAATTTAACATTTCTCAATGAAAGATAAATTAAATTTGAAGAGAAAAATTTTCGCCTAGACCGGGATGTTGTTTGTACGTGACATTTACATTGCTACATTTATTGTATCTTTAACTGTTTATAATTAGTATAGTGTATATCTATATTTGTCAAATATTTATTTGTATTTGTGCTGGTTGAGTGGAAGAGAAGGCCTTATGGTCTTAACTCTGCCAGAATAAATAAAACATTATTATTATTATTATTATTATTATTATTATTATTATTATTATTATTATTATTATTATTATTATTATTAACCACTTGGCTATGGCCCTGAACATGTAATATTTCAGTATAGTTATTTAGCTATTTATAGTTTGGCAACCCCGAAATTTAGGAAACTGAACTTTCAATCGTGGTCGCCATTGCTGTAAGTACGTCAGAACGCATTATCGTGCAAAAATATATTTTGTAATAATGAATAGGGACTCATTTTAATGTAAGCAATGTTTTTACGTTGTAGAGGCAGTCATTTTAGACCCGTAACCTTTAAATAAGCGTTACTTACCCATAAAACCCGTTCTCAACCTATTACTATAAATAGCCTATAAACTTCTCCATGTACAGGAAACAACTGATATATTGGCAGCAATTTCCTGAAGAAGGAAATTCAATGTTCTGTGCGTCTATTAATTAACTTGACGTCACGAGAATTGTTGAATTAATTTTAGCTTATATTTTAATAAGATCTGCTCAATAGCTATATTCAATTTCATCATCATCATCATCCGGTATCATGGCAGCTGCCGCCGTTTTCCGGAAATCAAACGCCATTCCTCTCTGTCCATCCATTGATCTTCCTCCATTCCTCTGATATTCATAGCTGCTTGTACCGTTTTCTATCCAAGTTTTCTTCGGTCTTTCTCTCTTCCTTTCTATTGGGATCCATTCCATAACAATTTTTGGCAATCTTTGCTCTGGCATTCTTTTGACATGGCCATACCACTGTAATCTTTTCTTTTCTATAATGCCTATGATGCCTGGCTCCTCTTCTACACCCATCATTTCCCTTATTTCTTTATTTCATATTCTATCCATTTTATATTTTCCAGCTGATCTTCTTAAAACATCCAAACATATTTCATTTCAAAGATATTAATCTTTTACGACTTGGGAAATAATTCAACACATAGTCACTTCTTGTGTTCTACACTCTTATTATTTTCTTCCAATTCTCATTATTTTTCCAGTCTTGTAGTAAATTAACATCATTGAAAACACATTTCGATGCTGTGCAGCACGAAACACCGTCTTCTATCCTAATATACTGTAATATTTTTATATATTTTTTTTAGATGGACGACCAAGGAAATTTCGATGTAGACAAAATGAAGCAAGGTTACAAAGAAGGAAAATATCCAGAATCTGACGCAATGATAGACATGTGTATAGCAGAAAATAGTAAGTATAATAATAATATTATTATTATTATTACTATTATTGTTATTATTACTATTACTGATATTATTATTGTTATTATTACTATTGTTGTTGTTATTGTAATTGTTGTTGTTGTTATTGTTATTATTATTATTACTATTATTATTATTATTATCATTATTAGAAAAAGAAGAAAAAGAAAAATAAAACTTTAGGCACAGAAAGATGTGTAAACATTAAAATTCTGTATATAATTAAAATTATTATTATTATTATTACTATTATTGTTATTATTACTATTACTGTTATTATTATTGTTATTATTACTATTGTTGTTGTTATTGTAATTGTTGTTGTTGTTGTTATTGTTATTATTATTATTACTATTATTATTATTATTATCATTATTAGAAAAAGAAGAAAAAGAAAAATAAAACTTTAGGCACAGAAAGATGTGTAAACATTAAAATTCTGTATATAAATAAAATTATTATTATTATTATTATTATTAATTATTATTATTGTCGATATTGTTACTATTATTTTAAACATTGTATTTTTTAATATCCAGTCTCCATTAACTTTTTTACATTATATTCACAGCTGAAACGCAGTGTAATTGCAACAAGGCCTACATTTTCACGAAATGTCTCATGAAGCAGGTGAGTGGTATTAGGGCACATTTATAGCTTTAAAAATATTAATTTTAACCTTATGATTTATTTAATTTCTATAATAACACTGAGCAACAAAAAACAAACTTTTTTTTTTGTCTCAGAAAGACAAATATGTGATTCTGATAGTATTTTTTCTCCTGAATTAAAATATGATATCGGGTTTTCTCCATCACGCAAGGTTTCCGAGAGACAGACATTTCTTATAATTTCAAACACTTTAATATTTTATAGATTCGTAACTACACAATATTCGAACATTCAGACTCACCTATAAAGTAAGAAATGACTTTTTCTGCTATATTTCGCCTGTGAAGCATCCCTCTTGATGGTCCAACAATAATCGGCCAGCATATTAGAATTCCATTTGCCTTGATATCTCTTTTCCATAGCTGAAATCTCCTGATGAAAGTGTTCCCGTTCTCATCGCTCACTGTGCGAAGATAATAAATGGACGAAAAGACGTTCATTAAAAATATATTTAATTAAATTCATTAATTGAAATTGAAATAAAAAAACTGTGGGTGATGGAGAAATTCCGAAAACATATTTGAAAACACGATAAAAAACTGCATTAAGTACTCATGAGACAAAAAAAATGTTGACCAGTGTTATTTATTATTTGTTTAATTGTGTTACATACGTACTTATTCCTCCAATGACAGGCTAATATAAAATGTGTTATTTAATTATGTTAATATCTGTAGACAATTACAGGGTGTATAAAAAGTGATGTTATTGTTAAACATTTTTACTACAAGTCCAAAATATTGACAATCGATAAACACAACTGGTGTAAAATATATTTTTCTTGTATTTCATGGTAATTTAACATTAATATACAAAACAGTTTCATGGCACCATAAGAAGAAACCTCCGAAAGACTCGAAGAGAAACTCAGCTCAGGTTTTATAAAATTATAGCTGTTCCTGTTCTTTTATATGGATCTGAATCTTGGGTACTTACAAAAAAGACATCTCATACATTCAAGCCACTGAAATGAAATTTTTAAAATCCGTAAAAGCATGTACACGCATGGATAGATTACACAATGAATCAATAAGAAATGAACTGGAGATATTTTCAATACTCGATAAACTAGACGAGCACAAATACCAATGGAAAGAATATTTAGACAGAATGGACAATACAAGATTACCCAAAAAGATCAACACCTACAAACAACATGGGAAAAGATCTTTGGGACGGCCAAGGAAACGATGGACTTTAGACCGGAACAGGTCACATTGACCTAATCCTGGAAAGGAAGAAGAAGAAGAAGTTTCATGGCCATGAAAATAATGAAGTATAAAAGTCTAGCCACATTTCTAAGTGAGTCCCCTCCCATCTTCCTTTATAAAGATTTCACAATATACATGGTACCACTCCCAGTAGAGTAACCAGCACAGTTGTGCAGAACATACAAAACAATTAAATGACTTCCAAAAAATAGAACCAATAGAAGACGATCATTGTTAAGATGCATTATAAACACAAAAAGTATCAGAAATATCATTATCACAATTTGTTTATCGATCCCACAGCTCGTATTTCATAAGACAAATGGTACCATGCAAGAGTGACCCGAAGGAAGCACTTTGTCAATTAAATGAAAATAAATAAATAAATCGATCGAATTACCCGCTGTACGATCACTTTTTATACAGACTGTATATATCATCATCATCATCATAGTACATTCACGAATTTAGGCCATTTGTTGATCTGTTTCGGCCTCAAGAGAAACACCCTCCAGAAGTATTTTGAGTGGACGTCCTGGTCTTCTTCTTCCTGCAGGTTGATATCTTAACATTTGTTTGGGTATCCTGTGATCTTCCATTCGATGAACATGTTGCATCCATCTTGACTTATAATCAGAAATTTTGTTTTCTAAAGATTCCATGTGTAATTCTTCTAAGATGTCTTCATTTTTTTTTGTTTTTTTTCGTGTTGAGACTTGAAAGTAGTTTTGAAGTTCCTTAGGACAGGTTACTGGCCCGACGCTAAATAGTCCAGTGGTAGGGCTGCTACCTTTTAGTCTCTGGACAGACATTAGGATACCGCATTTACTCAGTACCTGATGGAACGGTTATACCGCCGTGACTCGGTCCTCAGAGCCTCGTTTGTGAAAACGGGTTGTACCACGAGTAGGTAAGGATGAGAATTGGGTAGGAGAGGTTATACACACGTCACTACCCCTTACAACCCTTAAAAATGTGGAACCTTCACGATTTTGCGTGTCATCCTTGCGCAGGGGCAATGCTAATCTTCTCTGTATCGTTCCAATTTTAGTATATGTACCGCCGAAGCATAAATATATATATATATATATATATATATATATATATATATATATATATGTAATATAAACTGCAATCACGTTTCCTAGGAGCATTACTTTAGTTGAAAAAACATTTGGGGTAACACATTCTTATAGGAGGTACTATGAAGAAAGGTGATTACGAACTGTGTTCTGTACATGCAACGAGAGTTTTCAAGTAATTTTGACAAAAAATAACTACACCCTGTCCTCTCTAAAAGTGATCCTAGTCAAAACAAAACCACGTGACCTGCTCGCTTTTCATTGGTTATGAACACCGACGTACGTTGTAGAAGCAATAAGTACGCGAAAAAGTAGTTCCCTTCATTAAATTAAAAATATGTCCTCTGAATATACTTGTTATTCTTCGTGAATGAAAATAATGATATTCAATACATAGAAAATATTCTAAAATATACATAATCAATAATTACAACTTATTTACTTTCTTACTCAATGGCACTATCGAACCCGTAGGTTCATGGCAGAGCGGACATAAGCTCTCCATACATCCCTATCCTGAGCTAATGCTTTCAAAACATTCCCTGTATAATCTACTTTCCTCAAATCATAGTTAATGTTATTCTCCTACCTCATTCTTGGTCTACCAACTGGGCGTTTTCCCTCTGGCTTCCCTACAAGAAGCTTCCTTGCACGTCTTTCATTCCCCATACGTGCAACATGTCCTGCCCATCGCAGTCTACGAGACTTAACTGTTCTTATTATATCTGGCTTCCTATAAAGACCATGTAGTTCATTGTTACGTAGTTTCCTCCATTCACCTGTCTGTTCATCCCTCTTTGGTCCAAAAATTTTATTCTCAAAAACTCGTAATCTCCTTTTCTCTCTCAACATAAGAGTACATGTTTCGCATCCATATAATATAACTGGTAGAATAATAGTTTTATATATTTTCAGTTTAACGTTTTTGAAAAGAGTTGGGACGTCAAGAGTCTCTGCAATACATAATAGCACGCATTTCCAGAATTGAGCCTATGTTTAATTTCTTTGTGTATCTCATTCCTATTTGTGATTATTGTTCCTAGGTATTTGAATTCATCCACTTCCTCAAAATTTCCCTCATTTGTCATTAGCTGTCCATTTCCATTATATAATGCATTTCTACGTGTGACCATATCATTTGTTTTATTGATATTTACTTCCACACAACTTAAAATAGTTTATTACATATGGGTGATGCATTTGAGTCATGCATCAATCGATTCTCATGAAACAAAATGGCTGAAAGT
The DNA here is from genome assembly GCA_030220185.1 of Diploptera punctata. NCBI lineage: Eukaryota > Metazoa > Arthropoda > Insecta > Blattodea > Blaberidae > Diploptera > Diploptera punctata. The sequence goes on from JASPKZ010007228.1 coordinate 125,262, forward strand.
ATCGAGTCTTCAGTTGCTGTGTCACCATCTCCCTGTCAAAAGTGAGAGTAGTTGTGCCGCGAATGGCGGAAGGATATTGCTTCTACAATATGCGTCGGTGTCCATAACCAATGAAAAGCGAGTAGGTCACATGGTTTTGTTTTGACGAGGATCACTTTAACCCATTCACCTCAAAAGACGAGGTACACTCGCTTGACTCTGCTGTTATATATTTTGCAATATTTTGTACATCCTTTGGCAGGGTAATCTTATTAACATTTATGAACAGTAGAGGAATGTGTTTTGGTCATCATACTTACTTTGATCTCAAGTACCGTTATCGTTTGTATGTTTTGAATGTCTGAAAATAGACAATAAAATCTACAGTAACTTAAATCCGGTTTCTGGAGAATGCATTGACCATTTAAAACTCAAGCGAATGAGTTAACAGCGGTCAGGGTTTATATGTACAGACGGTCCCGGCAATGCTATTATAGCAAATTGTAAGTAAATATACTTAAAAATCCAAGCATTTGGGAGAACACATTTCCTCAACCAAAGCACTGCTAATGATCAATTTTGTATGTCATAAAGTTTAGTTTTATAAAATAACCTCATAGCAAATAATCTATTTTACTGGGATATTATAGTAAACATATCAGGTAAATTTATTGTTAAAATTCATCGGAGAACATTTTGTTTAAAAAACCCACCTCATAGGATTCATGCTTCCATGATACCGCGGAGTTATAGCTGAGGATGAACACGACTGAGCTTGAAACCGCGGTATCATGGAACATGAATCCTATGAGGTGAGTTGTTTAAACAAAATGTTCTCCGATGAATTTTAATGATTATACCTCATAATGTTAACTTCCCAAACAATAATTTAATATAAATTTATTGTTATTAAATATTCTTTATTTATTACGAAAAGTGAATTCCAAGTTCCAGGTAGCACATATGTTAATCAATTGAATTGGCTTTTACTTGATGAAAATCCACAAATTTATTTAATTAAATAAAAATAAAACTTATAAAGTTTTATTTTCATTTAATTAAATACATTTATGTTAAATATGTAAAGTATTTTGTTTACAAAATGGAAGAATATTTCATGCTGGTAATATTACTGCACAATAAAAATAATATCTTCAATTCGTGTTCAGTTCAGGGTCGCGTAGAGAGATCACACGAAATGAAGCCCCTATAAGTCTGAACGACAAGGGTGACAGCCGACCACACCTCATGCACCGTTACACAGGTGGATGAACGAAATGAAATGAAACAAAATGGATCAAATGAGTTTGGACAAATGCTGGAATGCAATTTGTGACATTGCTGTCACATTTTGACATGGAGATGGCAACACAGCAACAGAAGACTCGACACTTTCAGCCATTTTGTTTCATGAGAATCGACTGAAGCATGACTCAAATGCATCACCTATATTTAATAAACTATTTTAAGCTGTAATTATTGATTGGGTATATTTTACAATATTTTGTATGTTTTTAATATTATTATTTTCATTCACGAAGAATAACAAGTATATTCAGGGGACATATTTTTAATTTAATGAAGGGAACTACTTTTTTCGCGTACTTATTGCTTCTACATCGTATGTCGGTGTCCATAACCATTGAAAAACGAGCAGGTCACGTGGTTTTGTTTTGACGAGGATCACTTTAAGAGCGGACAGGGTGTAAATTAAAGCTATTAAATCAATTAAACCAATGCACATTGAAGGATACAATGGCAAGTTAAGGAATAGGCCGTAATATACAGGGTGTCCCATTCAAATCTCCCACATTTTAATTAATCATAACTGACAAAGTATGCGGAATTAGGAAATGAGGCCGGTATTAAACGAAAAAAAAAACTCAAAGAATTTTCATTGCCACACACTAAAACACCTTTATTCTGCTCTAATTGCTTCAATATTTCCTTCTGAAACACGTGTACGAGCACCTCCTGATTATTTTTTAACGCTTCCAGTCGCCAGAAACTTCTCAAGCCGTGCCTTAATGGTCTTCTCAACAGATGCATTTCCTCCATATTCTCTCCGGTAATTTCTTTGCACTGTAATTATTGACTTCGTCTCTGCATACCAGAAATCAGTCTGTGCTCGTTGCTGAAAAGTCGCCATTTTGTTTTATGTCATTATTGTACAACATGCGAAAGATGAATTAATTACAACAATGAAAACAAAACTTCTTTGAGTTTCTCTTTCTTTTAATACCAACCTCATTTCATAATTCCGCTAACTTTGAGAGCTATGATTAATTAAATGTGGGAGGTTTGAATGGGACACGATGAACAATCTCGACATACAGGCGCCCCAACATTATGCTATTAGGCTCTAAGACGAAAATACTCCTGCAGTTGCCTGTTCTATAATGACATTCAGCTAAATTTTGTGACTAATATAATTTAATTACATTTGTTACGAAATTTCAGCAGTTTTTACGATAGTCTATACAGCGGAGAAAATAATTGTGTGGGTTATTCTAGTGTAAATGACAGTACGTGTGTCTTGGAATTAACATCTAATGATAGGATATGTCACACAAAGTTAACAAATATAAGGTTAGGACGAAATATTTTGGTTAGATTTTTAAGTTTGAAAATTGATATGGGTTATTATTTTCACGTGATTTTACCCATAATTAATGGCTATCGTCCAATGTCACGCATTGTTAATATGGCACGCATTGTTAATATGTCACGCATTGTTAATATGGCACGCATTGTTAATATGTCACGCATTGTTAATATGTCACGCATTGTTAATATGGCGTTTAAAGTGTTTTTCCATCCTCATTCAAATTTAAAGTATTTTTCTTACTTACTCTGGAAAAAAAAAATCAAGTCCTTATTAATATACTACTACTATATGACTAAGTCCACTGCTGTGGTCTCGAGGTAGCGTGCTGCCTTGTCATGCAGCGGGCCCGGGTTCGATCCCCGGTCAGGAAGTTTTTCTGGGTGAGGTTTTTATCGGGGTTTTTCCTCACCTGTAAGACAAATGTCAGGAAAACTTTAAGGCCCCAACGGTCCCCGAAATCATATGGCCACCATCACTATCATCCTTGACCGGTGTGGAAAGCAACGGGAAGCTACCACACCTACAATTCCCTAGTAAAGCTGCAATCATAGCATGGAAATTATATAATTGCAGTGAAGGATATGCCCTCGGGCAGAATTACTATAGATGGATGGATATGACAAAGTCCACCGCTGTGGTCTCGAGGTAGCGTGCTGCCTTGTCATGCAGGCAGTCGCTCTTATTTCCCTACAGATGTCAATGAATGGCAAGTTATTAGCTAGTAGCATCAAGGAGACGTCTGGTCATTACTTGGATGAGAAATGATAATTAAATTTTATCAGAGTCTCTAATTTATACTTGAGATTATTTTTAGAAGCTGAAAACATTCAGACTCAGGACCCACGGCTTAAAATCACTTCCGGAGGACTTATCCCTTGTATTTCTCGATCCTAAAAAAATCTCGGGCTGATGGAATGCGCGACCCACAGGACTAGAGACGCATATAGTTAAGTGAAAGTAAATACATAGTACAGAGTGGCCATAAAGTAACTATCCATTTTGCGGAAAACGTACATGTGGATTATTTTTGTTACGGGTACAGTGAAGATACGCCACAATATATTGACTTAGGCTTTCACGGCCGGAGTTACTATGATGATCTTGTAGAAGATTTCCGGGTTGTTGGCTGTGGTCTTGAGGCTTGTAGTTCCCCAACGTTTCGCCAGAGACTGCGTCCGGTATCCTCAAGGGTTGTCTTGAGACTGGCAATTTTGTCGACTACCTGCCCTATTTATACATTTATCCGCGACGTGTTCTCTGCGCGGTCCGTTACTTCGTAAATTGTATCTACCTTCTGGTTGGTAACGGACCGCGCAGAGAACACGTCGCGGATAAATGTATAAATATGGCAGGTAGTCGACAAAATTGCCAGTCTCAAGACAACCCTTGAGGATGCCGGACGCAGTCTCTGGCGAAATGTCGGGGAACTACAAGCCTCAAGACCACGGCCAACAACCCGAAAATCTTCTACAAGAGCCTAAGTCAATAAATTACAAAAAAGATTATAAAATGTTCATCATCTTTTCTCTGGCTTCCCAGTATCTGTCCACGAGCATTATTACGTATATTCACACTACCTGTAACAAAAATAATCCACATGTACGTTTTTCGCAAAATGGATAGTTACTTTATGGGCACCCTGTATAATAATGTGCTACCTTGGACTTTGGCAGATAATCATGAAATACGGTGACCCAAGCAAGTTAAGTCAATCCAACTAATGGTCCACAGCAACAACACAAGTTCGAGAGAATGGAAAACGAAGATGATGACGACGACGGCGGCTCATTCCAGGATGTGATCGGCAACTTCTTCCGCGAGGCAGGTGGCGTAGTTCTGACTGTACTCACCATTCTAACACAATTCAGAGACATCATCGCATCGGCCCTGGGCAGCTAACAATCTCAACGACGTCACTGCCCATTGGATAACTTCTAAATTCCTTATTGCCTCAAAAGTTCTGATGTTAGTCCTTTTTCTTCACATTTATATGTCCAACAATACTAATTTTTAAACCATAAAAAATTATTTTTTTAAATTTTATTTATTTATTTAGCGTGGTGGATTAATTGCATAAGATCTTCTTTTCCCCTCACCAGGATAAATACATCACGCATAATAGCATAGGAATCTCAAAATTATATTATTAAATATGTTATCCCTGTCTGTATACATTCTATCATTAATTTAATTTTAATTGTATTTAATTTTATTGTATTATTAGACTTCTTTGCATTATTATTCAATTTGACAGATAATTAATTGTTTAGTATGTACTATTATTGTTATTGTTTGTATTTAAATGTAACATATGTTTGTCCTGGTGAATGGAAGAGAAGGCCACATGGCATTTACCCTTAAATTCGTAATGTATCCTTTTGGATACATCAGTTGATTTAATTAATTTAATATTTTAAATAAATCAGAAGAAAAACGAACAAAAAGAAACCACTTAAAATTGTGTATAATTATCCAATATACCTAATAATAACAGTTACACAAGATTCCGTTTTCATTGCGGTCCGCCACGTTCAAATAACTAACAGAAGAAATTTGTGTTTTGCCAATTTAAGAATTAACTCCACCAGACTAAATAAATCTATTTTATTCTATTCTATTAAATATTAATATTAATATAACTGTTGATTTTTCAATTTTCAGAAACAACAATTAAACTAAATAGGTTGAAATGCAAGCCATATTTTTGTATTAGTTGTAAAAGTTAATTAAAGAACGTACTATTATGCAATATGGGAAACGTTGCAGAAATACATTTGAGACCGATTTATTATCACGTCTTGGTAAAGATCTGAACAATCTTAGCGTATTTTTATTATCTAAAGAATCTCTTTAACAACTCAGATCATTAGAGCCGTAAAAGATCCGACTCATTTTGCTTTAAGGTTATTTTACGAGCCACGAGACCCACAGATTTTTCTTCTCATCCTAAAAAAATAATCAATTGAGTTGGTGTTTACTTGATGAAAATCCACATATATTAATTAAATAAAAATAAAACTTAGTTTTATTTGAGTTTCATATTTATTAAGATATAATTCAGTGACAGCTGTTTCGGTACACAAATTATGTTAACATGTCTGAAGAAGGTACAGTGTACCGAAACAGCTGTCACTGAATTATATCTTAATAAATATGAAAATCAAATAAAACTAATTTTTATTTTTATTTAATTACTAAAAAATAGACATGCAAAGCAACGAGAAGCTACCACACCTATAATTCCCTAGTAAAGCTGCAAAGCATAGCGTGAAAATGCTATGATTGCAGTGAAAGATCTGCCCTTGGGCAGAATTACTATGGGTGGATGGATGTTCAGCAGTTTTATGTAATTGAAAATCCATCGACCCCATACATGTTTGAACCAACAGACTTTGGAACTAGAAGAGAGCAAAGCAACCAATGAGTTCTGAATAACCAGACATCCGACGCGAATGGGACCCAGAGTCTGTGTTGTTGTACTGGGGAACACGTGTTGAGGATACGAACAGAAGAAATGTTCAACGCTGTTGATTTTGAACTATCACTGAAATACGTAGTCTCTAGTTTAATTCCAGTTATGTGTTTACTTTTACTGTATAATACAATACGGAACAAATGTCACCTGACAAATATACAACACAACATTCATCATGTGAGCGTCCCAATTACGACATTGACAGTTAACCTGTTTTTTCGTTACGAGTACTTCATTTATAACTCGCATAGCGGAAGAATTACGAAGCTCTGTTTGTTGCTGCACGTGACGTCATATAAGGCAGTGCACACTGTCAGCGTCCCACGTCCCATTCCCCTCTGCACTCATAGATAGCACTGTCACGTGTTCTGTTCCTGCATAAACACGACTGCAGCGCCCTCCATCAACAACTGCGCTTACTCCTTAAACGGGTAATAACTAAAACTTTATGAATAAAGATGTGGAGAGAGGCAACGTACATTACCTGTCTCTTCCGTGATTACCAGTAAATATTGAAGCCATATCCAAGACGTTTTAACTGCCTTGAATGTATCTGACACCTTATAAAAATATGATGAAATGAAATATTTATTTTACATCCATAGCTGGTTTTATCCACTTCTCTAAAATTAAATTATTATTTATAAGAGTGGCTAATTCTAAGAGGCAAATAATAATAATAATAAATTATATATATATTGTTGTCTCGTAAGCCCATGTTTTCCCTTAACAGAGGTTTAGGCGCTCTCCCCCTACAGGGAAGAATTTGAACCATACTAATTTAGTTACACTTGTTTTCGTATAGATGCCACTTGAGTGGTCCGTGGTCAGCGTTCCGCCTCATACTGACATCTAGGAAACCAAGGTAGTACTAGGACGGGAAAATTCGTAAATTATATATATATATATATATATATATATATATATATATATATATGAATGTGTTAATAATGGCTAATATACAGGGCTATAAAGAACATGATATTATCCAATGGGCTGTGTATGCAGTAATTAAACAAGTGACTGTAGATGTCGCTACTTGATAAAAATTAAGATTGTTAGAAAATATTAAACGAATTGATAATTTTAACTGAATGCTAAAATATTTACAGATAATCGTTTTAAAACATATTCAATTGAAACTTGTACATTTGTATTTTCCAAGACGAGACAAATTTTAAAATGACTCAAATTTAGGCCTACATTAAATGTTCCCTAAAATAAAATTTATAATTAAAGTCCAGTGACTAATATCCATCAAATTTGAGATTACAAATGTATAAATAGCCTAAGATGTTGTGCATTTTGCTAAATCGAAGAGATTTTTTGCTCACAAAAATTAATGTAAAATTGTAACTTATGAACATGTTTTATGGTAAAATGAGGTACTAATATCACATGAAGGGTAAAACATTTGAGCTTTTCTGAAAATTGCCAACTATTCCTGATTTTCCATCAACACCTTCCAGATATTATCCAAAACTGAAATACAAATGTCAGAATCAAACAGATGTAAATTAATTATAAACGGACAGATATTTTATAAAACAATCAGAACTGAAACCGCCTCAAAAATTGGCTGAAACATCTTAAACACGTTAAAACATTGTATTCTGCACCTGACATTTCTATCATTAATGTATTTGTTACTTGAAATAAAATTCATTTATACAATAAACCCATGTTTTATTAAAAAAATAAAAACAGACACCCTGTATTTATTCTAATTTTGAACATTTTGGCTAAAAAGCCTGAATATATTGATGCGGTGGTTATTATTCCACTGACAAATTGAGTTGGAAGAAGAGAAAGTAACAATAAATAAATTCAGGATATGCTTCGAAATAAATTATTTATTTTTGGAGGGAAGACTTCTGCTGGATAACGTAATCCCCTGAAAAGAGTCCTGTTGCAAATATGAGTTATCCAAAACATATCCTTGAACCGAACCGGATATCATATCGAATAATTTTATTTAATTCGTAACATTCAAGAGAAAGGAATCCTTTATTTATCATAAGTAATGCTACGAGTGATTTCCAATTTATCTAGAGAATTTGGAAATCAAGAGTGGCATTTGTTAGGACTATTTAACGAATAAAATTAAGCTGTTTACTCACAAATCATTATTTGACTATAGTTATTTTAAAATATTTATATATTCAATGTAAACGGCGGTGTTTGAAAACAAATCAGAAATTTGAGGTTATGTTCATTCACTGCACCTTGATCATATTATTTATTGCCAAATAAGATCGCAATATTGTAAGAGTGCACCCAAGTGGAGAAATAATGAAACACATCAAACTATATATCATAATCAACATTACGGGTTATTCATTTATTTTTTTAGTAAACAACTCAGTAAAATCAAGGAATATTTTCATTATTTGCTATATTCAATATATTTGTTGGAGAAAAATAATGCTTTGACCTGTTCAGAACATTAAAAAGGAGGAGCTTTCTCTATCACAAAAGCAGGAGCTGATAAAGAGAAATCGATAAAGAGCGAGGTGAAACACGACTGTCATTGGTTGTAAAACAACATTCATTGAAACGTGATTGGCCATTGACTAGCATTTGTGGCATCAGTTAAATAGTCAATTATAATAAATAAACGAAGCCGGCGCAGAAGATAAAGAGCTTCAAGGAGCAGTAAAAATTTGGTGGGTACCCATCTCACCTCATCCTCCAAAAATCTTACAATACAATCGATGCCCTTTGTGAGCATCTATACAACCCCCCCCCCCCGAGTACTCTTAGAGACCCATGGGATTAAAAAGATGAAAAAGCTCCAGTTGATCCATACATAAATACAAGAACGGCCATTACTTTATAAAATTTAATTTTTATTTGTTTTCTTGTGTTTTTAAGGGTTCTTTTAATAGTGACACACATTAGATTAAATTTATTTATTTTGTCATTAATATCTTCAATTTTAAGATATGATAAATTTAAACCTAGATATTTAAAACTCTTCACCTGCTCTAAAATGTTATTATCAATTACTATTTTTGCTCATAAGGTATCAGTCCTTTAAATGCTAAAATTTTAGTTTTATTCTTTGATTTTTGAAAAAAATGTAATTGACACTTATTTTTTGCAAATTAAAAATAGCTCATTGTAGATCATCTTCTGAACAGGAAATTACTACTAGATCATCGGCAAATAATATTGTATCCAACAATTTATTATCTATTAATTAAATAAAAATATGATTTAGTTTTATTTGATTTTCATATTTATAAATATATAATTCAGTGACAGCTGTTTCGGTACACTGTACCTTCTTCAGACATGTTAAATTATGAATTGTGTTATTATAGTACATATCAACTGATCTAAGCAACAATACAACAATATTTATATTTGAAGAGAAAAATTTTCGCCTAGACCGAGACTCGAACACGGGACCTTTGGCTTGCCGGGCCAAACGCTCTACCAACTGAGCTACCGAGGCGAGTGGCGGTCTAGACGCAAATTTTTCTCTTATATACTCGTACGTTGTAATTCCCTCTCACCAAATGCTTTTGAAACCATTGCTTCTATCTTTGCAAATGGCGGCTTCTTAGTTAAGAAGACATTTATTGGGAATTTTCTCTTCAAATATAATTTATCTTTCAGTGAGAAATGTTAAATTAATAATAAAAACATCAATAAAACAATAATTTATTTAATTTTTTTAATTTAACAAAGGCGATTCATTCAAATCAAGTTGAGAATTTAACAGTTTATTACTACTTTTCAATGTATTTATTTCTACAGCCTCCAAAATGTCCAACTTCTTACCCTTATCACAAACATGTAAAATTTCAAAATTTGGATCGAAACAATGATTAAATTGGAATAGGTGGTTAGCATATTTTGAATATTCTAAATATCTGTTATATGCTCTCATGTGTTCCTTTATCCGAGAGATTTATTATTTACTTTAAAACATTTATTTAAATTAATATTGTTATAACATCGGTATCAAATGCTGACAACATTGCAACATAAACATGGCGATAAAGTTCAACACACCGCACGTTTATTATTCTTCAAAGGCCGTTAATGTTATCTCTTCCGGTGTATTCAGCTATCTGCAGGTCCCATTAGAACATTTATTGCGATAACCTGATTTCCTGACAACACCCACACAACTGATAGCACTTAAAACAACTCCATAATAACAGATAAAAACTAATTACATTTCTATTTAATAATATAAATTTGCAGCTTCCATAAAAATAGGGCGCCATCTTATTTCGACGTCAAGGAAATTATAAAACGGATCTCGTTTGTTTCTCGTGGCTGAATCATGTCGGTGTCACGCACGTGTTTTGTTTTCACTGCTTTGGTCCTGTCTGTAACTGTAAGTAGAAATATTAATGATCTTATATCAGTTCAGAGTTACGTTCCAGTTTTAAGTAAACAAACTAAATGTAGGGACTGAATTTCTTTGGTTTTATCTTTTTTTCTTTTTTTCTTTCTCGTTTTCTGACGTTTACACTGTTCTTCCTTTTTGTTTTACCCTTGTTAACCTTTTTTATCTTATTCACACATACAAACACAAGACAGGACACACACCCAGACCCAAGGTGGAGATTTAAAATCCCCTACCCCGCCGGGAATCGAACCCGGGTCGCCGGAGTGGAAGGTAGGGATTATACCGACTACGCCACCGCGATGGACTATCTTTAAGCGCGTAAGAAAATGTATTTCGCTCTCTAACTCCAAATAAATCAAATAAAAATATGCATTATCTACCATATTGTCCACCGCTGTGGTCTCGAGGTAGCGTGATGCCTTGTCATGCAGCGGGCCCGGGTTCGATCCCCGGTCGGAGCAGTTTTTCTGGGTGAGGTTTTTATCGGGGTTTTACTCCAAAAAAACTCCTAGCGCGACAGGCCTAGAAGGCCCATGGCTGACCATCCGGCTGCTGGCTTCACATCCACATGTGTTAATCGCAGAGGTAGAGGATCATCTAGCCAGTGTAGGGCTGACATGTGGTCAGCATGTCGGGTCCCCCAGCCGCTATAGCTGGTTTTCTCAACCTGGAGCCGCTATTTATTGTAGCTACCCAATTGCCTCACGATGCTGGGTGGGCACCGGTCCCAGAATGGCAGCGCCGAAATTCCATGAGAAAAAGTCTTCCCCCATGGAGACTCGAACCAGCGCAAAGTCCAGTAGACTCTGCGCCAACGGATTCCTACCTTAAACGCTCGGATACGGCGCCTGTATGACAACTGTGAGGGGAAAACTAGGCCCCCCCAAAACGGTTAACAGAGAGCAATATGGCCATTCATAATCATCCTTATTATCATCATTAATCACCATCATCATCCTACAACGGTGTGGAAAGCAACGTGATGCTAAAAACACCTATAATGCCCTAGTAAAGCTGCAAAGCATAGCATGAAAATGCTATGATTCCAGTGAATGACAGACCTACCCTAGGGCAGAGACAGAATTACCATGGATGGATGGATATACAATATGTTCCATGTAAGTTATATGGGAGAACGTTCTTCTTCTTCTTCCTTCCAAGTATTAGGCCAAGGCCTGTTATGATCCTATAGAAATTTCCCTACAGCGTGGATCCATCCGGGGGAAATTTCTAAGATAAGATTTGAAAGAATAATAATAGTCCCTTCGATTGGTTTGTGGCCAAAGGAAGGCAAGACCAGTGATGGGGCTGCCATCTTATAAACTCTTGTCCAGGCTTCTCCTGTGAGAAGAAAAGACAGTAAAGGTTTTAAAGGAAAGAAGAAATGCGCAAGAAAGGAAAGACTCCCTAGCCTTCGGATGCCCTAATAGCGTTGGGGTCGAAAAAACAAGAGTTAACCAAGAAAAGTTTGATAGTAAAGTTAAAAGAGTCTGGTATAAGTAAGTGGAAGAAAGGAAGAAATACCAGATTGGTTAAAGTAAGGAGCAAAACCCAAGTAAGTGGAAGCAATGTTTTGCTCAGCTTGGGCACCTTGTGGTCGCCATCCACATATCCCCTAGATGGGGACCCCTGAGGGTTATGGGAGAATGTTAAAATATATAATTACAGTTTTAATCCATTAATAAATAAGCATTTAATTGTCTTTGTAGTTTTCGTATCAGCCACGAGATGTCAGCACTAGACAGATTTTTACTTGTATCAATTGACCCTCAGATTAGCATCTGTTTTAACCACTAAAATCCTCCAAAATTAACAATTTGTCGGTTTTACTCCTTGGCTTCTAAGGGTCTCAATTTATCTTCTCTTAATATACAGGGTGTAACGTAACTCAACGGCAAAATTTCAGGAATGAGTTCCTCATATGGAGAGAATAAAAAATGTGTATTACAACATGGGTCCGGATTTTTTTTGTGGACGAATAACTTACACTCCTTTCCTTCTTACCACTTCAATTAAAAAATTACTGTCATAAGAAGAAATGTAACGATGTCACAACTAATACATTTAAAATGTTGCAGGGTAAACCAACTTTTCCTGAATCTCCTACTGTGTCTGATCTCAGCTATGATCTTAAGATGATAAAACTATGCAACATGACGTCACCGATCAGTTTACGTAAGTGCTCCCACTAGATCTACATGATACTTATGCAGGCACATGATCAAGAGAGCTGATATTATTATATGTTAAAAGTAATCTCTTTTCCTTAGTTTAGCCTCTATCTTTGTACAGCGGACTCAGTACTTTAATTTAGAGACGCTTTGCTTTGTGTTAGGTAGATCTACTTTGCATGGACTGTTTAACTCATGCCCCAAATGGGAGTCAATGACCAATCACATTTTAATGAATTTTGATTTACAACCAAGCACAGTCGTATTTCACCTCGATTTTATCAATTTAATTTTATCACTTTAAATTCAAGCTCCTCCTTTCTTAACATTCTGAACAGGTCAGAGCATTATTTTGCAGTGACTGACTCTCTAAGAAATACGTTGAATATAACAATTTATATGTTAAGATGTAAGAATTCTAGAATGCAAGTGGCTACCAGATTGTACATATAGTGCACGAATGTAACCGAAGATGGTCTGAACAATTTTAACAATTCTAGCTTTCATGAAACCGGAACGAGCCAACAGGCTTAATCACTGGATGATGATGATGTTGAAAAAACTTATCAATCCCGGCCGGGTTTGAACCCACTACCCTCGGGATCAGAGGCAAGGAACAAAACCACTAGACCCATGTAAGTCATGTCACGTAGACTGCGATGGGCAGGACATGTGACACGAATGAGGAATGAAAGACGTACATGGAAGCTTCTTGTAGGAAAACGCCCAGTTGGTAGACCAAGAATGAGGTGGGAGAATAAAATTAACTATGATTTGAGGGAAGTAGATTTGACAGGCAATGATTGGAAAACATTAGCTCAGGATACAGATATATGGAGAGCTTATGTCCGCGCGGCCATGAACCTATGGGTTCGATAGTGCCAGTGAGTTAGTTAGTTAATACGTCATATTTGTATAATTTTACTATTCGCTGGTTGAGTGGAACTAAAATAAAGCATTAATATTATTATTATTACCATTATTATTATTATTATTATTATTATTATTATTATTATTATTATTAGTATTATTATTATTAGTATTATTATTATTATTATCATTATTATTATTATTATTATTATTATCATTATTATTATTATTATCATTATTATTATTATCATGATCATTATTATTATTATTATCATTATTATTATTATTATCATTATTATTATTATCATGATCATTATTATTATTATCATTATTATTATTATCATTATTATTATTATTATCATCATTATTAGTATTATTATTATTATTATGATTATTATTATTATCGTTATTATTATTATTATCGTTATTATTATTATCGTTATTATTATTATTATTATTATTATTATTATTATTATTATTATTTTATTATTATTATTATTATTATATTTTTGCAGGATCCATGAACACTGTTCTCATAAACAGAAAACTTGAAGACGTCAACAATGCAGAAGGTTTCAAATGTTTTCTTCACTGCTTATATACAAAATATGATTGGGTATGTACCGATGTCCGTATTAAAAAAAATTAATATGTACACCAAGGTTTGATTGCGTCTTACTCAGGGCACTTAATACCGTTAGAGAATTACCTGAATAGGGTAAAAACCTGAAAATGTATGACGGCACGCGCCAACTATTTACAACACTAAGGCTGTCATTATCGCCTCACTATGATGGTTGTCCGTTTATATAAGAGCGGGTGCCGCGCGACAATGATTAACATGCAGAATTATTATAGTGGCGGTAGTCGGCATCTTTGTGTTTAATTATATATAACAGCTTAATCAAAAAGATGTGGAAACAAATTTAGAAAAAATATAACAGATTAAATGGTATAATTAGGAGAAATTTTGGAAAACAAATGAGGAAAGAAATCCAATTTAGATTTCATAATGCCATAGCCAAACCTGCTCTACTATACGGAAGTGAATGCTGGACACTTCGAGCAAAAGATAAATCCCGCATTAATAGTTCACAAATGAGATTCCTCCGATCACTAACTGGAGTAACATTAAGGGATAGAATGAAAAGTGATGAGATAAGGATGCAGTGGAATAGTAGGGAAATGGTTGAACATATACAAAATTATCAGATTAAATGGTTCCAACACGTCCAGAGAATGTCAAATTCCCGTTTACCAAAGATGATTTACCACCTCAACCCTAAAGGCAAAAAGAGACCTCGGAAGACCCTTCAACCGATGGAAAGATCAATTTTTGTAGTCGCAGAACGGGCATCATCACCCAATACTGCATTCGGAAGAAGAAGAAGAAGAAGCTGCGGGGAAACAAAGGGAGCCGCTGGACAACCATCATAGTGAGGCTATAATACAAAAGTTCGATTGAAATTCTACAGTTAAATTCACAGTAGGCCTATACCAAATATCGTACATATTCAATGATATTCTATTCTAGAGTAATTCATGCTATGCTTTGCAGCTTTACTAGGGAATTATAGGTGTGGTAACTTCCCGATGCTTTCCACACCGGTGAAGGATGATAATGATAAGGATGATCATGATGGCCGGATAATTTTCGGGGACCGTTGAGCCCTAATCTTCCTGACAGATGAGGAAAACCCCCGAAAAATTCCTCACCCAAGAGCCTTGTCGCGTTTGGAAATAGAACCCGGGCCCGCTGCGTGACAAGGCAGCGCGCTACCTCGAGACCACAGCGGTGGAGGCAATAATTCCATCCATCCATAGTAATTCTGCCCGAAGGCAGGTCCTTCACTGCAATCATAGCATTTTCTTGCTATGCTTGCAGCTTTAGTAAGGAATTATAGGTGTGGTAGCTTCCCGTTGCTTTCCACACCGGTGAAGGATGATGATGATAATGATAAGGATGATGGCCATATGATTTCGGGCACCATTTGGGCCTTCAAGTTTTCCTGACATTTGTCTTACAGGTGAGGAAAAACCCCGATATAAACCTCACCCAGAAATACTGCCCCGACCGGGGATCGAACCCGGGCCCGCTGCATGACAAGGCAGCATGTTACCTCGAGACCACAGCGGTGGACAATACGATATTAAAGAAAGAAATAAGATATTTTTGTCCAACGATCTAAAGAGAAATGTGATTTAAAATAAAAAAAAGACTACACGCACGCCGTAGCGTAGTGGTTAAGGCACTGAGCTACAAGCCGGAGGGTCGAGGGTTCAAGTCCCGTTGGGGTCAGGATTTTTAAACTGACCCAAACCCTCTGGCGGCACAATGGCCCTGGGGTCGACTCAGCCTCTAACTGAAGTGAGTACCAGACGCTTGTTCTGGGGGTAAAGACGGCCGTCACGCAGGGCTGACATAAAGTGCCGATTGTCTAGAAAAAGTGGGAGCCTTAACCTCCTACTACCCCAAGGGCCTCCCTAGGCCTGTTGTGGGATCACTTTACTTTTTACATTTCAACTTCGTTTCTTCGATTCCCGATGGATTAAGGGTTTTTAAACTGGTTTAAACCTTCTCATGGCACCATGGGCCTGGGGTCCATTCAACATCTAACTGAAATGAGTGCCATACGTGTACTCTGCCACTTATCTACAAAAGTGGCAGTCTTAACTACGTATTACCCCAAAAGCATCAAGAGGCGTACAGTGGGATCATTTTTACCATATTTACTACTTCTCATGGGGCCAGGCTAGGAAGTTAGCGTAGTGGCAAGTAAAGTGATCCCACAACAGGCCTAGGGAGGCCCTTCGGGTAGTAGGAGGTTAAGGCTCCCACTTTTTCTAGACAATCGGCACTTGATGTCGGCCGGGTTGTCAGCCCTGCGTGACGGCCGCCTTTACCCCCAGAACAAGCGTCTGGTACTCATTTCCGTTCGAGGCTGAGTCGACCAGGGCCATACTGCCGTCGGAAGGTTTGGGTCAGTTTAAAAATCCTGACCCCACCGGCACTTGAACCCTCGACCTTCCGACTTGTAGTGCAGTGCCTTAACCACTACGCTACGGCGCTAATTTTAATTTTCCAATTAAATCCCTACCCTCCACGGTATCTTTACCTTGTCGCGGTGGAGTGGCTTGCGTGCTTAAAATGATCCTGAGAGCTATGCCGGCGGTAGCATTGCTGCCGATAGGGTTACCCATGCCGGACTGGTCGAAGGTGATAAGCCAGACGAAAAAAGTACCTCGGTCGAAACAGTGACGATATTTCACCGTAAAAATAAAA
The DNA here is from genome assembly GCA_030220185.1 of Diploptera punctata. Classification (NCBI taxonomy): domain Eukaryota; kingdom Metazoa; phylum Arthropoda; class Insecta; order Blattodea; family Blaberidae; genus Diploptera; species Diploptera punctata. The sequence goes on from JASPKZ010007228.1 coordinate 142,017, forward strand.
CCGTCAAGAAATGCGGACATGGGTTCAATTGGGGTAAAATTTTCCGGAGGTCAAATAGTCCCCCATTCGGTTCTCCCGGGCGGGGACTACTTCAGGGAACCCATGCCAAAGGCTCAAACACAGGGACATGTTCCTAGGAACATGGAATGTTACAACTTTATACAATAGCGGGGCACTAGAGATATTAACCCGTGAATTAGATAAATCACCCTTGGGTGCATGGAAGCTTCTTGTAGGAAAACCAGAGGGAAAACGCCCAGTTGGTAGACCAAGAATGAGCTGGGAGAATAACATTAACTATGATTTGAGGGAAGTAGATTATACAGGGGATGATTGGAAAACATTGGCTTAGGATAGGGATATATGGAGAGCTTTTGTCCGCGCGGCCATGAACCTACGGGTTCGATAGTGCCAGTGAGTTTGTTAGTTAGTTAATTAAATTCCGCCATGGCCGGTCCCAAGCCCGGATGAGAAAGGAGGAGGGGGAGGAGTAACACCTCGTAAAAAAACCTTGGTTCAGCTGGCCCGGCTGATAGTACCATGTGAGGGCCCCTTACTAGGGAACGGTGAAGACCTCAACGGCAATGAAGGCGGAGAGGGATACCCTTAATACGGCAGATTTGGCGGAAGAGGCACCCTATCCTCACTCAGGGAAAGAGAGAGGAACCGCTGCCTTGCGGAGAAGGAGAAACTTCAAAGGCTAAGGGAGCATCCCCTACAGAAAAGCATGCCTGTCCAAGAGGCATTGAGGTGGCAACCCCACCACTGGACTTACCCAACTATAGGCTGGTAACCTATAATGGGGAAAACTTTAAATACTCGAAAGACTACAAGAAATAAGCAGGCTGATAATAAAACTATGACGACAGACAAATGAGATTCCTCCGATCACTAACTGGAGTAACACTAAGGGATAGAATGAAAAGTGATGAGATAAGGATGCAGTGGAATAGTAGGGAAATGGTTGAACATATACAAAATTATCAGATTAAATGGTTCCAACACGTCCAGAGAATGTCAAATTCCCGTTTACCAAAGATGATTTACCACCTCAACCCTAAAGGCAAAAGAGACCTCGGAAGACCCTTCAACCGATGGAAAGATCAGTTTTTGTAGTCGCAGAACGGGCATCATCACCCAATACTGCATTCGGAAGAAGAAGAAGAATATATTCCTATACACAGACTACAGGAGTCGATAGGCCTAATAGCCATTCTACCGATCACGTGATACCACTTACATGTTGTATTAATCGATACACTTAAATGTAGAATTGCAAGCAGTTTGACCACTTTTAAAACAGCTTTCAAAGGTCCATAAACAACTTTATAATCTATACAGAACTCGATATATCACTTATTTAAAACAAACTGTATCAATAACAGTTTATTTTCCACGCTATTTAACTTCATAAAACAATAAAAGATAATCGCAGTAGCTTATATTCGATGGAGCGTGACAACAATGTGTTCAATCTAGTTATGCATTATTAAATATGATGGCCGGACACAAAATGGTAGATAAGGTTCTAGAATATTCCGCCAGAGCGAGTCTGATGCACTGATTACAAATAATATAATTATGATTATTATTAAAATGGTACAGATGGCGTACAAGGTAATGGTCTTACTCGTATCAGCTCTAGGCGTATGCGGATGTATTAGGCCTATTAGGCGACAGTGCGGAAATACTATAAACCAATGTAGATATTCTGTTAAGTAACACCAAGAAACTGAGGATAAAGAAAGCTTACAACGCAATGGTATTAATAAGCTGTTAGTTTATGCCTTTTCTTCTACTATATGGTAATGGTGAGGAGATACTAAAGGCCAACACGCACACACTACTGGGTAGTACTAAGAAATTAGGACTGAAAGTAAATATCAATAAAACTAAATATATGGTTACACGTAGAAATACATTATATAATGGAAATGGACAGCTAATGACAAATGAGGGAAATTTTGAGGAAGTGGCTGAATTCAAATACCTAGGAACAATAATCACAAACAGGAATGAGATGCACAAAAGAAATTAAACATAGGCTCAATTCTGGAAATGCGTGTTATTATGCATTACAGAGACTCTTGCGTCCCAACTCCTTTCAAAAAACGTTAAACTGAAAAAATATAAAACTATTATTCTACCAGTTATATTATATGGATGCGAAACATGGACTCTTACTTTAAGGGAGGAAAGGAGATTACGAGTATTTGAGAATAAAGTTCTTAGCGAAATTTTTGGACCAAAGAGAGATGAACAGACAGGTGAATGGAGAAGACTACATAACAATGAACTACGTGGTATTTGTAGGAAGCCAGATATAATAACAACAGTTAAGTTCGTAGACTGCGATGGGCAGGACATGTTGCACATATGGGAAATGAAAGATGTGCATGGAAACTTCTTGTAGGAAAGTCAGAAGGAAAACGCCCAGTTGGTAGACCAAGAATGAGGTGGGAGAACAACATTAACTATGATTTGAGGGAAGTAGATTATACAGGGAATGATTCGAAAGCATTAGCTCAGGATAGGGATGTATGGAGAGCTTATGTCCGCGCAGCCATGAACCTACGGGTTCGATAATGCCAGTGAGTAAGTAAGTAAAGTGATCCCACTACGGCCTCAGGATCAACAGCGAATGAAACACAGATTTGGAAAATTCTTGTAGGAAAACTACAGTGTAAGCGCCCTGTAGATAGACTAGCAATGCGATACAAGAATAATTAACAATGATTTGAGGGAGGGAATTGTACAAGGGATGATTCAAAAATACTACTTCATGATAGGAATGTATGGAGAGTTTATGGCCGTGCAGCCATGAATTATGAACTAAATGAAAACTCTTCTGGTCCTGGGGTTGATGAACGGAATAAATAATGCTCAGAAAATCATGGTATTTCCAGAAATAAAAATATATAGTATATTTGCCGTTTTCCAGATGGATGAGAATGGAGGTTTCATGCTTGGAAACATGAAAGAATCTTTGGAAGCAACAGATATTGGAGAATTGGCAGTGGATTGGCTTCTATTTAAATGCAGTACAATGGGTAAGCATAAACAATTAAAAATAACACAAAATTCAATTGAAATAATCTGGTAGTTTTTTAAGAAAATAATTTTATTTTCAGGAACATCTGATCCCTGTGAAAGAGCCCTAACATTCACGGAGTGTTTCTGGTCTGAAACGAAATCGGTGAGTGGCCCTAAAATTTCTCTGAAAAATATTAATAGTACATTACGATGAGAGGTTGGGGAGTGGTTTTTTAGAGTAGGGAGGAAAATGTTTAAAAACCGAGCGATAGCGACGTTTTTAATTTCCAAAATTCTGTAAAACACTTCACAAACGTGCATTGTACATTATTTTCTGCGCTGTGGTGTTTTCAAAATAATAAATAATACGTAATCAATTGAGTTGGTGTTTACTTGATGAAAATCCATATTTATTAATTAAATAAAAATAAAACATAGTTTTATTTGATTTTCATATTTATTATATAATTCAGTGACAGCTGTTTCGGTACACTGTACCTTCTGCAGACATGTTAAATTATGAATTGTGTTCCAACTGTTGTATTGTTGCTTAGATCAGTTGGAACACAATTCATAATTTGTTAACATGTCTGAAGAAGGTACAGTGTACCGAAACAGCTGTCACTCAATTATATAATAAATATGAAAATCAAATAAAACTACGTTTTATTTTTATTTAATTAATAATAAATAATAGTAAAATAATATCTTTGTTGGAAATATTTGTGTACATTATAAACAACTGGCATCTATACGAAAAGAAGTGTAACTAAATTAGTATGGTTCAAATTCTTCCCTGTAGGGGGAGAGCGCCTTAATCTCTGTTAAGGGAAACATGGGCTTATGAGTACAAGAAGACTGACGTTAACAGTGTGGGCAATGTTTATTAGTTGAAAATACAGCAGGTCGTGACACAAGTCAGTAATAAAATGGCGACATTTTCTTATCCAGCAGAGTATATCCTGCTATGTTATCATTATTTATATGACGATGCGCTGTAATTCCAGAAGACTCCATAATGGTACATTACATTTTGGGTTTAATAAGTTTGTGTTATTGTCAATTACTCTGATATTAAATCAATTTCATCATCATCATCACAGTACATTCACGAATTTAGGCCATTTGTTGACCTGTTTCGGCCTCAAGAGAAACACCATCCAGAAGTCTTTTGAGTGGACGTCCTGGTCTTCTTCTTCCTGCAGGTTGATATCTTAACATTTGTTTGGGTATTCTGTGATCTTCCATTCGATGGACATGTTGCATCCATCTTGACTTATAATCAGAAATTTTGTTTTCTAAAGATTCCACGTGTAATTCTTCTAAGATGTCTTCATTTTTTTTTGTGATCTAGTAGTGTGTATCCTGCAGTCCTACGAAGGTATCTCATTTCAGCAGATCTAAGTCTCTGTATATCCTTCTGTTTCAACGTCCATACTTCGCTACCATACAAAAGAGTTGGAAGAGCCAGTGTTTTATACACTTTCAGTCTTGAATGCTTTTGGACTAACTGTGGCTTGAAGATAGAATTTATTAACCCTAAAATTCTTAAAAATTTAGATATTTTTGCATTTACATCCTTTTCTTCTTCATATGAGATATTGCATCCTAGATATGTAAAATTATTCACCTGCTCCAAAATTTTATTGTCCAGTACAATTTTACTTCTGACAGGATCTACACCTTGAAATGCCATATTTTTTTGTGTTTTCTGTAGATATCTTTAATCTATATTCTTCTGTAATTTTGTTAAGTTCATACAGACCTTTCTGTAGATTATCTTCGGAATTTGCTATTATTATTTGGTCATCTGCAAAGAATAGGGTGTTTAATTTTCTATTTTCTGATATTCTTATTCCAAATTTATATGCTTTGTTCCAGCAACATATTACTTCATTGATATAAATTGCAAAGAGTGTTGGGGATAGGGGGCAGCCTTGTCTCACACCACGATTTATAATTCCTTCTTCAGAAAATATGTTATTTAATTTAATCTTTATGGTGTAGTCTTTGTAAATATTTTGTATGTTCTGCCGAAGTAAATTTGGTATATTTACTATAATATTGTAATATTATACATAAATGAATTTATAGCTATCAATTACATCAAAGTTGGACCGAATCAATGGAACGAACCCAATGTCCTACACAGATTATTATCATTATTTGCACATATAACAATGCATGTCACATATCAAACTAGTTTTTTAATTAATTCTGAATGAAGCGAGATTTTGAACTGTTCTCCTGTTTTCTAATAATGGTTAACATTTTAAAATTATTTATTTGAACTTCTGTTAACAGCTTCCAGACGAAGATTACTCCAACACGTACTACAAAATACATTGAAATGGCAAACGGACGTGGACATGAAAGAAAGTATGCATCTTAATTAACTTATGTAAATAGTTTCTTCAATTAATTGTGTTCTCAGACTTCAGTAAACTGCTGCAATATAATTTATTATAGTGATACTTTTTCGACAACAAATCCTTAAATTTGTTTTATTAATGCAATGTGTTAGTTCAACAATTATCTAGTTCTGTACAAAAAGAAACAATGAAGAGAGACTTTTTTTTTCCACAAAGTCCATATTTTAACTTATAACTGATTTCTTAAACTGCTATGAATAATCAAAATAAATTCTTAAATGAGTAAATATTTATAAACCTTTATCCATTTATCACTTTTATCTTAAGTTTCATATTTATTATTATTATTATTATTATTATTATTATTATTATTATTATTATTATTATGTTCATCATCATCATTATTATCACGTCAATGCTGTGGTCTTGAGGTAACGCCGCTAGCTCTTGCAGCGGCCAATTTTTCTTTTTCTATCAGGTGTATATAAATTGAAGTGTGGCACATGTGACAATGTCTATATAGGACAAACTGGTAGACCTTTTATCTCTCGGATAAAGGAACACATGAGAGCATATAACAGAAATTTAGATAATTCAAAATATGCTAACCACCTACTCCAATATGATCATTGTTTTGATCCAAATTTTAAAACTTTACACGTCTGTGACAAAGGAAAGCAGTTGGACTCAAAAGACTTCTGGATGCTGTTTCTCTTGAGGCCGAAACAGGTCAACAAATGGCCTAAATTCGTGAATGTACTATGATGATGGGTTTTCTATTTGTTTTATTAAATTAGCCTTTCTTTAAATTTTATGTTTTTTTTTTCTGACGAAGCATCAGCAGCTACTGCTGATTTTTCACTTCTTCATTTTTGATGTTCCTAAGATGATCCTTCATCCTGGTTTTCATACTTTTTTGTTTTCCCTATGTAAATTTTGTCACAATCTCCACATTTAGTCTGGTAAATTCCTGATTTATTTTCTTCTTACATTTCATAATTTTTGTTGGGTTTTAAATAAAATTTTAGTTTTATAATGTGCCTCAAAAACTGATTCAATTAATATCATTGACCTAAACTAGCACAACTGCAAGAGTTCAAGTAAACAGTAATAATAGTGAAGGTTTTATGATTCAAACAGGGGTAAAACAAGGAGATGCATTATCAGCCATTTTGTTTGGTTTCATAATTGATTACATTTTTAAATTAAGAGGAAATATTTCAACTGAAGTTAAACAACGTATGAAGACAATATAATGGTAACAGCAAGAACAAAACAAGTACTAATAGAAACTTTCATAAAACTTAAAGAGAAATCTTCTTCTTCTTCTTCTTCTTCTTCGTTCCAAGTATTAGGCCTAGGCCTGTTACGATCCTATAGAAAATTTTCCCTCCAGCGTTTCATAGGACGGCCCAGTGATCTTCATCCTCTTGGTATATAATTATAAACAGCTTTGGGGATCCGATTTGAACTCATTCTTTCAAGATGGTGTTTCCAATTTATTTGGTACTGTTTAATATATTCCAAAATTGGCGTAGTCTTCAATTCTTTTAAGATATCGGTGTTCCTTTTCCGATCCCATCTGGTGTAACCCGCTGTTCTGCGCATGAATCTCATTTCACAAGCTGTTATTCTGCTTTCATGTTGTCTTTTTAGTGTTTAAAGATAAATCAAAGCAATTTAGATTGGTTAAACAGAATACATAAAATGTAGTAACTTCAAATGATCTACAGATGATCTACAAATAGATGATAGTCAAATTAAATCAATGTCAGCATTTAACTATTTGGGTGCAATAGTGAATGGACACATTTCACTGGAAGAAGGAGTTAAGGGGGGTGATGTGTGAAAAATTGACCATTTGAGATCAAAATTTACATTTTTTGTTTTTTGTACTAAAAAATAGCCTGTACTCTAATGTATATATTGGCAAAGTTTCAGAGGCCTATGGCGCTTCTAAGTGCCCTAAAGTGCTGATTAGGCCTGTATGTTACATTTTGTGTTTAAACTGTGTGCAAATCTTTAAAACTTGTTTTTCCACACTTTTATTTTCACTGCATTTTTGTTCATTCAAAATTGAATGGAATTCACAAATTTTGTTCTAGAAGGTTCAAATTTTTACTGCATGTCCTAAAAACAATGGGTAACAAAGAAGTGCATGGGTTTCATGATTGAAGTAGTATTTTATGAAATAAAAAATAAAATGTATGCAATTATTAATTTTTTTTGTAATTCCACACATGAGGTACAACATTATTTGTTTCTCCCTTTGTATTCACATTATAAGAATTCTAATGCATGATGTTTTTCTAAATATTTAGGGGTCTTGTAAAAAAAATCAGACATTTTACTAAAACATTGTGGAACCTATTTAATTATAATATATGCAATTTTTCTTCTTCTTCCTTCCAAGTATTAGGCCAAGGCCTGTTACGATCCTATAGAAAATTTCTGGGAAATTCTCGTATAAGACTTGAAAGCATAATAATAGTCCCTTCAATTGGTTGCTGGCCAAAGGAAGGCAAGAGCAGTGATGGGGCTGCCATCTTATAGCCTCTGATCAGGCTTTTCTGGAGAAGAAAAGAGAATAAAGGAAAGAAGAAATGGAAGAAAGGAATGACTCCCTAGCCCTCGGATGCCCTAATAGCGTTGGGGTCGAAAAACAAGAGTTAACCAAGAGAGATTAGATAGTAAAGTTAAAAGAGTGCAAAACACAAGTAAGTGGAAGAAATTTTAAATATAATATTTAATTACTCATAAAATAAATGTCTCACAAGAATGAAACTTAAACACGTCATTATGTATCATGCAGTGAATGTTTGTACAAAACATCAAGTCTCTAGCTCGAAAAATGTAGAAAATATAAATTTCACCCATCACTCCCTTTAAACTTAAAGAATTGTAAATGGAAATAAGGTGTATTATGCACATTTAACAATATTTAAAAGTAAACTAATATCTAAATCTGCTAAACTAAGATTATACAAAACACTAATAAGATCAATAGTGACATCAAATTAAGGACCAGATCAAACATGGAAAATGAAAACAAATTGTGAATTAAATATTATAATTAAAAATCAAAATATAATAAATCATATCAGATCTCTTAGGATTGGATGGTTTGGATAAGAATGGATCAACAGAGATTAGTTAAAAAACTATATAAATGGAAGCCAACAGGAACTAGAGCTGTTGGTAGACCTAAGATGAGATGGCAGGATGATTAATATAAGAAATTTGGGAGTTTTAACATTATGAGGTTTTCTTAATAAGAATCAAATTAATCGTGAATTCTTCTTACCTCATACATCTATGTTTTTTTTAAATACAGAACTGCGGTATTGGAAAAAACATCTTTTCCATCTTCAGCTGTTTTCACAACTGTCAATTTTTTTTTCTTTTGCCAGTAATTTTCTAAACTGCCATCTGGTGAACTTTTGAAGAAGTAATATTCTAAACTGCCATCTGGTGTACTTTTGAAGAACTTTGTAATCAAACTTGGTTCATCTGGAACCTTGAAGTTCATGGTACTAGTATGGTTCTTTTGAATGTTTATCTTTTCCCAAACTGTTAATTCCAAAGGTTTAGATAGATATTTGAAACGTTTTGCTTCTTTTTTAATTCTATGATTATTTAATAAACTATGTGCTGCTATAGCTGATTTTTCAATTTCACCATTTTTTATGTTTCTAAAGTGTTCTTTTTTACGAGTTTCTAAAAAGGTGAAATTGAAAATCAGCTATAGCAGCACATAGTTCATTAGAGAATCATAGAATTGAAAAAAAGCAACACTTTTGAAATATGTATCTAAACCTTAGGAATTAACAGTTTGGGAAAAATATATATTAAAAAAAAACATACTAGAACCATGAACTTCAAAATTTCAGACGAATCAAGCTTGATTACAAAGTTCTTCAAAAGTACACCAGATGGCAGTTTAGAAAATTACTGGCATAATAAAAAATTGACAGTCGTGAAAACAGCTGAAGATGAAAAAGATGTTTTTTCCAATACAGCATTTCTGTGTTTAAAAAAAACATAGATGTATGAGGTAAGAAGAATTCACGATTCATTTGATTCTTATGGCAGGGGGATTTGAAGAAGGTGAGGCTGACAAACCTGAAATTGGCAGAAGATGGAAGAGTCTGGAGGTAGATTATTGAGAAGGCCAAAGCATTCAATTTTGAAGTTGTAGTGCTTTAAGATGACAATGATGATGATGATATCCTCTTGATGTCAAATTCTGGAATACCATCCAACAGGATCAAGTTTGGACTCAAATGAGATGGAGAGAACATATTCCAACTTGATCTTAAGGTGATCTAAAGCTATTGATGACTTTAAGTGAAAAATCTAGTGTTGACAATAATTTAATACCTGTCTTCTAGCTCACACACTCTTGTTACACTTGGAAACACACATGTCATTGGAGTTCATATTATTTTAGTCGAAAAGGCAGAGGAATGGAATCAAACAAGATGAATCCGTGTCCGATCCTGAACCTGAGCTTGTATCACCACCTGGAAAAAAAACGATGTTAATTACATAAATCAGAATACAAAATGTACAAAACTTATAATCTAAAATATTAAAAAGAATTAAGCATGCTGCTGTACACTCTAACTAAATAGTGATGCAAATTAATAAATAACTGTTGCAAACTTTGTTTATCTTCACTTTTTAGCTCTAACTATAAAGTGTTATGATATATAGTTAACCACATTTTGAATACTGCAGCTGCAATGAACCTGGTCTGCATACAAATCAAGAAATATGAGGTGAGTATTTAAATAAATACTTAAAATTGTTAAATAATGTTATAAAAATTGTTTGAAAATGTTTTCAGTATTAAAAAATATTAGTAAATACAGAAGAATAGCTATAATTTATAACAATAAACTGAAATAATTGAAGGGTAAGTTAAACTGCTGTTGGGTCATGTCTGATGGGGAGAACCATAACCTCCTTATTTGCCAACACATGTAAAAAAAGGAAGAACAACATAACCAACATAACTAAACTAGAAAAAGAATCTGACAACAACAAGAAAACATGGATAACACTTACATACACAGGAAAAGAAATGACAAAATTAGCCAATGCACTAAAGAAAGCCGATAAAAACGTAAAAATAGCATACAGAACCAATAACAAATTAAACAACATAATAAACAATAACATTGAAGAAAATAACATTTTCAACAGCAAAGGAGTTTATAAACTGACATGTAAGGACTGCAACAAATTTTATATAGGAAGGACAAACAGGAGTTTTAACATCAGATTCAAAGAACATTTTCGAGACTTCATTCACGCAGAAGGGAAATCAAGCTATGCAAAACACGTTATCCATGAAGGACATCGCATGTTAAATATTGAAAACACCCTAACAGTAATGCACAGAGAAAATAATCCAGCGAAGATAAACGTACTCGAAGAGATGGAAATCATGGCAGGGGACGCACAGCTCACTAACGCAGCAGCCTGATAAACGGAAAAGAACCCAAAATACATGCAACCCCCTCTACCAGATCTTCAGTGAAACACCAGTTTTGAATCCTGCCGATGATGGGACAAGTCCCGAAAGCGCTACAGTTAAATGATTAATTAAGTTGAGGAGACGGACCTTTCAGGTGAATATTCTATAATTTTATATTAACATGTAAAAGATTAAGTATAGATAATAATATTCTAGTTAGGATAACTGTTAGTGCCTTAAAAGATTCCATTCAAAACCAAAAAATCATCTGTATGGCAACGATAAAATTTGAGTAGTAGTATTCAAATGTTGTGAAGCTCTTGATTTGTCATCAGCTTCCCAATAATATTCAGCAATTTGGATGGTGTTCCAACTATTTTCTGAAGATCAGCACAGAACATCAAGTGATCCTTGTTCACATTTGTGTCCTTGCATACTATGCAGTGTGGAGAGTCTAGTAGCTTAATTCTATGTAGATGTGCTGCCAAGCAATCATGACCAGTTTCAAGACAAATTGATGCAACTGCAATTGATCTGGGGCTGTTTGGTATTGTATCTGGTTCTAGTAATGTCTTCCATATCTTGGTTTCACATTGGATTTTGTTTTGTTTGGCTATATGGGATTTTATTTTCATTTTGGTGTAGAGTTGTACTGATTTGTAAGATAGGTAAATGATCTTACTCTGTTGGATGAGTGCAAGCATATCAGCCTTCTCATTACCTTCCACGCCACAATGTGCTGGAATCCATTATAGAACAACATTTCTGTTTAGATTTTTCAACATCCTGATACAATTTTTGGCTTCTATTATTCTATGGTCTTGGATGGTCTGGTTGTGTCATTATGGCTGAGCTAGAGTCAGAAAGTATTACAGCATTTTGGAAGGAATTGATATGTTGTAGGGCTGTAAGTATTGCTTGTAGTTCACCGTCATAATGTGTTGTATATTTCCCAAGAGAGATGTAAAATGAGAAGAGTTTACACGTTATTCCTGCTCCTGCTTCTCTATTCATTAGCGACCCATCTGTATAGACATGAAGCCACATTTGTTCTGGATATCTAATGTTGATTGTTTCTAATACTAATTGTTTCATTACTATTGGGCTTGTAGTTTTTTTGTTGATCCCTTCTGTCAGGTTTAATGAATAGTTGATGCTGCCAAATTTGAGAGGGGATATTGGAGTTATAAGTTTTTGTGCCATCTGTGATATTTCATATTACTTTTAGTCTGTAATATTTTTTGGATGAATCCTACTTGAGTTTTTAGATCTCTGTTTTCATTTATGTAGCTGTTCCAGTAGAATTGAATGTTCAGGCAGGACAATATCTGCCGGATCCACTAGTATTATTATAATCGTTATCCAAAAATGGGATGGATTCATCAAATGATGAAAATACTAACCAAATGGTAAAAGATTACTGTGACAGTCTAGGAAGAGATGTTGGAAAACATTTTTGTAGACCATAATAGTCCTTTTAGGGCTACATGTGAAAGGAAGATATTGATGATTTTGCAACAACTGGCATCTTTTTCAACATTTGTTATATTACTTAAGGGAGTTCATACAAGAGTGAGACAAGGATGTCCTCTGTTGCCACTTTTATTTATCACATATATATATCCACCACTGTGGTCTCGAGGTAGCGTGCTGCCTTGTCATGCATTGGGCCTGGGTTCGATCCCCGGTCGGGGCAGTTTTTCTGGGTGAGGTTTTTATCGGGGTTTTTCCTCACCTGTAAGACAAATGTCAGGAAAACTTTAAGGTCCAAACGGTCCCCGAAATCATATGGCCACCATCATCCTTCACCGATGTGGAAAGCAACGGGAAGCTACCACAACTACAATTCCCTAGTAAAGCTGCAAAGCATAGCATGAAAATGCTATGATTGCTGTGAAAGACCTACCCTCGGACAGAATTACTATGGACGGATGGATATATATATATATATATATATATATTTGATTAAATCTTCTTTTTTCTTCTTCTTCTTCCTCAACGCATGAAAGCTGGCAGCTTGTTGCGTGTTCATTCACTACAGGTCCGGGGTATTTAATGGAGAATATAATATATATATCCGCGAAAATCTGCAATATAACATATATATATATATATATATATAAGAAAGATAAGTGTTTGAATTGGATTTGTCTGGTGGTGTAATGGATAGTACGTTGGGGTACCAACCCAGAGGTCCGGGTTGAAATCCCGTTCAGGCATTTATTTTACTTATCATGTCATATATATATATATATATATATATATATATAAAATCAGATGGTGAATGGAGAGAACAGTGTCATAGATAAATACAATTGAATAAAAATATGAAATTAGATACATTAATTTTCGCAGATGATATAGCATTAGTGGCGCCCTCAGAGGACAAATTACAGTATTTTAACAAAATAGTTATCAAGAATAACATGTAAATTAATATGGATAAAACAAAACAAATGCCTTTTCAAGAAAATCACCCTGTAATTAGCAAAAGTTTGTGTAGCGAGAGTTATGATCTTTCATCATATAAATACAACCGTCTTGAAACGTGGACATGGGTTCCACTGGAGTAAAATTCTCCAGAGGTAATATAATCCCCCATTCGGTTTTCCGGGCATGGACTACTTCAGGGAATCCATGCCAAAGAGTCAAAAAGAGATGAACAGACAGGTGAATGGAGAAAACTACATAATAGTGAGCAACGTGATATGTATAGGAATCCAGATATAGTAAGAACAGTTAAGTCTCGTAGACTTCGATGCGCAGGACATGTGGCGTATTTGGGGGATGAAAGAGGTGCCTGGAAGCTTCTGGTATGAAAACCAGAGGGAAAACACCCAGTTAGTAGACCAAGAATGAGGTAGGATAATTACATTACCCATGATTTGAGGGAAGTAGATTATACAGGGAATGATTGGAAAACATTAACTCAGGATAGGGATGCATGGAGAGATTATGTCCGTGCGGCCGTCAACCTACCGGTTCGATAGAGCCAGTGAGTTAGTTCAAAAATATTGGAAAGAGTAAATTCATTTACCTCTCTTGGATTCGATTCATAGTAATTGTGCCCGAAGGCAGGTCTTTCACTACAATCATAGCATTTTTATGCTATGCTTGCAGCTTTACTAGGGAATTGTAGGTGTGGTAGCTTCCCGTTGCTTTCCACACCAGTAAAGGATAATGATGATGATGATAAGGATGATGATGATAAGGATGATGATAATGATAAGAGTGATGCTGATGATAAGGATGATGATGATAAGGATGATGATAATGATAAGGATGATGGTGATGATGATAAGGATGATGATAATGATGTAAGGATGATGAGGATGATGATAAGGATTCTGATGATGATTAAAGGATGATTCTGATGATGATAGGATGATTGATGATAAGGATGATGATTAATGATAAGGATGATGGTGATGATGATAAGGATGATGATGATGATAAGGATGATGATGATAAGGATGGTGATGATGATAAGGATGATGGTGATGATAAGGATTGATGCTGATGATGATAGAATGATGGTGATGATGATAAGGATGATTTTTGATGATGATAAGGATGATGATGATGAGATGATGATAAGGATGATGATGATGATGATAAGGATGATGATTAATGATAGGGATTGATGCTGATGATAAGGGATGATGATGATAAGGATGATGATAATGATAAGGATGATGATAATAAGGATGATGAGTGACTGTTAAGGATGGTGATGATGAATTGATGATGGCTGATGTGATAATGATAAGGATGATGGTTGATGATGATAAGGATGATGGTGATGATGATAAGGATTGATGGTGGATGATAAGGATGGTGATGGTGATGATAATGATAATAGATGATGGTTGATGATGATAGGGATGATGATGATGATAAGGATGATGATATGATAAGGATGATGCTGATGATAAGGATGATGGTGATGAGATAAGGATGGATGGTGATGAGGTAAGGCTGGTGTTTGATGATTAAGGATGATGTTGATGATAATGGATGATGATGATAAGGATGATGGTGATGATGATAATGATGATGATAATGATAAGGTTGATGGTGATGATAAGGATGATAGTGATGATGATAAGGATGATGGTGATGGTGATAAGGATTGATGCTGATGATAAGGATGTTTGATGATAAGGATGATGATGTAAGGATAAGGATTAGTTGATAGGATGATGATAAAGGATGATGGTGGTGATGATGATAAGGATGATGGTGATGATAAGGGATGGTGATGATGATAAGGATTGATGGTGATAAGGATGATATGTTGAGGTTGAGGATGATGGATGATGATGATGATGTTGATGATGGTGATGATGTAAGGATGAGATGATGATGATAAGGATGATGATAATGATAAGGATGATGGTGATAAGGATATGATGATAAGGAGATGCTGATGATAAGGATGATGTGATGATGATGATGGTGATGACTATTAAGGATGATGTGATAAGGATGGTTATGAAAGGATATGTGATGATAAGGATGATGGTAGATGATGGATAAGGATGATGGTGATGATGTAATGATGTGGGTGATGATGATCAGGATGATTATGATGATATAGGGATGATTGGTGATACGGATGATTAATGATAAGGATGATGTGCTGATGATAAGGATGAGGTGATAAGGATGATAATGATAAGGATGATGGTGTGTGATTGATGAGATGGTAAGGATGATGATGGTGTTGATGATGGGGGATGATGTGATAAGGATGATGCTGATATAGGATGATGATGATAAGGATGAGGGTGATACGGAGATGGTGATGATTGATACGGATGATGTTGATGATGTAAGGATGATGATGATTGATGATTGCTGATGATGATGATGATGCTGATTAAGGATGATGCTGATAAGGATGATGGTTTAAGGATGATAATGATAAGGATGATGGTGATATGATAAGGATGATGGTGATAAGGATGATACTGATAAGGATGATGTGTTGATGATAAGGATGATGTTGATAAGGATGATGATAAGTATGATGATGTGATGATGATAAGGATGATGGTGATGATGATGATTGATGATAAGGATGAGATATTATATGGATGAGGTGATGATATGATAAGATGATGTGATTATGATAAGGATGATTATGATGATTATTGGGATGAGTGATGATTGGAGATGCTGAGATATGGTGATGAGATAAGGATTGATGATGATAATGATGGTGATGATGATAGGTGATGATGATGATAAGGATGGATGATGTATTATGATTATTATGGTTGGTTGATGATAGGAGATGCTGAGATAAGATGATGCGATGATGATAATGATGATGATGATGATAAGGATGTGCTGATGATAGGAGATGATAAGGATGATGGTTGATAAGGCTGATGGTGATGATCTATGATAAGGTGATGGTGATGATGATTATGATGGTTGATGATGATTATGATGCTTGATGATGATGATAAGGATAGATGGTGATGATGATGATGTGGTGAGATGATAAGGATGATGATGGTGATAAGGATGATGATGATAAGGATGATGGTGATATAGGATGATGATGATAATGGATGAGATAGGTATGATGATGGTGAATGGTGATGATGGTGATGATGATGGAATGGTATTAAGGATGCTAATGATGATAATGATGTGATGATGATAAGGATGATGCTGATGGTAAGGATGCTGATGTTATGATGTGTAAGGATGATGCTGCTAAGATGTGGTGATGATGATAAGTCGATTGTGGTGATTGTGATGATGATGGTGATGTTAAGGGATGCTAATGATAAGGTGATGGTGATGATGATAAGGGTGATGGGTGGTGATTGATAAGGATGATGGTGATGATATGATGAGGATGATGTGCTGATGAAAGGATGATGGTTAATGATAAGGATGATGGTGATGATGATAAGATGATGAGATGATAAGGATGGTGATGATAAGGATGATGATAATGATAAGATATGGTGATGTGATAAGGATGATGGTGATTATGGATGATGATGATGATGATGTGCTAAGGATGGGTGATGATGATAAGGATGATGGTGATGATAAGGGATGATGATGATAAGGATGCTGATGATAATGAGGTTGATGATGATAAAGGATGTGATGATGATGATTGATAAGGGATGATGATGATAAGGGTGATGTGATGATGATAAGGATGATGGTGTGATATGCTGATGATGATGATAAGTAGGATGTGATAAGGTATGGTGAGATAAGGCTGATGGTGATGATGATAAGGATGTGGTAATGATACGGTGATGGTGATGATGAAGGATGATGATGATGCTAGGATGATGATGATGATAAGGATGATGGTGATGATAAGGATGATTGATGTGATGCTGGTGATGATGATAAGATGATGATGATAAGGATGATGTGATGATGATAAGGATGATGATAATGCTAAGGATTGTGGTGATGATTAAGGATGATTGTGATGATGATAATGATGATTGATGGTTGTGATGATAATGATTATTGATGATGGTGGTTGATGATAAGGATGATGGTGATGAGATAAGGATGATGATGATGATAAGGATGGTTTAAATGTAAGGATGATGTTGATGCTTGATAATGATGATAAGGATGATGGTGATGATGATAAGGATGATGATAAGGTGATGATAATGATAAGGATGATGGTGATAATGATCAGGATGATTGTGATTGGATGATAAGGATGATGATGATGGTAAGGAAGATGGTTGATGATACGGGATGATGATAATGATAAGGAGATGGTGATGTGATTTAAGGACGACGCTAATGAAAAGGATGATGGGATGATGATAAGGAACAATGATAATGATAAGGATGATTGATAATGATATAAAGGATGATGATAAGGATGATGAATAATGATTTAAGGATGATGATAATGATAAGGATGATGATATGATAAGTATGATGGTGTGATGAGGATTAAGGATGGATGATGATGATGGATAAAGGATGATGATAATGATTAAGGAGATGGTGATGATGATAAGGATAATGATAATGATAGGATGATGGTGATAATGATAAGGATGCTGATGAGATGATAAGGATGTTGAAAAGATAAGGATGATGATAATGATAAGATGATGATAAGGATGATTGATAGGATTGATGGTGATGATAAGGATGATGATAAGGATGATGGTGGATATAAGGATGATGATAAGGAAAATGATGATTAATGATAAGGATGATGGTGATGAGGATAAGGATGATGATGATAAGGATTATGATGATCAGGATGATGATAATGATTAAAGATGTGATGATAAGATGATGTAAGGATGATTGATAATGAGAAGGATACTGATAAGGATGATTGAAGAAGGAAAATGTAATGATAAGGATGGATGAAAATGATAAGGATGATGATAGGAAAATGATTAAATGATCAAGGTGATGGTGATGATATGATAGGAGGACGTAATGATAAGATGATTGGTTTGATGCATGATAAGGATGATGATGCTTGATGATGATAAGGATGATGATATGATAAGGATGATGATAAAGGATGATGGTGATGATAAAGGATGATGATAAGGAAGTGATAATGATAAGATGATGTAATATAAGGATGATGGTGATGATGATAAGGATGATGATGGTGTGATAAGGGATGATGATGGTGTTGATGATTAAGGATGATGGTGATAAGGTGATGATGGGGTGATAAGGGATGATAAGGATGATGATAATGGAAAATATAATGATAAGGATGTGTGCTATGCTTAAAGATGATGATAAGATAAGGATGCTGGTTATGATGATGGTTATGGGGATGCTGTTTTTTTTTTTGTTTTGTGATAAGGTGGACGATAATGATAAGGCTGATGGTGGTGGATGATGATTAGGGATGATGATGATGATAAGGAAAATGATAATGGATTAGGATACTGATATGATAGGATTGATTGTGTGATGATAAGATGGATGGTGTAGATGTTTGGTAGGGATGATGATATTGATAATGATGATATAATGATATGGATGGATGATAAGGAAAATGATAATGATAAGGATGATGATAATTGATAAGGATGTGGATTTGATGATGATTAAGGAGTGTGGTGATAAGGATGATGATAATGATAAGGATGATGATAAGGAAAATGATAATGATAAGGATGATGATAATGATAAGGATGATGGTGATGTGTGATGATAGGAAAATGATAATGATAAGGATGATGATAATGATAAGGATATGGTGATGATGATAAGGATGATGATAATGATAAGGATGATGATAAGGAAAATGGTAATGATAAAGATGATGATAATGATAAGGATGATGGTGATGATAAGGATGATGATGATGATGATAAGGATGATGATAATGATAAGGATGATGATAAGGATGATGATAAGGAAAATGATAATGATAAGGAAGATGATAATGATAAGGATGATGATAAGGAAAATGATAATGATAAGGATGATGAAAATGATAAGGATGATGGTGATGATGATAAGGATGTTGATGATGATAAGGATGATGATAATGATAAGGCTGATGATATTAAAGGATGATGGTGATTGATAAGATTTGGATGATAATGAATGATGATGTGAAAGGAAAATGATTAATGATAAGGATGATGGATAAATGATAAGGATGATGATGAGGATGTGATAATGATAAGGATGATGATAATGATAAGGATGATGGTGATGATGATAAGGATGATGATGATAAGGATGATGATAATGATAAGGATGATGATAAGGAAAATGATAATGATAAGGATGATGATAATGATAAGGATGATGATAAGGATAAAATGATAATGATAAGGATGATGATAATGATAAGGATGATGATAAGGAAGATGATAATGATAAGGATGATGATAATGATAAGGATGATGGTGATGATGATAAGGATGATGATGATGATAAGGATGATGATAATGATAAGGATGATGATAAGGAAAATGATAATGATAAGGATGATGATAATGATAAGGATGATGATAAGGATGATGATAATGATAAGGATGATGATAATGATAAGGATGATGGTGATGATGATAAGGATGATGATGATGATAATGATAAGGATGATGATAATGATAAGGATGATGATAAGGAAATGATAATGATAAGGATGATGATAATGATAAGGATGATGGTAAGGAAAATGATAATGATAAGGATGATGATAATGATAAGGTTGATGATAAGGAAAATGATTATGATAAGGATGATGATAATGATAAGGATGATGGTGATGATGATAAGGATGATGATGATGATAAGGATGATGATAATGATAAGGATGGTGATAAGGATGATGGTGATGATAAGGATGATGATAAGGAAAATGATAATGATAAGGATGATGATAATGATAAGGATGATGATAAGGATGATGATAATGATAAGAATGATGATAATGATAAGGATGATGGTGATGATGATAAGGATGATGATGATGATAAGGATGATGATAATGATAAGGATGATGATAAGGATGATGGTGATGATAAGGATGTTGATGATAAGGATGATGATAAGGAAAATGATAATGATAAGGATGATGATGAAAATGATGATGGTGATGATGATAAAGATGATGATGATGATAAGGATGATGATGATGATAAGGATGATGATAATGGTAAGGATGATGATGGCCATATGATTTCGGAGACTGGGCCTTAAAGTTTTCCTGACATTTGTCTTACAGGTGAGGAAAAACCCCGATAAAAACCTGACCCAGAAAAAACAGCCACGCCAGGGGATCGAACCCGGGCCCTCTGCGTGACAAGGCACCACGCTACCTCGAGACCACAGCGGTGGACAATACATTAACATATTGGATGAAGTAGGCACATCAAATATAATTATTAATTTTAATAAAACCATCAGAATGAAAAAATTCAGTAATGTAATGTTCCATAGTCCAGAGAGATGCCAGAGTACGGTTATACAAAACCTTAGCAAGACCTGCACTTTGCTACGGCAGTGAGGCATTAGGCTTGAGGAAAGGAGAGCAGGATAATTCTAGTGAAATTATATTCTTCAGATATACAGCAGGTACACCAAGTGGGATCACAAAAACAATGATGATGTCCTGAAGGAACTATGTTTAGAAGCAATCATTAAGTACACATGGATACCAGAACAACTGGATGAATGAGTTCAGATAGAGTTCCCAAGGCCATGCTTCGTTATTGTCCAACAGGGAAGAGATCTCTGGGCCGTCCAAGGAAGCGCTGGAGCCTACCTTCTTCATGATTTTAGGGTGAGGCTGTCAATCTGAATGTTTACGAGCGGATATTTATTCATTATTTTATAACTTGTTGGCATCCTTAATTCATCCTCTCAAGGATTGTCTTGAGATTGAGGATGCCGGACGCTGTCTCTGGCAAAACGTCGGGGAAACTACAAGCCTCAAGACCACGGCCAACAGCCCGGAAATCTTCTACAAGATCATCATAGTAACTCCGGCCGTGAAAGCCTAAGTCAATAATACTATGTAATGTTAATTTTTATTATAATTAGATGTAAGAATCTTTTTGTAATTTTTTAACCTGGTTGAGGCCTTACCTCTGCCAAGTACCTATTATTATTAATATTAGTCTATACAATAAACATATATATACAGAGACTTAGATCTGCTGAAATGAGATACCTTCGGAGGACTGCAGGATACACACTACTAGATCACAAAAAAAATGAAGACATCTTAGAAGAATTACATATGGAATCTTTAGAAAACAAAATTTCTGATTATAAGTCAAGATGGATGCAACATGTTCATCGAATGGAAGATCACAGAATACCCAAACTAATGTTAAGATATCAACCTGCAGGAAGAAGAAGACCAGGACGTCCACTCAAAAGACTTTTGGATGGTGTTTCTCTTGAGGCCTAAACAGGTCAACAAATGTCCTAAATTCGTAAATGTACTATGATAATGATGATGATAAACATATATCCAGAAAAAATAAATAAATTCCATGGCGCGACAGGCTTACAAGGCCCTTAGCCTACCATCCGGCTGCTAGCCTCACATCCACATGTGTTAATCACAGAGGTAGATGATAATCTAGCCAGTGTAGGGGTTACAAATATATAATTCAATAGTGAGAAGTACTGTCACATATGGAGCTGAAGTTTGGAAATTCAACAAAAACTTAGAACAAAAACTTATGTCGATGGAAATTGATTCTTGACAGCAAGACTTTCAAAATTAGAAAAAATAAGAAATATTGTCAAACCAGAAAAAATGAATGTTAGATATTCAATAGTAGATTATATAAGATACAAGCAATTAAATTGGTATGGACACGTACGACGAATGCAAGAAGAAAGGTTACCCAGGAAAACATTGGAATGGTGTCCACCTGGAAGAAGGAGGAAGACCTCAAAACTCGTGGATGCCAGAAATAAGAACTGGAATGAGAACAAGAGGACTAGAGGACATGGAGTGGATGGAGAGAGACGAGTGGAGAAGGAAAATAAAACTTTAGACACACAAAGATTTGTAAACATATAATATCTGTAAATAAATATATTATTAATATTATTATTACTATTATTATCATTATTATTATCATTATTATAATTATTATTATCATTATCGTTATTATTATCATTATTATTATTATTATCATTTTATAACTATTATTATCATTATAACTTATCCCCTTATTATTATCATTATAATTATTATCATTATAATTGTCATTATCATCATTAATCTCTTATATTTTTAACATTATTATTTATTATTATTATTATTATCATCATTATTATTATCATTATTTATTATCATTATTTATAATTATTATATCCATTATCATTATTATTTATCATTATCATTATTATTATCACTATCATTATCATTATTATTATTATCATTATCATTATTATTATCATTATCGTTATTATTATCACTATCATTATCATTATTATTATTATCATTATCATTATTATCATTATAATTATTATCATTATCATTGTCATTATCATAATTATCATTACAATTGTCACTATCATCATTAATATCATTATAATTTTAAACATTATTATTATTATTATTATCATTATTATAATTATTATTATCATTATCATTATTATTATCACTATCATTATCATTATTATTATTATCATTATCATTATTATTATTATCCCCATTATTATTATTATTATTATTATCATTATAATTATTATCATTATCATTGTCATTATCATAATTATCATTATAATTGTCATTATCATCATTAATATCATTATACTTTTAAACATTTATTATTATTATTATTATTATTATTATTATTATTATATAATTTACTTTTCTTGAATCATCGAAAATGTTATGTTTTAATGTAACTTGCAAATAATTCTGGTTTAACTCACCATCAGAGAAAATTTCATTTCTTGGATTCATTTTATTTCTCAGTTCCAAGGCCAGTTCAAAAAGGAGGAGGGAGAGGAGATGCATATAAAAACTGCCAGGCTCAGCAGGCTTGGTAATTGGTCCTTTATCCAGGTTACATTCGTTATTAGCTTGTAAGAAAGATAGCATCTGTAGGGGACAATGAATCCTGGTCCTTAAGATTGGTATGTACTGTCCAGGATAAAAAATATAGCAATGCTAAAACGCCCACAGAAAACAAACCTGATAGGTTTTCTAACTTATGAAAAAAGTTATGGAAACACACAATAATTATAATAAGATCAATTAATGTAGAAGATTTAACAAAATAAAATGGACAATTTAATTTCAGGCTTGAATAGTAGGAAGCTGGATGTTGTACTGGTGAAACCAACAAGATTTGCAGACACAAGGACCATTTTGCATTTGATAGCAGAGTTTGTAGGACCAAATTAATCAATGGAATTTTAAGAAAAATTTTAAAAAAATGGGAAGCAATTTATGAGAATAAAATAAAACTTAATTTGTTCATTATTATGAATAAAATAATGATTGGTAGTAAAAGATTCCGGGCTATGTGGCCGTGGCCCGGAATCTTTTACTACCATGATTACCGGCCGTGAAAGCCTGCATTCCAAAATAATGATTAATTTTAACATAATCATCATTTCATTAGATAAGTACATTATTATAATTAAATTAGTGACCTTCTGCAAAAAATATAAGACTACACAACAACAGCCTCTTGGATACATGCAGATGTAATAAGAAATTAAATAATAATGAAATAATAAAAAACAGAGGTGGTTATGTCAGACTTAGTGCAGTATCATTTGTTTTGGAAATTTAAAGAGGATAAGATCATCATTTAGGACTAAGGATATAAAATGATTAGATAAAGATACGAAATTATATGATTTTAAACAGAATCAAGCATAGATTAAGGTAATCCATCCATAATAATTCTGCAAAAAGGCAGGTCTTTCACTGCAATCATAGCATTTTCATGCTATGCTTGCAGCTTTACTAGGGAATTGTAGGTGTGGTAGCTTCCCGTTGCTTTCCACGCCGGTGAAGGATGATGATGATGGTCATATGATTTCGAGGACCGTTTGGGCCTTAAAGTTTTCCTGACATTTGTATTACAGGTGAGGAAAAACCCCGATAAAAACCCCGGCTAGAAAAACTGCCCCGACCGGGGATCGAACCCGGGCCCGCTGCGTGACAAGGCAGCACGCTACCTCGAGACCACAGCGGTGGACATTAAAGTAATAATACTATAAATATCAATAAACTAATATATTGTCACTAATGGAAAAAATACATTATTAATTGCAAATAGAGTCTTAAAAAAAAGAGAAAATTTTTGAAGAACTGGTATATTTCAAATACCTAGGAACTATAATTACAGACAGGAATTAGGTGCAGAAAGAAATTAAACATAGACTCAATTCTGGCAAAATATACATCCCAACTTCTCTCAAAAAAATGTTAAACCAAAAATGTATAAAACGGTGATCATTCCAGTTACACTGTATGGATATGAAACATGGTCTCTTACTTTAAGAGAGGATAAAATATTATGAGTAATTTGAGAATAAAGTCCTTACGAAAATTTTTGGAGCATAGAAAGATGAATACATAGGTGAATGGAGAAAATTACATAACAATAAGGAAGCTGTACGTGATCTTCATAGGAGACGACAAAGTTAAGTCTTGTAGACTAGAATGAGCAGGACATGTGGCACGAATGGGAAATGAAAAAGGAGCATTGAAACTTCTTGTAGAAAAACCAGAGGGAAATCGCCTAGTAGGAAGTCAAACAATGAATTTGGTAAATATACTAACCATGATTTGAGGGAGATAAATTACAGGGAATAAAAAAATTATTAATAATCTGTTAGTTTATGCTGATGATGTAGTACTATCGGACGATAGCGAGGAGATATTAAAACCCAACACGCACACACTATTGAGTAACACTAAGAAATTAGGACTGGAAGTAAATATCAATAAACTAAATATATGGTCACACGTAGAAATACATTATATAATGGAAATGGACAGCTAATGACAAATGAGGGAAATTTTGAGGAAGTGGCTGAATTCAAATACCTAGGAACAATAATCACAAACAGGAATGAGATGCACAAAGAAATTAAACATAGGCTCAATTCTGGAAATGCGTGCTATTATGCATTGCAGAGACTCTTGATGTCCCAATTCCTTTCAAAAAACGTTAAACTGAAAATATATAAAACTATTATTCTACCAGTTATATTATATGGGTGCGAAACATGGACTGTTACTTTAAGGGAGGAAAGGAGATTACAAGTATTTGAGAATAAAGTTCTTAGGAACATTTTTGGACCAAAGAGAGATGAACAGACAGGTGATTGGAGAAGACTTTATAGGAATCCAGTTAAGTTAAGTATCGTAGACTTCGATGGGCAGGACATGTGGCTAGAATGGGGAATAAAAGACGTGCATGGAAACTTCTTGTAGGAAAACCAGTTGGTAGACCAAGAATAGGGTGGGAGAATAGCATTAACTATGATTTGAGGGAAGTAGATTATACAGGAAATGATTGGAAAACATTAGCTCAGGATAGGGATGTATGGAGAGCTTATGTCCGCGCGGCCATGAACCTACGGGTGCCACTGAGTTAGTTAGTTATTAATATAAATTATTCAAAATCCCTGATTAAATTATATTTATTTTGACTATTTAACTCATGCCCCAAATGAGAGTCAATGACCAATCACATTTCAATGAATTTTTATTTACAACCAATCACAGTCGGTTTCGCCTCGAATTTATCAACCGAAGTTTATCATATTAAAGAAAGCTCCTCCGTTTTAACATTCTGAATAGGTCATAGCATTATTTTGCAGTGACTCACCCCGTAAGAAATACAGCCACCAGATTGTACATATAGTGCATGAATGCCAGCTGATAGCGCATGTGGGAGTTAATATAAAAACATTTGTAGCAATTGATTATACCACCAAAAAAAGAAACCACTGTTTGAACTTTCTTAAACGAATTATTTTCCAGGAAATGACGTTGCAGAAAAATATAATTGACATATTTACATCATAGGACATCAAAAATTAATTAATACCTATAATGTTGGTTACAAATTTCTCCACTAGGGTGCATTCTTACAATATTGCGTTCCTTTGTCAATAAATAATATGATCTGGTTGCAGTGATGAACAAAAGAAGCAAATGAAGCGTACCAATCGTTTCTCATTTGTTTTTAAACATCGCCGTTTACATTAAATATATAAATATTTTAAAATAACTATAGTTAAATAATGATTTGTGAGTAAACAGCTTAATTTTATTCGTTAAATAGTCCTAACAAATGCCATTCTTGATTTCCAAATTCTCTAGATAAATTTGGAAATCACTCGTGGCATTACTTATGATAATTTTATATTATTTTGGAATCTTGTAATGTAACATGTTTTCTGTGTTCGCAGCATATTTATGGAACATATACTGGGGCTAATGTATTTTACGGGAACCCGGGGTTTACCTAGTAAGGAGGACCAAAATGGATCGCTCACCGCCAACACTTAAGTGATGGCCGCAGAGCTTTCCATCTACATGTATCTATGGAACATATCCTCCTGGAATAAGAAGCTTTTACTGTATACAATAAAAGTATAAAACGTGCATGGATTCACAAGACCTTCCGAGTTCATCAAAACGCTGTAAACAATATTTTTCTGTTTTAAAAGTATAATTTATCACCCAGGTACTTTTTTTCAAAACAAATTAACAAGAATAGAAACTACAGATAGATGAAATGTATTAATAATGTTTCTAACCACATTTGTACATGTGCCGTATCTTCTGGATGTCCCCTCGGCTGAAACCTTGTCGCTGTCCAATTTCTATTCCAGAGATCTAGAAGAAAAATTAAAATTATCACTTACTGTCAGAATAAGAAAGCTAAAGGCAAACATGTATTATTTTTATATAATAAATTTGGGAACTTTTAACATTATGAGGTTTAATTCATAAGAATTAAATGAATCGTGATTTCTTCTTACCTCATACTTGTATGTTTTTTTAAACACAGCACTGCAGTATCAGCGACCATCGTCACCATCCTCAGCTGTTTTCTCGACTGTCAATTTTTTCTTTTGCCGGTAATTATCCAAACTGCCATCTGGTGTTCTTTTTAAGGAATTATTTTGTAAACTGCCATCTGGTGTTCTTTTGAAGGAATCATTTTCTAAACTGTCATCTGTTGTATTTTTGAAGAACTTTGTAATCAAGCTCGGTTCGTCTGGAATCTCGAAGTTCTTGGTTCTAGTATAGTTTTTTTCAATATATATTTTTTTCCAAACTGTTAAATCCAAAGGTTTGGATAGGCGTTTCAAAAGTTTTGCTTTTTTTTTTTTTTTTTTTTTTTTTCAATTCTATGATGCTCTAATAGACCAGATGACAGATTAGAAAATAATTCCTTCAAAAGAACACCAGATGGCAGTTTGGATAATTACCGGCAAAAGAAAAAAATTGACAGTCGTGAAAAGAGCTGAGGTTGGTGACGATGGTCGCTGATACTGCAGTGCTGTGTTTAAAAAAACGTAGAAGTATGATATCATGATTGATTTCGTACATCTCAATGATGGATAAATCATATTTGAAGAGAAACATTATACGCTCAGACCGGGACTTGAACCCGGGACCCTTGATTCTCTAGACCAAGTGCTCTACCAACTGAGCTACCTGAGCAAGTACCGATCTAAACGCAAATCTTTCTCTATATACATTGTAATTCCCGTCCACCAAATGCTATGAAGCCATGCTTCTATCTTGCAAATGGCGGCTCCTTTATTAAGAAGACATATTTGGGAATTATACATTACATGGAAAAAGCCGTACTGGCTGTAATGTATAATTCCCAAATATGTCTTCTTAATAAAGGAGCCGCCATTTGCAAGATAGAAGCATGGCTTCATAGCATTTGGTGGACGGGAATTACAATGTATATAGAGAAAGATTTGCGTTTAGATCGGTACTTGCTCAGGTAGCTCAGTTGGTAGAGCACTTGGTCTAGAGAACCAAGGGTCCCGGGTTCAAGTCCCGGTCTGAGCGTATAATTTTTCTCTTCAAATATGATAGAAGTATGAGGTGAGAAGAAATCACGATTCATTTAATTCGTATGAATTATTTTGTGAAAGTAGAATTACACAATTCTACAAAACAAAAATGTTGCCTGAATATCTCAGCTAATTTCTATGTTTTCAAGTGCACAGTTTACGAATATATTCATGAAAGTGCTGAATGTGCTCTAAAAATTATAGAAGAAAATCTTATAAAATACATTTCACTGAAGTATAATTCTGGGGTTTCGACATTTTTCTTTCTGTTTACGTCAATATATACTATTTTTTCAAAAAACAATGATATTATAAATATATCTGTTATCTTTTTCATATTTTCAGATTTTTATAGTGTAAAATTAAAATAAATTTTAAAAAACATAGCAAATCTTCCAATTCCATGAATTGTGTGTATAAATATATCTAAAAAGCAATACGAAGACATTTTGGTAAACAGATGAGGACAGAGACAAAACTAAGATTACATAACATCTCATCAAAAGCTGCTCTAAAATACGGAAGTGAAATTTGGATTTTAAATAAAAGAAACTCTCATAAACTTCAAGTAAGCCAAATGCGCTTCTTACGATCATTGTTAGAAGTTAATAGACTGGATCACCAAAGGAACACTATTATCAGAGGAAAACTTGGAGTAACAAGTTTAAATGAAGATATACAAAGATACCAACAAGAATGGAAAAATCATCTGAGGAGAATGGCAAGAAATAGACTTCCAAAATTGGCATTCCAATATACCCCAACTGGACATAGGGACCAAGGAAGACCAAAACATCGGTGGAAAGATCAAGACAATCTTCGCTAGGTTTACCGTACAGGCCACATGGCCTAAAACGAATTTGTTCATGATGATGATGATGATATATCCGAAAATAATATTATATCAAGGGCAACAAAACCACTGTTGACCATTGTTATTAATGATTAACATATACATGTTTTTTCTTAATAGATAAAAATTCTCGTGGCGCGACAGGCATACAAAGCCCTTTAGCCTACCAGCCGGCTGCTGGCCTCACATCCACATGTGTCAATCACAGAGGTAGATGATAATCAGCCAGTGTAGGGGTGACATGTGGTCAGCCTGTCGAGTCCCCCAATCGTTATAGCTGGTTTTCTCAACCTGAAGCCGCTACTTATTGTAGCTACCCAAATGTGTCACGATGCTGGGTGGGCACCGGTCCCATACTGGCCGAAATTGCATGAGAAAATGTCTTCCCTCATGGAGACTCGAACCAGCGCAAGTCCCGTAGCTCTGCGCCAAGGCTTCCTGCCTTAACCACTCAGCTACGGCGCGGGACTTTTAAACAGATAGGTGTAACTGTATTCTTACCTTTGGTACTATAGTAGGCTGCCCATTCCTGGAAAAAGCACCTGCAGAATAATGCATCACACTTCTATAATCATAGTCTATACCTTGGCCATGTGCTTGTCCTTTCTTCGCTTTTTCAAAATTATTTTCACGGCCTGCAGGAAAAAATAAATTATGAAGTATTGCTGTTAGGAACAATAACTACAAAAGGAATTGGGTGCAGAAAGAAATTAAGCATAGACTCAACTATAGAGACGCATTACAGGAACTCTTGTCATCACAAGTTCACTCAAAAAACTAAAAAATATAGTATAAAAACAGCGATTATTTTGATTCTACGTTGATGCGATACACGGTCTGTTACATCAAGACAGGAGAGAAGATTAAAAGCGTTTCAGAGTAAAGTGTTTATGAAATCTTGGACCAAAGAGAGACAAACAGACAAGTGAATGGAGAAAAATAACTTTTATCTTTTTATATATATATGATATGAAAAGAAAAAAGAATGCTTGAGTCGGGATTTGAACTCGAGTCTCTAAAGTCTGTACCTTTAGCGCTCTAACCAACTGAGCTACCCAAGAATTCCAATACAAGCATACAATTTTCTTATACATGTAGTATTCTCAATTCACACAAGAGGTAGCGGAAATTTGTTCCAACTGCCATCTAGCGGCTAACATAACAGTTAAGCAAATTTTTAAAGAGAATATTTACTTTATAGCAGTAACGCTTGTATATATAGATATTATATTTGCTTAACTGTTATGTTAGCCGCGAGATGGCAGTTGGAACAAATTTCCGCTACCTCTTGTGTCAATTGAGAATACTACATGTATAAGAAAATTGTATGTTTATCTTGGAATTCTTGGGTAGCTCAGTTGGTTAGAGCGCTAAACTTTAGAGACTTTAGAGACTCGAGTTCAAATCCCGACTCAAGCATTCTTTTTTCTTTTCATATCATATTTGCCTTCATTGCCAAATGTCAAATATATATATATATATATATATATATATATATACACGCACACGCTATTGAGTAACACTAAACAATTAGGACTGGAAGTAAATATCAATAAAACTAAATATATGGTCACACGTAGAAATACATTATATAATGGAAATGGACAACTAATGACAAATGAGGGAAATTTTGAGGAAGTGGGTGAATTCAAATACCTAGGAACAATAATCACAAATAGGAATGAGATGCACAAAGAAATTAAACATAGGCTCAATTCTGGAAATGCGTGCTATTATGCATTGCAGAGACTCTTGATGTCTCAACTCCTTTCAAAAAACGTTAAACTGAAAATATATAAAACTGTTATTCTACCAGTTATATTATATGGGTGCGAAACATGGACTCTTACTTTAAGGGAGGAAAGGAGATTACAAGTATTTGAGAATAAAGTACTTAGGAAAATGTTTCGACCAAAGAGAGATGAACAGACAGGTGAATGGATAAGACTACATAACAATGAACTACATGGTCTTTATAGGAAGCCAGATATAATAAGAACAGTTAAGTCTCGTAGATTGCGATGGGCAGGACATGTTGCACGTATGGGGAATGAAAGACTTGCATGGAAGCTTCTTGTAGGAAAGCCAGAGGGAAAACGCCCAGTTGGTAGACCAGGAATGAGGTGGGAGAATAACATTAACTATGATTTGAGGGAAGTAGATTACGTAGTAAATAATTGGAAAGCATTAGCTCAGGATAGGGATGTATGCAGAGCTTATGTCCGCGCGGCCATGAACCTACGGGTTCGATAGTGCCAGTGAGTAAGTAAGTAAGTAAGTAAGTATATATATGAGAGTGAGTCTGTCTGTCCTTTATGGACTTGACCAATCTGAATGGGGGTTTCTATCATTTAAAGAATTTTTCTGGGACAATTAATGTACATAACCTGTTACAGCACATACAACCACACCGTTGTCCGATTGTGATGGGGCTTTCTGCAAAATGTTCAGGAGATTCCCGGAATGAACATAGGCTATAAGAGAGTTGTGATACTCAACTCCCACACCCTTAAAAATCGCCCTTTGTAGTGAAAAACGTGAAAAAAGTAGCTCTTTGGACGCTTAAATGGCTTACGCTGCCTAAACCATAACAAATACACAAAATTAATGTACACAGAATTGGATATCTCAAAAAGCTCTAAAAAAGTCCGCGACAGCATATGTTTATCTCTTACGGATAACTCACAATAACCATTTTTGTCTTTCGTTGATGCCAAGAAGATCGAGACAAGTACGTAGATTCCTGTGCAAGCATAGCAGCACATGGCGGGTATTCTTTACGGATAACTCACAATAACGAATTTTGTCTTTTAGCTCATTTATGCCAAGAAGATCGAGATAAGTAGATTCCCGGGCAACACCGGGTAATCAGCACGGGGAATCTTAAAATAATTACTATATAAATTCCTCCTCTTAATTATTTAACTAAACATAAAACACGTTCATTTTCGTATTTCAGCTCATTTATGTCAAGAAGATGGGGATAAGTAGATTCCGGGCAACGCCGGGTAATCAGGACGGGCTATCTAAAAAATATAAATTTATAATTATTTTTCCTCTTACTTATTCAACTAAACATAAAACACATTAATTTTCATTTACAGGGTGATTCAGAAATATGGCTATACGTTTGATCGCATTTTGTGACGAAAATATTATTATTGAAGGAAATACGATGTTATCATTGGAAAGGGAATCCTTCAAATTACAACAATAGAACAAAACAAATCACTTACAACAACAATAAATAAGTCACTTTATTGCTTCAAACTGTTCGCCGTTTACATCCCAAGCATAATTGGCAACGCTTTGGGAAGTCGTTCATTGCGTTATGATACATGTTTAGAGGAATAGCTCTAATTTCTTCCTCAATCACTAATTTCAGCATGTCGACGGCTGCAATGCTACGTTAAACTCACGTCTTGCGGCCTCACGATCATTAGCATACGTTATTGCCCATGCAGCAATTGTAATTTGCTGTTGCATATTCAACGCCATTTTGACTAATGACGTAATATTTACAAAGACAACACCATGAAGATTAAATTAAATAACAGATTTTCTGAAGAAGGAATTATAAATCGTGGTGTGAGACAAGGCTGCCCCTATCCCCAACACTCTTTGCAATTTATATCAATGAAAGTAATATGTTGCTGGAACAAAACATATAAATTTGGAATAAGAATATCAGAAAAAAGAAAATTAAACACCCTATTCTTTGCAGATGACCAAATAATAATAACAAATTCCGAAGATAATCTACAGAAAGGTCTGTATGAACTTAACAAAATTACAGAAGAATATGGATTAAAGATATCTACAGAAAAAACAAAAATTATGGCATTTCAAGGTGTAGATCCTGTCAGAAGTAAAATTGTACTGGACAATAAAATTTTGGAGCAGGTGAATAATTTTACATATCTAGGATGCAATATCTCAAATGAAGAAGAAAAGGATGTAAATGCAAAATATCTA
Organism: Diploptera punctata; assembly: GCA_030220185.1. Taxonomy (NCBI): domain Eukaryota; kingdom Metazoa; phylum Arthropoda; class Insecta; order Blattodea; family Blaberidae; genus Diploptera; species Diploptera punctata. Next base: position 175,282 of record JASPKZ010007228.1, read on the forward strand.
AATGTTTAAGAATTTTAGGGTTAATAAATTTTATCTTCAAGCCACAGTTAGTCCAAAAGCATTCAAGACAGAAAGTATATAAAACACTGGCTCTTCCAACTCTTTTGTATGGTAGCGAAGTATGGACGTTGAAACAGAAGGATATACAGAGACTTAGATCTGCTGAAATGAGATATCTTCGGAGGACTGCAGGATACACACTACTAGATCACAAAAAAAATGAAGACATCTTAGAAGAATTACACATGGAATCTTTAGAAAACAAAATTTCTGATTATAAGTCAAGATGGATACAACATGTTCATTGAATGGAAGATCACAGAATACCCAAACAAATGTTAAGATATCAACCTGCAGGAAGAAGAAGACCAGGACGTCCACTCAAAAGACTTCTAGATGGAGTTTCTCTTGAGGCCGAAATAGGTCAAAAAATGGCCTAAATTCGTGAATGTACTATGATGATGATGATGACGTAAGTTGTACACTGTTTTGTTTTATTCCATTGTTGCAATTTGAATAATTGCCTTTCCAACGGTAATTTCATATTTCCTGTAATGGTAATATTTTCACCACACAACGCGATCAAACGTATAGCCATATTTATGATTGACCCCGTATTTAGGCGTAGGAGCGCACACCGGGTAATCAGCTAACCGACCTGATTGAATATTGTTCCACATGATGGTGACGTGGTTGTCCCTCTCGTATCTGTTCTGCTCGTGAAGGAAGCCGAGGGCGTGCATCAGTTCGTGCATTGGAGTTCCCACAGTACTGAGGCAGCCTGGGCTCTGCAGGTTCACTTGTTGGGCGCCTCCCACGCGCCCTACAGACGACCAGCACCCTGTGTTACCGCTCACGATAGAAATGTAGTCCCGGTGGTTACTCTGCCTCGGGACAAATCTTATACAAGTCTTCTTATGGTATTCGTCCATTGCTTTCTTTATCGTCGCTCTGTCTTGCCCACCTTAAACATAACAATTAGCATTGTAAAATCTCGAAGAGAAACTCAACTCAGGTTTTATAAAATTATGGCTGTTCCTGTTCTTTTATATGGATCTGAATCTTGGGTACTTACAAAAAAAGATAGGCTATCTCGCACATTCAAGCCAATGAAATGAAATTTTTCCGATTGAGGGTCTTTCCACTTTTCAGCGGTTGCCCTTTTACCAGCCGGCTGCTGGCCCTTCACATCCACATGTGTCAATCACAGACGTAGATGATCAACAGCCAGTGTAGGGGTGACATGTGGTTAGCATGTCGAGTCCCCCAGCCGTTATAGCTGGTTCCTCAACCTGGAGCCGCTACTTATTGTAGCTACCCAATTGCCTCACGATGCTGGGTGGGCACCGATCCCATACTGGCCGAAATACCATGAGAAAATTTCTTCCCCCATGGAGACTCGAACCAGCGCAAGTCCCGTAGCTCTGCGCCAAGGCTTCCTACCTTAAGCGCTCGGCTACGGCGCGGGACACCAATTAAACAAGATATTAAACAAGATATCAATAGGGTCCACTCAAACCGAAGGGTCCACATTAGCCAAACATCCTCTACTAGTTGGTGGTACTTATTGAAGAATTATCTTAGTTCAGATAATTTCTGTGTGATGGACTTTTATCGTTCTTAGATATCAAATTGATTAAAATAAATATATTGATATGGTATACTCACTGAAGTAACCTGCAATTTCATAAGGCACTATACCCTTTGGCCATCTTGTTCTCTCATCAGTGAGGCCATTTCTTGAATTTTTACTTGAAGGGACTATGTCACCTTCTGTATATAAACCCAATTCTTCAGGATTTACATCACTTGAGTTGGTCCAATCAGCTACTCTTCTTCCTGTAAACACATTTCATATTCCTAGTGTTTTTCCACGGAGAATCTAATGACACTTCAAACTCCATTTTGACAAAAAAGTGACTTACCTGGTCAATCCCTCTATCCTTCATTTCTAAAATATAGTACTTTCCGCTATGACCAAGGTTTAATATGCCTGTACACCGGAACATTCTCGATCTTTTTTATAATAAAGATAAAAAGCACATTAACATCATAAGTAGAGACCGGATTATATGCAACATAAGAAACTCAAAATATGCATGAAAAATGCTTAAAATATGCATGAAAATGTCAATATATGCAATACGAAATAATAAAGAAACATAATATTTATTACATTATTGGATATTTTATTTCTAAATTAGTATTTTTATTATATATTTATTAATATTATCATTTATCACTGATAAATGATAAATTATCAATCAGTGTCAGGCAAAAGTATTGTTGACAAATTAAAATATTCTACATTTTGCTGCTGTTGTAAACAGATACTGTTCCAAATGTTCGGTAGTAAGCGATCGCTCAAAATATGTCTTTCGACCAAGGTACTTTTTTCGTCTGGCTTATCACCTTCGACCAGTCCGGCATGGGTAACCCTATCGGCAGCAATGCTACCGCCGGCATAGCTCTCAGGATCATTTAAGCACGCAAGCCACTCCACCACGACAAGGTAAAGATACCATGGACGACAGTTTGTGAGAATCCAGATATTATATATCCATCCATAGTAATTCTGCCCGAAGGCAGGTCCTTCACTGCAATCATAGCATTTTCATGCTATTCTTGCAGCTTTACTAGGGAATTGTAGGTGTGGTAGCTTCCCGTTGCTTTCCACACCGGTGAAGGATGGTGATGATAATGATAAAGATGATGATGATGGCGGGATGATTTTTGCGGACCGTTGGGCCCTAAGTATCCTGACATTTGTCTTACAGGTGAGGAAAACCCCCGAAAAAAACCTCACCCAGGAGCCTGTCCCGACCGGGAATCGAACCCGATCCTGCTGCGTGACGAGGCAGCACACTACCTCGAGACCACAGCGGTGGACAATATTATATATATATATATATATATATGTGTGTGTGTGTGTGTGTGTGTATCGGCCGCGGTGGACTAGTGGTTATTCTCCTTGCCTCTAGTTTCGAGGGACGCGGGTTCAAACCCGGCAAGGGTCGATGGATTTTTTTTGGGACGGGAAAATCCAAGGAGCAAGTCCTCCTCAGGACCTTAAGATGTGGGTCCCGAGTCTGAAGATTTTGAGGCTCGTAAAAGATATTTAAGCTTGAACAAAGAGCCTCTAAGCAAAATTTACCGACATCAATGTCCTAGTAGTACTTTAGTTGCCTGTTAGATGTCTCTTTAGATCGGGGTGTTGACCACATGCCATTCATGACATCTACTAGCAAATAAGGTAATTAAAAATTAACTGGTTCTACTAACTCCACAAAGCAGAAGCTATGGCTCAGTAATTGGTTACGCTATTATAGATAGATACATAGATAGATATAAGTTTGTATTAAATATATCACTTCCTAAAATTAAATATAAGTTTGTATTACTGAAATTACACTGGCCAACATGATTTTTGTCTCATGAGTACCAATAGTTGTACTTAATGCAGTTTTTTATCCAATTTTCAAATATGTATTCGGAATTTCTCCATCACCCACAGTTTTTTTTATTTCAATTTCAATTAATGCATTTAAATAATTATTTTTTAATAAACTTTTTTCATCCAATTCTCCGTTGTAAAATAACACGGGGAACACTTTTATCAGGTGATTTCAGCTATGGAAAAAGGATATCAAGGCAAATGGAATCATAATATGCTGGCCGATTATTGTTGGACCATCAAGAGGGATGGTCCACAGGCGAAATATAGCAGAAAATCGCCATTTCTTACTTTCTACGGGAGTCCTTATGTTCGAATATTGTGTAGTTACGAATGTAGAAAATATTAAAGTGTTTGAAATTATAATAAATTCCTGTCTCTCGGTAACCTTGCATGATGGAGAAAACCCGACATCATATTTGAATTCAGGAGAAAAAATACTATCAGAATCACATTTTTTTTTCTTTCTGAGACAAAAAAAGGTTTCTTCTTTGTTGCTCAGTGCTACTGTTACACACCTGCCTCTCTGGCGATCTCTTCATCACTCATCTTGCTGATGTCAAACATGATAGAATTATCTACAAGCCGAAAATCCTCATCATCAGGAATGGGGTGTCCAGAACACTGACGTCTCATAAATATCCCGAAGAACAAAAGAATAAATCTTAAACTCCACATTGCTTTATCTAGAAAAAAAATTACATTTACTATTTAACTCATGCCCCAAATGGGAGCCAATGACCAATCACGTTTCAATGAATTTTGTTTTACAACCAATCACAGTCGTGTATCACCTCGCTATTTATCGAATTGTTTACCAAAATAAAGAAAGCTCATCCTTTTTTAATATTCTGAACAGGTCAGAGCATTATTTTTCAGTGACTGACTCTCCAACAAATACGTTGAATATAGCAAATAATGAACAGATTCAAACTTTACATTTGATAATTGTGTGTACAATAATTGTGAATTTAAATAATGATTTTACTGAGTTCTTTCCTAAAAAAATAATTAATAACCTAAAATGTTAGTTATAATATACATTTTGACGTGTTTCATTTTTCTCCACTAGGGTGCATTCTTACAATATTGCGATCCTATTTGGCAATAAATAGTATGATCAAGTTGCAGTGTATGAATAAACGAAACATAACCAAACGTTTCTCATTTGTTTTGAAACATCGCCGTTTACATTAAATATATAGATATTTTAGTATAACTGTATTTAAATAATGATTTGTGAGTAAACAGCTTAATTTTATTCGTTAAATAGTCCTAACAAATGCCACTCTTGATTTCCAAATTCTCTAGATAAATTCACTCCTGACATTACTTATAACAATCATGCTGAATTTGTTCTATTTGTTTTTACCAAGTGACTCAGTCGAGTCTACGACAAGGGAACACCATCTAGAAGCACTCGCCTCTGAAGATGCCCTCCGCAGTTGAGGGAGACACGTCTGGAAGAAACACCAGTTATAGACCACGCCCACAAAGCCGGGATCTATTATTATTATGATTACCGGCTGTGAAAGCCTGCATTCCACAATATCATATCTCCCAAACTATTTAGCGAATGTATATATATATATATGGTATGATAAGAAAAATAAATGCCTGGACGGGATTCGAACCCGGATCTCTGAGTCTGTACCTCAGTGTGATATCCATTACACCACCAGGCATTTATTTTTCTTATCATACCATATTAAGCTTGCATTGCTCAATGTTAAACATTTAATTATAATATATATGTTCACCGCTGTGGTCTCGAGGTAGCGTGCTGCCTTATCACGCAGCGGGCCCGGGTTCGATTCCCGGTCGCGACAGGCTCCTGGGTGAGGTTTTTTTCGGAGCTTTTCCTCACCTGTAAGACAAATGTCAGGAAGCTTAGGGTCCAAGGGTCCCCGAAAATCATCCGGCCATCATCATCATCCTTATCATTATCATCATCTTTCGCCGGTGTAGAAATCAACGAGAAGCTACCACAGTAGCAAAGCATTGCATGAAAATGCTATGATTCCAGTGAAAGATCTGCCCTCGGGCAGAATTACTATGGATGGATATATACATATATATTTTTTGATTCTCTTCAAATATCTTCTCTATCTCTAAAATATGTCTCTATAAATAATAGCCTATTTCTATCTTCTAGAGAATAAAACGTTAACTAACTCTATAAGAGTACCGAACTCGGAGGTTCATGGCTGCGAGGACACAAGTGAAATTAGATGCTCCCATGCGGGAGTTACTTAACCAATCTAATTTAGTTGCGGTATTTCCCTAAAGATCTCAAGGATTGTAGTGGTTATCTCATCCACTCGGAGAGATGTAGGCATTGCGTGAATGGGAAACGACGATATAATTTTGCTCGGTCTTTTTACAAGCCTGAAAATCTTCAGACTCAGAACCCACGGCTTAAAGTCTCTCCTGGAGGACTTATCAATTGGATTTTTCCATTCTAAGGGGATTGATGGGTGCAATTTTTATTTTCTACATTTTTTGCGCTAGAGACTTGATGTTCTGTACAAACATTCACTGCATGATACATAATGATGTGTTAAGTTTCATTCTTGTCAGACATTTATTTTATGAGTTATTACGCCGTAAATATATTGGTACGGACACATTAGAAGAATGGAAGAAGGAAACTACCTAAGATAATCATGGATTGGGAACCACAGGGAAAGAAAAAAGAAGGGTAGACCAACTTTTACGTGGATTCCGGGAATCAATGAAGCTAAGAGGGAATGGGAAATAGAAGAAGATATATGGATGAACAGACAAGAATGGAAAAATGTGTTGAAACAAATGTGTAGTTAACTGTGAACATGGGTACCGGAAAAATGTATATTCATTGTAAAAGCCGGAATAATAATAAAAAAATATCATCCATCCATAGTAATTCTGCCCGAAGGCAGGTCCTTCACTGCAATCATAGCATTTTCATGCTATGCTTGCAGCTTTACTAGGGAATTATAGGTGCGGTAGCTTCCCGTTGCTTTCCACACCGGTGAAGGATGATGATGATAATGATAAGGATGTTGATGATGGCCATATGATTTCGGGGACCGTTTAGGCCTTAACGTTTTCCTGACATTTGTCTTACAGGCGAGGAAAAATCCCGATAAAAACGTCACCCAGAAAAACTGCCCACCGGGGATCGAACCCGGGGCCCGCTGCGTGACAAAGCAGCACGCTACCTCGAGATCACAGCGGTGGACGTAAATATTATATTTTAAAAAATTGCATACATAATAATTAAATGGGTTCAATTTTTTAGTAAAAGTCTGATTTCTTTTACAAGACCCCTAAAATATTTAGAAAAACATCGTATATTAGAATTCTTATAATGTGAATACAAAAGGAGAAAAAAAAGTTGTACCTCATGCGTGGAATTACAAAAAAAATAATAATTGCATACGTTTTATTTTTTATTTCTTAAAATACTACTTCAATCATGAAATCCATGCACTATTTTGTGTTACCCGTTGTGTTTAGGACATGCAGTAAAAATTTGAACCTTCTAGGACAAAATTTCTGAATTCCATTCAATTTTGAATGTACAAAAATGCAGTGAAAATAAAAGTGTGAAAAACAAGTTTAAAGATTTGCAGCAGGTGGTATTTAACTGGCGCAGCCTTTTAACTCTGACGTAATTTAGTGCACTTAGAAGCGCCATAGGCCTCTGAAAATTTGCCAACATATACATTAGAGTACAGGCTATTTTTTAGTATTGTATTGTATTGTAAGCCCATGTTTTCCCTTTACAGAGATTTAGGCGCTCTCCCCCTACAGGGAAGAATTCGAACCATACTAATTTAGTTACACTTGTTTTCGTATAGATGTCATTTTGAGTGGTTCGTGGTCAGCATTCCGCCTCATACTGACATCTAGGAAACCAAGGTAGTACTAGGACGGGAAAATTCGGTAAATTTTGCTTAGAGGCCTTTTCATTCAGGCTTAAGGATTTTTTTACGAGCCTAAAAATCTTCAGACTCGGACCCACGGCTTAAAGTCCCTCCCGGAGGACTTGCTCCTTGGATTTTTCCGTCCTAAAAAATCCATCGACCCCGGCCGGGTTTGAACCCGCGACCCTCGGGGCCAGAGGCAAGGAGCATAACCACTAGTCCACCGCGGCCGACTATTTTTTAGTCAAATTTGATCTCAAATGGTCATTTTTTCACCCATCACCCCCCTGAAATAATCCATCGATTCCGTTCGGGTTTGAACAAGGGACCCTCAGGATTACTATGACAGGTTATTTTATGAAGTACAAGGTATGTGCAAGTTTACATGTCGCTTATCCCTCTGTAAGCCTCGAATATAAAAACTACAATAGGAGGCGTTGGTTTTGAAAGTGTCGTTGATTATGTGGAAAGTATACTCGTAAAAATAAAGACATAAACGTGTATTATCGCTCTTCACTTGTCATGATAGCAATACTCGTAATACAAACTTCCGTTTTTATTTTTCAACTCACAGCTGATTAAATTGTAACAAATTACTCACCTACCTTCAACCAGATTTTATGAAAAAAGCTTATTTAAGTACAATAAAAGCTCCATATTCACGGTTCCCTTATTCGCGGATCCAGTCGGTATATTAGGATTAGTGTCCTTTATTAACGAATCGGCAACTTTTTTTTTTTTTACTGCAGTCATGGGCCAAGGCGGCTTTTACAAAGAGTGATTCAAACCAAATGTACAAATAAATATATAAGTAAAACAAAGCTTATTGTATAATCAATTGAGTTGGTGTTTACTTGATGAAAATCCATATTTATTAATTAAATAAAAATAAAACGTAGTTTTATTTGATTTTCATATTTATTATATAATTCAGTGACAGCTGTTTCGGTACACTGTACCTTCTTCAGACATGTTAACAAATTATGAATTGTGTTCCAACTGATCTAAGCAACAATACAACAATATTTATTTAAAGTTTTTTAATTTAACAAAGGGGATTCATTCAAATCAAGTTGAGAATTTAACAGTTTTTTACTACTTTTAAATTTATTAATTTTTATAGTCTCCAAAAGAGGCTAAGTAAGGGTAAGAAGTTAGATCTTTTGGAGGCTGTAGAAATTAATAAATTTAAAAGTAGTAAAAAACTGTTAAATTCTCAACTTGATTTGAATGAATCCCCTTTCTTAAATTTAAAAATTTAAATAAATATTGTTGTATTGTTGCTTAGATCAGTTGGAACACAATTCATAATTTGTTAACATGTCTGAAGAAGGTACAGTGTACCGAAACAGCTGTCACTGAATTATATAATAAATATGAAAATCAAATAAAACTACGTTTTATTTTTATTTAATTAATAAAGCATATTGTCACTAAGCCAAAAGTTCTTTGTTAAAAGTCGCCGCCGCCGTATTTCACGTGCTGTTATGTCCATTGATAAGTACCGCCCTCGCCACGATTGTTGGACTGCTTGTTACTTCCGTATATTTTGTGTTGCTTTCATTCCCTTTTAGGCCTATATTTTGCGCTGCACTTTCCAATTTTAAAAATGTTTATCTAACTACATTGGGTGTTATTCCAATTATGTCAATATCATCAGCGTATGCTAATATGTGTGCTGATTTATAAAATATTATTCCTCTAGTGTCAATATTTGCATCCCGGATTACCTTCTCCACCGCTATGTTAAATAATGTACATACTAATGCATCACCTTGTAATGATGATGATGATGATAGATACAATATGAGTTTATAATGTTAAAAGCTTATATGAATAAAAATGAATTTTAAAAAAGTAATTACAAAGTAATTTTATTTGTATGATTGTACACTTTAATGGTACTGTATGGATGAAATTTTCATCAATTACACAGCTCTACAAAAAAAAATTGTTGCCCTGGATATCTCGGCGAATTTTTATGTTTTCAAGTGCACAGTTTACGAATATATTCATGAAAGTGCTGAATGTGCTCTAGTTTTTATGATTTTTGCGTATTTTATATCTTATACAGTAAACGGCTTGTTACTAATAAAATGTATGTTTCGAGTCATGATTTGATTTCTGCGCAATTTTCGCGTATACAAACATCACGTGATCCCCACTCTCACACCCCTCACTCCGCACATCGGCCATGATCTCAGTTATTTGACAACATTAAAGTACTCACGACGTGCATCTGGAAGTGATAAAACAATTCGTCAAAGCGTTGGACAAGGAAGGAAAATGTTTCAAATACATTTGTAGAAAATGTCCTAAGCTCAGTTTGTAAAAGTTAAAAGGCGGAATATTTGATGGTCCTCATATTCGGCAATTGATGAAAGATGCAAATTTTATCAAAGTTATGACTGTTCGGAAAGTGAAGCTTGGAAGGGTTTTGTATTAGTGGTAGAACATTTCCTAGGTAACTATAAAGCACCAAATTATAAAGAAATTGTGCAAAACATGTTGATAAGCCTCAAGATTCTGGGAGCAAATATGAGTATAAAGTTACACTTTCTCCACAGTTACCTGGATAGATTTCCGGATAATTTAGGAAATTATAGCGACGAACAGGGAGTGCGCTTTCACTAGGATCTAAAAGTAATGGAGAAAAGGTATCAGGGTAGAGGGACCATCACATGATGGCAGATTACTGCTGGTCTTTAAAAAGAGATCGTCCCCTAAAAAATTATAGAAGAAAATCTTATAAAAGACGTTTCACTGAAGTATAACATGGGTTCGACATTTTTCTTTTTATTTACGACAGTGCATACTAATTTTTAAAAAAAATTGACATTCTAAATATATCTGTTATATTTTTTCATATTTTCAGATTTTTTAGTGTAAAATGAAAATAAAGATTTAAAAAACCAGAGCAAATCTTCCAAAATCATTGATAGTTTCATGAATTGTGAGCATAAATATATCCGAAATTGATATTATATCAAGGGCAACAAAACCACTGTTGACCAGCGTTTATTGATATCAAATACCTAAAAATAATTTAAATAAATTTTAGCAAATGTTTTAGAACCTGATTACATGATATAATAAAATATATTTTTCACTTATTACAATACCTGAAATGTAATAAACGTTGAGAAAAACTTGAGATAAAGTATTCAAGACGTCATATTTATAAAGTACAATAGCGGAAATGTGGCCTACATGGTAAATGCGGGGATACACGCTTCTCGTTGATTCAGTGGCCAAGGTTGTGGCCATGACACTTTTTTAATTAGTATTTTAAAATATATCATCTTCTAGCAAGAAATATTACTTCATGATCAATAAGAATGTGTTAACATATTTTATCCAGCCTTAGTCACGTGATTTAACTTGGAATTGAACATCGATTGATGTCCCTTCAAATAATTGACAAACGTTACAGAGAATTGAATTAATACAAAACATAAAATCCGTGAATACGATATGAAATATTAAATGTAAATTTTGGACACTTGGCTAAATAAAAAAATTAAACTTATTTTTAACTATTCTTGGAATAATTTATTACGTAATAACATTTTATATTTTAAGGGCCGGATAAGTATATATTTGTACCTGAGTAAAAAATAAGGGTCAAGATTGGAATTTTTAGTTAATGTATCACTACCGGTATTTATTTCCTTCCTCTGATTCATTTTTCAAATGACAGTTGTAACAAAAATCAAGAAAAAGAGAGGAAAATGAAATAAAGTAGAATCTTAAAAAAATCATTCAATTGCAAAGTAAGTTTCTGGCTACCGCCTGTTTCTCATTCCGAGGTAAGATGAAAAACATAAAAAAATTAATTTATTTAACTTATTTCTTCATTCTTAGGTCGGCCGTGGTGGACTAGTGGTTATGCTCCTTGCCTCTGGTCCCAAGGGGCGCGGGTTCAAACCCGGCCGGGATCGATGGATTTTTAGGACGGAAAAATCCAAGGAGCAAGTCCACCGGAAGGGACTTTAAGCCGTGGGTCCCGAGTCTAAAGATTTTCAGGCTCGTAAAAAATCCTTAAGCCTGAATGAGAAGGCCTCTAAGCAAACTTTACCGAATTTTCTCGTCCTAGTACTACCTTGGTTTTCTAGATGTCAGTATGAGGCGGGACGCTGACCACGGACCACTCAAAATGACATCTATACGAAAACAAGTGTAACTAAATTAGAATGGTTCAAATTCTTCCCTGTAGGGGGAGAGCGCCTAAATCTCTGTAAAGGGAAAACATGGGCTTACAAAAAATACATCATTCTTATCTATAGACGCTTTAACATCTAAGGTTATATCGCATATGTTTATTTCTTAATGACGCTATAAAGAGGAGAATAGATGTAATGGGCCCCTCTAATAAAATTCCAGTCCAGCATTTCCCTTGACTGGCAAAAATAAAAAATAAAACTAAATGAGGATGATCGGCACTAGGATTTGAACTCAGGATTCCCGAATACGAGTCTCGAAAGCTAATGCTCAGCCATCTGGCTCGGTAGCTTAACTATCTAATATATATATTTTTAAATTTATTTTCTAGCCGTTCAATTTTGTTGTAGATTTGATTACGGTTAAAGAAGATATTTTAAAATCAGTAATATATTGGATTAGACCCTAATCCAACACAAAAATACACTACTGTAGAGAGGTTTCATTAATCGACACGAGTCCACCGCTGTGGTCTCGAGGTAGCGTGCTGCCTTGTCACGCAGCGGGCCCGGGTTCGATCCCCGGTCGGGACAGTTTTTCTGGGTGAGTTTTTATCGGGGTTTTTCCTCACCTGTAAGACAAATGTCAGGAAAACTTTAAGCCCCAAACGGTCCCCGAAATCATATGGCCATCGCAATCATCATCATTCATATTCATCTTAGGTTAAGCTTAGGATTAGGGACTCTCCTGGCGCACCACTATCATCATCACCCATCATATCATCGGGACAACGTAACCCCGCCTTCCAGCCGCCCCAACCTCAGAAGTAGGTTACAAGTACGCCATGCCAGGAGAGAACACCAAAAATGTCAAAAGTTTTCTCCCCTGGCATTGGCGTAATTGTAACCAACTTCTGAGGTCGGGGCGCCTGGAAGGCGGGGTTACGCTGCCCCGATGATATGATGGGTGATGATGATGATAGTGGTGCGCTAGGAGAGCCCCTAATCCTAAACTTAATCTAAGGAGAACATTAAAGATGATGATGATGACCATATGATGTTCGGGAACTGTTTGGGCCTTAAAGTTTCTTGACATTTCTCTTACAGGTGAGGAAAAACCCCGGAAAAAAAACCTCACCGAGGTAACTCGTCCCGATCTGGGATTGAGGCTGAGCCCGCTGCGTGACAAGGCAGCACGCTACCTCGAGACCACAGCGGTGGACGATACAAAAATATAGGCCTAATTGTTATCATTTTAAAATTTTACATTCCAAGCAAATTTAAATACACACCAGTAAGAAATAACGCATTTATTTATTGACCTATATCTATATTCAAATATAGTTTTATTGTTAATTCCATTAAGAAGTTTAAAATTCTGCAATCAAAATTTTAAAAAGTAATTCATCACAAAATCTTTCTTTTATTTTCTGTGTAAAATTTAGATGAAAATTTGACAATCCTAGCAAACAATTGACTCATGCATTACTTACCGCGTTGCAATCTTCTTCTGTCAACTTTTTTGAACTGAACATGTTGGGTGGTTTCTTTTATACTTAAAAAGACTCCACACGTGTAATTGAGGACAGGAGTGATAAACACGAAACCTGTCATTACCTCGGCAGGGAACCTTTTTAACGTCATATCTGTTTCTGAAGCGCAGAGTATGAAATCCATGATTTGTAACGAGACGAAAAGTAATTAAATAGGTAAGGAACTCTCAAAACTGTTTTATTGTTTTTTTATTTTCAAAAAAAGTTCTGATAACCCTATGGTAAAGTAATATTTTACAGTCATCAATAAATGTCAGGAAGAAAAAATTAGAAAGTCGACAATTAAAAACAATTAGTCCGCCCATTCTATTTGTTTGTTTACAAAATTGTAATGTTTTACGATATCAATTGTAGAAATGAGTAAATCGCAAATAGAAACCTGTAATTTAAATCCCTCCACTTAAGTCTTACTAAAATATTGCCTTAGAAAACAGTAATTAGTGCTACAGTTTGCAATATCCGTAGAAAGTTCGTAATTTGCCATCCATTATCCCATTTTCTTGTCAGCAAATTAAACATTTCTTTTCGGTGGAAATTCAACTTTTGTTCCGTAGAATCAGTTGAAATATAGGTCAAAATATGACCCACAGTTTGATTTTTTATCTTATGATAACATTTTTCGAAGAACGGAAAATTTACCTCATACTTGTGAAAATAACAGAAATTGCTTTCAATTTCTTACATAGTAAAATTTCCTTATTCGCTGCGGATATGTTCCGCAAATATGGCGTGACTACAGAAACCGCAAATATGGAATAGTAATATGCATGGTTATATAGGGATATGTTCCAAGGTTCTAAAATAAATTGAAAATTATCATAAGTAATGCCACGAGTGATTTCCAAATTATCGATAAATTCACGACTCACGAAGTGAGGAGTGAATTTATCTAGAGAATTTGGAAATCAAGAGTGGCATTTGTTAGGACTATTTAACGAATAAAATTAAGCTGTTTACTCACAAATCATTATTTAACTATATTTATTTTAAAATATTTATATATTTAATGTAAACGGCGATGTTTGAAAACAAATGAGAAACGATAGGTACGCTTCTACTGCTTCTTTTGTTTATCACTGCAACCAGATCATACTATTTATTGCCAAAGGAACGCAATATTGTAAGGAGGAGCTTTCTTTAATATGGTAATTATAACACTGATAAATATTTGGCGAAACACGACTCTGATTGGTTGTAAAACAGAAATCATTGAAACGTGATTGGTCATTGACTCCCATTTGGGGCATGAGTTAAATAGTCATAAGTAATGCCACGAGTGATTTCCAAAATTATCGATAAATTCACGACTCACGAAGTGAGGAGTGAATTTATCTAGAGAATTTGGAAATCAAGAGTGGCATTTGTTAGGACTATTTAACGAATAAAATTAAGCTGTTTACTCACAAATCATTATTTAACTATATTTATTTTAAAATATTTATATATTTAATGTAAACGGCGATGTTTGAAAACAAATGAGAAACGATAGGTACGCTTCTACTGCTTCTTTTGTTTATCACTGCAACCAGATCATACTATTTATTGCCAAAGGAACGCAATATTGTAAGGAGGAGCTTTCTTTAATATGGTAATTATAACACTGATAAATATTTGGCGAAACACGACTCTGATTGGTTGTAAAACAGAAATCATTGAAACGTGATTGGTCATTGACTCCCATTTGGGGCATGAGTTAAATAGTCATAAGTAATGCCACGAGTGATTTCCAAATTATCGATAAATTCACGACTCACAAAGTGAGGAGTGAATTTATCTAGAGAATTTGGAAATCAAGAGTGGCATTTGTTAGGACTATTTAACGAATAAAATTAAGCTGTTTACTCACAAATCATTATTTAAATATAGTTATTTTAAAATATTTATAGATTTAATGTAAACGGCGATGTTTGAAAACAAATGAGAAACGATAGGTACTTTTAATTTCCTTCCTTAGTTCATCACTGCAACCAGATCATAATATTATTTATTGCCAAAGGATCGCAATGTTGTAAGAATGCACCCTAGTGGAGAAATGTATAACCAACGTTATAGGTATTAATTAATTTGATGTCCTATGATGTAAATATATAAAATTATATTTTTCTGCAGCGTCATTTCCTGGAAAATAATTCGTTTAAGAAAGTGCAAACAGTGTTTTTATGGTATAATCAATTGTTACAAATGTTTTTATATTATCTATCGCATGCGCTTTCTGTTGACATTCATGCACTATATATACAATCTGGTAGCTGTATTTCTTAAAGGGTCCTGTATAATCTACTTCCTTCAAGTCATAGATAATGTTATTCTCCCACCTCATTCTTGGTCTACCAACTGGCTGTTTTCCCTACAAGAAGCTTCCATGCACCTCTTTCATCCCCCAAACGTACCACGTGTCCTGCCCATGGCAGTCTACGAGACTTAACTCTTCTTATTATATCTGGCTTCCTATACGTATTATGTAGTTTTCTCCATTCACCTGTCTGTTCATCTCTTTTTAGTCCAAACATTTTCCTATGAACTTTATTCTCAAATACTTGTAATCTCCTTTCCTCCCTTAAAGAAAGGGTCCATGTTTCGCACCCATATAATATAACTGGTAGAATAATAGTTTTATATATTTTCTGTTTAACGTTTTTTGAAAGGAGTTGGGATGTCAAGAGTCTCTGCAATGCATAATAGCACGCATTTCCAGAATTGAGCCTATGTTTAATTTATTTGTGCATCTCATTCCTATTTGTGATTATTGTTCCTAGGTATTTGAATTCAGCTACTTCCTCAAAATTTCCCTCATTTTTCGTTAGTATTGATCTATCTTAAAAAAGTTCAATTATAGATTATTGTTAATCAGGCTTCTTATATCGGAATTTTGCAAACGACAATCTACAAACAAAATAAAACATTTCAACATATTTTTGAGTTTTTAATTCTATCATTTACGCTTCAAAAACGTGCTGCATGGATATACATATATATATATATATATATATATATATCACTCTTGTATAGTTGCAAATAGACCCGTGCAGAGCTGGGCATACTAGCTGCAAAAATATAGCAGCTGTCAGAAATAAGAAGAGGAGAAACTTCCTAATCTTTGGCACCATCTTATGTTGTTTTCAAATTTATTTACAGTAAAATATAATGTCAAGGAGTTCGCCAAGGGTGTACATTATCACCTACATTGTTTAATATATATTTTGACGAGGTTATACGAAAATGGAAAAAATCAACTCCAATAGGAATACAAATTAATAAGGAAATGTATATGAATATTTTAATGTATGCAGACGATCTGGTAATTATACAGAAGTCAGAGGATGATTTACAAAGAGCCATTTACATGTTGAATCAATTATAATCTCAAAGTTTCAACTTAAAAAACTAAAATTATGGCTTTTCAGGGCAAAGTGCCAGTCAGAGCAAAAATAGTGATCAATAATGAAATAATAGAACACATAGCACACTTTAATTATCTTGGTTCAGATATAACATATAGCTATGATTGGGATATACATAATAAATTAAACCGATATCAAATGACTCCGAAAGACTCGAAGAGAAACTCAGCTCAGGTTTTATAAAATTATGGCGGTTGCTCTTCTTTTGGATCTGAATCTTGGGTACTTCCAAAAAAAATATCTCACACATTCAAGCCACTGAAATGAAATTTTTAAGATCCGTAAAAGAATGTACACGCATGGATAGATTACACAATGAATCAATAAGAAATGAACTGGAGATATTTTCAATAGTCGATAAACTAGAAGAGCACAAATACCAATGGAAAGAACATTTAGACAGAATGAACAATACAAGATTACCCAAAAAGATCAACACCTACAAACCACATGGGAAAAGATATTTGGGACGGCCAAGGAAACGATGGACTTTGAGACCGGAACAGGTCACATTGACCTAATCCTGGAAAGGAACAAGAAGAAGAAGAAGAAGAAGAAGAAAATATAATGTTGTCTAAGAACAATGTTTGCATAGTACACAATTCAGTCAAATGGCGGTTAAATGTAGCACCACCATTCCACCAATAGGCTGAGTCGGCGGATTAATACGTTATCCGAGATTGTTTACAGTACAACTAGAATATATCTCAGAATAAGTATAGAAGAAAAACATTATTCTAACCCCTAAAATATGTTAACTTTCACTTCTTTTGTTTCATTTCACATTATTGTGTAGAAATGTCAAACTGAGCCTATTGTTAATTCTTGAGGTTTACATAAACGTCAATCAATTGTTATTTTCTCTAAATATTAACCTCATTATCTCTGGCTACGCTTTCTTCCTCAAATACACATGATAATTATTTTCAAGATAATTCCAATCAGTCAACGAATTCATAAAAATACATTATAACGTCTTCAGCCACTTTGTATCCTGTATGATACGAAATTAATTTAATTAGCGAATTCCGAAGGAAAATAGCTATTCAGGTTGTCTTCCATTTTTTTTTACAAATTTTCATCGATCTATTTCCCGAAACCAAAAATGAAACAAATAAATAAATAAAAATATATAAATATATATATAAGCGAGAAAAATATATAAGACTATTATTCTTCTTCTTCTTCCTTCCAAGTATTAGGCCAAGGCCTGTTACGATCCTATAGAAAATTTTCCCTCCAGCTTCTTCCGGAAAATTCTCGTATAAGACTTGAAAGCATAATAATAGTCCCTTCGATTGGTTGCTGGCCAAAAGGAAGGCAAGACCAGTGATGGGCCTGCCATCTTATAGCCTCTGGTCAGGCTTTTCTGGAGTAGAAAAGAAAATAATGGAAAGAAGAAATGGAAGAAAGGAAAGACTCCCTAGCCCTCGGATGCCCTAATAGCGTCGGGGTCGAAAAAACAAGAGTTAACCAAGAGAGGTTAGATAGTAAAGTTAAAAGAGTGCAAAACACAAGTAAGTGGAAGAAATGTTTTGCTCGGCTTGGGCACCTTGTGGTCGCCATCCACATATCCCCTAGATGAGGACCTCTGAGGGGAAGACTATTATTCTACCAGTTATATGGGTGCGAAACATGGACTCTTACTTTAATGAAGGAACGGAGATTACAAGTATTTGAGAATAAAGTACTTAGGAAATCAACCAACTTTGGGATGCAATAGTTGATGTTGGTATCGATTTACCAACGATTTCACTTGTCCGACGGTTGTACCAGCAGTGTCAGGCTTCGGTTAAAGTGGATAAGATGATATCCTCTCCATTCAGAACTACTAAAGGCCTGCGACAGGGCTGTAGTATGTCCCCTACTCTGTTCAAAATATACATCCAGCATATATTGGAGCAGTGGAATCGATATTGTGGAGGCGTGGGAGTACCAGTCCAAGGTGGCACAGTACATTCCTTATTATTTGCAGACGATCAAGTGTTGATAGCTCAGAGTCGCGAGGATGTGAAATACATGATGAGAAAACTTCTAAATGCTTTTGAAATAAAGTTAAAAAAGTAATCCCACAACAGGCCTCGGGAGGCCCTTGGGGTAGTAGGAGGTTAAGGCTGCCACTTTTTCTAGACAATCGGCACTTTATGTCAGCCCTGCGTGACGGCCGCCTTTACCCCAGAACAAGCGTCTGGTACGCATTTCCGTTAGAGGCTGAGTCGACCCCAAGGCCATAGTGCCGCCAGAAGGTTTTGGTCAGTTTAAAAATCCTGACCCCACCGGGACTTGAACCCTCGACCTTCCGACTTGTAGCGCAGTGCCTTAACCACTACGCTACGGCGTGCCCCCAAAGTAAAGTTATCCCACAACAGGCCCGGAGGCCCTTGGGGTAGTAGGAGGTTAAGGCTCCCACTTTTTCTAGACAATCGGCACTTTATGTCAGCTGGGTTATCAGCCCTGCGTGACGGCCGCCTTTACCCCCAGAACAAGCATCTGGTACTCATTTCCGTTAGAGGCTGAGTCGACCCCAGGGCCATAGTGCCGCCAGAGGGTTTGGGTCAATTTAAATAGGAGGATTAAGAGTAAACATGAAAAAAACTGAATATCTTGTAGTAGGAGGAAGTGGACGAGATATATCCCTATCCCAAGGAATTATTAGAGCTGTTAAAAAATTTAAATATTTGGGATCACTTATTGATGAATCAGGGAGTTGTAAAGCTGAAGTAGATAGCAGGTTAGTACAAGCACGAAGAGCCATAAAAATGTTGAATGGAGTACTGTGGAGTAGGACCATGTCAAACCACACGAAGAAGAGGATTTTGAAGTCTGTTGTGGAAAGCATAATGACTTATGGTGCTGAGGGATGGACTTTGGTAGAGGGATAAAAAACTAAGATCTTGGCAGTGGAGATGGATGGAATAAGACGCAGTGCCAGGGTATCCAGGTTGGAAAGAAGAAGAAATGAAGAAGTGAGGCAGATGATGGATATGGAGGAGACAGTGGTGGAAAGGACCGAAAGACGAGCTCTTCAGTGGTATGGCCATGTCAGGAGAATGGAGGATGATAGGTGGCCCAAAACTCTTTTGGAATGGTCACCTTCTGGTAGAAGGAAATGGGGCAGGCCAAGAACAACTTGGAGAGGAGAGATCCATAGATTGATGAACGACTGAGGTCTGGAGGAGGATGAATGGCGTGATCGGCAAGAATGGCGGAATGGGAATACAGAGTAACCGCTGAAAAGTGGAGAGGCCCTCAAAAGTAAAAGTAAGTAAGGAAAATGTTTGGACCAAAGAGAGATGAACAGACAGGTGAATGGAGAAGACTACATAACAATGAACTACATGGTCTTTACAGGAAGCCAGATATAATAAGAACAGTTAAGTCTCGTAGACTGCGATGGGCAAAACATGTTGCACGTATGGGGAGTGAAAGACTTGCATGGAAGCTTCTTGTAGGAAAGCCAGAGGGAAAACGCCAGTTGGTAGACCAAGAATGAGGTGGGAGAATAACATTATCCATGATTTGAAGGAAGTGGATTATACAGGGAATGATTGGAAAGCATTACCTCAGAATAGGGATGTATGCAGAGCTTATATCCGCGCGGCCACGAACCTATGGGTTCGATAGTGCCACTGAGTAAGTAAGTTAGTACATATGGAACTAATACAACTCCTGTTTTGGCAGACTGAATAACCCATACTACCTGCTGTCTGTGCCGTGTTCTGCCTCACTTCACTCTGCTCTTAACTCATGCAGGGATGTATATCTGCTTCGTGCAGTGGGTTGCCATTGCTGGATTCTGACTTCGATTTCTATGCCTTGCAGTTAAAAAAGGCAGATATTTTTTTGGACACAGCCTTGCTACATTATAGCGTTCCTCTGAAAGAAATTTGAGGTTGGTTTCAGCATGTAATGATTGGCAATTTCCTTGTCAATTGTCCAAATATCTCAGCCCAGACTTTCTTTATTATCATTTTCCTGACAGATTTCCTTCAAGTCTTGTTTTTGTGATTCTGTCCTCAGATGCTTTTAGAACATGTCCAATGATCTGACATCTTGATTTAATTCTAATCACAATTTTAATCTGTTCACCGCTGTGGTCTCGAGGTAGCGTGCTGCCTTGTCACGCAGCAGGCCCGTGTTCGATCCCCGCTCGGGACAGTTTTTCTGGGTGAGGTTTTTATCGTGGTTTTTCCTCACCTGTAAGACAAACGTCAGGAAAACTTTAAGCCCCAAACGGTCCCCGAAATCATCCGGCCATCATCATCATCCTTCACCGGTGCGGAAAGCTACCACACCTATAATTCCCTAGTAAAGCTGCAAAGCATAGCATGGATCGCATTTCACAAGCCGTTTTTATCTGTATACAGTCTATAGTATTATTATTACCTTATTTTAGTCTGAATATAGTCAAGATTGTTAATTATAACTCTATTGGGATACATCAATTCCAAAGATGGATTTTTTTTAATAAGGCTATTAGTCATTTTTTCACATAATATTGTCATGATCAAGAGGGTAGTGGGTTCAAACGCGGCCGGGATCGATCAGTTTTTTCATCATCATCATCATCATCCAGGGATTAAGCATGTTGGCTCGTTCTGGTTTCATGAAAGCTAGAATTGTTAAAATTGTTCAGACCATCTTCTGTGTGGGCGTCCAACATTTCCCTTCCGCGCGGTTTATAATTTAGCAGTAATTTTGGAAATATTCCTTCTGGCATTCTATCAACATGTTCTTTCCAGGCGTTCCTATATTTAATTATTCGGTCTGTAAGTTTGAAAATATTTAGTTCCTTTCTTATATCTTCATTTCTTTTCTTATCCAGCAGAGTATATCCTGCTATATTTCTTAAAAATGTCACCTCAGCTGCTTCCAATCTTTGTTCTTGTCTTTTAGTGATCGTCCAACATTCTGATCCATACATCAATACAGGAACACCCATTACTTTATACAATTTTATTTTTGTTTCTTTTCTTGTATTTTAAGGGGCAGTTTCCACACACATTAGATACATTTATTTATTTCATCATTAATATCTTCTATTTTAACATATGATAAATTGAAACTATATATTTAAAACTGTTTCACTTGCTCTAAAATTTATCATCAATTACTATTTTTGGTCTTAAGGTGTCATGTCCTATAAATGCTAAAATTTTAGTTTTATTCTTAGAAATTTTAAATTATAATTGGCACTTATTTTTTTCCAAATTAAAAATAGCTCTTTAAAGAATTATTTTCTGAATGAATAATCAAATTTCTATTTAAATATCCAAGACAAAACAATCATGGAATTTGTGTTAGGAGAGAGGTGCATGTAAACAACTTGTTTATATTTTAAAATTCAATAGGAAGTAACATCAATAGGTTTGTTTAATAATTAAAACATTTTGTCTGTTCATTCTTACCTCTTAGAGTTGTTTTGTCGAACATATGTTTCAAGGCTTCTTAGCCCCATCGTCAGCGATTACAGACTGAATTTTCTCATGTTGTCGGCCCTGATTCTTGATTCCTGCTCTCTCTGCCTCTGGTCCAATGAATTTACTAATGAGGTTCCTTTCTGCGGGAATTTCAAAATTCATAATTATTTCCTTGTTCTTTTGTATGTAGATTTTTTCCCATATGGCGAGTTCATTTTTGTTTTCAAACTGTTTTAATGATTTTGTGTTTACGTCTATTTTGTGTTTTTCTGACCAAACGTGAGCAGCCACTGCAGATTTCTCTCACTCACACTCACTCACTGGCACTATCGAACCCGTAGGTTCATGGCCGCACGGACATAAGCTCTCCATACATCCCTATCCTGAGCTAATGCTTTCCAATCATTCCCTGTATAATCTACTTCCCTCAAATCATAGTTAATGTTGTTCTCCCACCTCATTCTTGGTCTACCAACTGGGCGTTTTCCTTCTGGCTTTCCAAGAAGAAGTTTCCATGCACGTCTTTCATTCCCCATACGCGCAACATGTCCTGCCCATCGCAGTCTACGAGACTTAACTGTTCTTATTATATCTGGCTTCCTATAAGGACCGTGTAGTTCATTGTTATGTAGTCTTCTCCATTCACCTGTCTGTTCATCTCTCTTTGGTCCAAAAATTTTCCTAAGAACTTTACATCCTCTTTTTTGTTTACACTTCTTATGTGTTCTTTAGTTATAATAGTTAAATTTGTTTTTGTTTTCCCTTTGTATATCTTATCACAGTCTTCACATTTTCTTTGATATATTTCTGATTTTTTACCATCATCAATCTTTTCATTTTTATTAGTTTATTTAAACTATAATCATTCTTTGGCACTAAACTAATATTAAATTAAAAACATTTATTTTGAAATTAACTGTGAGCCCAAGGGCGATATGTGAATTTCCTGTATTTCTTATCTTTTGGTTTTTCTATCTGAAGAGTGCTTTTGTTCTTCAATTTTTGGTTTTTTTGCACTTCTCAATTGTTTTGTATCTTCTTTTCACTGAAACCATTTTCTTTTGCAACCTTAATTATGTGTTTGCTCTGTAACTCGTAATTTTTCTTGTCAATGGGCATATTTACCAATCTATGTACAAAGCTGTTGAAGACCGCCATTTTGTGTGAAATGTTTGAAATTTGTTCATTTAATATAGTTTATCTGTATGTGTGCATTTTCTGTAAATTCTGAAATCTATTTTCTTCTTTTCTACATTCCTGAGTAATATCAGATCTAAAAACGGTAATGGTTTGTTCATTTCTTTTTTCTAGTGTGAATTTTATTGCTTTCTTCTGTATATTTAAAAGTTTTAAGGTATCTTCTACGTGTTTTTCTTTAACTATGGCAACAACCTCGTCTACGTATCCACACCAAAATTTGAACATGAGAAGATGTGCTTTGGTTATTTTGTTTTCAAAATTACTCATGAATAAATTAGCCAAAAAAGGGGATAATGGGTTCCCCATTGACAGTCCAGATTTTTGTATATGGAAAACTTGTTCATATCTTCTTCAAATAAATATGAGGAAAGATTCAATTGTACTTAATAATGTTTCTCTTCCGGTTTTAAGCCAACAAGAATTTCGCTTCTCTCCCACATTCTTTTAGCTAACTCTTTATCCAGAGCTGATTTTGATGGACTCGATTCCTGTTAACAAAGAATGTTATTTTATAAGCATCGTGCCAGAATATACATAGTGATTCAGAGATATGGCTATACGTTTGATCGCATTTTGCGACGAAAATATTATTATTAAAGGAAATATGATGTTATCATTGGAAAGGGAATCCTTCAAATTACAACAATAGAACAAAACAAATCACTGCTCACGTGCAGCTTGGCGGGTTGATTTTTGTGGGCTAGTGCCGAACGCCTCCACAATTCTCTTCGTTGTTTCTGCATCCGTGCTAATGCGAGGCCTTCTAGGAGGTTTGATTTTCTGCATCCTTCCCGTTTCTACCAGTCGTTTTCTCCACTTCCCCACAGTCGACGGCTGCAATGCTACGTTAAACTCACGTCTTGCCCGTCTTGCGGCCTCACGATCATTAGCATACGTTATTGCCCATGCAGCAATTGTAATTTGCTTTTGCATATTCAACGCCATTTTGACTAATGACGTAAGTTCTACACAGTTTTGTTTTATTCCATTGTTGTAATTTGAATAATTGCGTTTCCAACGGTAATTTCATATTTCCTGTAATGGTAATATTTTCATCACACAACGCGATCAAACGTATAGCCATATTTATGATTCATCCCATAAAAGTTTTTTAATATAAAGCAATAAAAAGTACTTAATTTCAGGGGTTTCAAATTATGTGGCAGGGAGATGTGGAAGTTTTTGAGGGCAGGTATGACAACTTTGAAAAAAATCCTACATTATGAATAAATATGTTTATAATGCGATGTGTATACTTAATTCTGCGCAAATTGCGTTTTGTCGTACTTACAGCAATGGCGACCATGATTGAAAATTCAACTTCCTACAGTTCGTATTTGTCAATCTAAATAACTATACTGTAATAAAATAACTATACTGTAATATTACATATTACAAACCGCGTGTGGGAAGTAAATCCACATCCCTCTATGTATACTACATACAATGTATATACAAAAAAATATCCAAAAGGTAGTGTTAATATACATTATACGAAACAAATCACTGCATTTTAAACGAACTAAACTTTATTTGAAACAATATAAAATAATAAATACGTACTTGCCGCCATTTAATCACTAATATTATCTCACGGCCTCCTGTAGTTTCAACTAATAACCACTGACCAAACTGTTAGCGTTAGTCAATTGTTTATAACGAGCGCAAATATTTCCAACAAAGATATTATTATTTTACTATTATTTATTAATTTGAAAACACCATCGTGCAAAAAATTATGTACAACGCACGTTTGTAAAGTGTTTTACAGAATCTCGGAAATAAAAAACCTTGCTATCGCTCAGTTTTTAAACATCTTCCTCGCTTGTGTAAAAAAAAAAACACTTCCCAACCCCGTATCATAATATACTACCATAGAAAGAACTAAGTATAACTCTATAAATATTTATTTCTGCCTGTATTTAACGTGAATGGTGGTAAAATCCAATGAGCAAGTCCTCTGGGAGGGACATTAAGCCATGGGTCCCCAGTCTGAAGGTTTTCAGGCTCGTAAAAGATCCTTAAGCCTGAATGAAGAGGCCTCTAAGTAAAATTTATTGACGTTCTTCATTCTAGTAATACCTTACTTTCCTATTGGGTTGATATGTTGACATATAACCATATTCAGGGAAATAAGTGTAACTAAATATACAGGGTGTCCCATTCAAACCTCCTACATTTTAATTAATCATAACTAACAAAGTATGCAGAATTATGAAATGAGGCCGGTATTAAACGAAACAGAAACTCAAAGAATGTTCATTGCCACACACTAAAACACCTCTATATGTGCACCATTAGTAGCACGAACAATATCAAGTCTGTATTCGATTTCGTGCCATGTTCTGTCCAACATGTCCATTGGTACTGTTGTAATTGTGTCAAGGATACGGGTTCGTAAATCATGAATATTTTGTAGAGTCGCAAACACACGGTCTTTTACATACCCCCAGAGGAAGAAGTCTAGTTTGTGCTCGTTGCTGAGGAGTCGCCATTTTGTTTTATGTCATTATTGTCCAACATGCGACAGATGAATTAACAGCAACAATGAAAACAAAAATTCTTTGAGTTTCTCTTTCTTTTAATAGCAACCTCATTTCATAATTCCGCATACTTTGAGAGTTATGATTAATTAAAATGTGGGAGGTTTGAATGTGACACCCTGTACATAGCGTCATTGAAGAAAACAAAGTATTCGTATCTTGTTAATAAATGACACTACAAAGTTCACTTACCTTCAGTATTATTTCCCCTTTTTGTCCATCCATAATTATTCTGCCCGAGGGCAGGTCTTTCACTGCAATCATAGCATTTTCATGCTATGCTTTGCAGCTTTACTAGGGAATTATAGGTGTGGTATCTTCCCGTTGCTTTCCACACCGATGAAGGATGATGATGATAAATGATAAGGATGATGATGATGATGATGGCCGGATGATTTTCGGGGACCGTTGGGCCCTAAGCCTCCTGAGATTTGTCTTACAGATGAGGAAAATCCCCGAAAAAAACCTCACCCAGGAGCCTGTCCCCACCAGGTATCGAACCCGGGCCCGCTGTGTGACATGGCAGCACGTTACACCTCGAGACCACAGCAGTGGACCTCCCCTTTTTGTAGTTGGTCAAATTTTGTATAAAATAATTTTTCATTTTGTACTTACGTACAAAGTTAATTCAGGTGGTCAAGAAAAATGGAAACCCTGTATATATTCCGATCCGATCGAGGGTCTTTCCACTTTTCAGCGGTTGCCCTTTTACCAGCCGGCTGGTGGCCCTTCACATCCACATGTGTCATCACAGAGGTAGATGATCAACAGCCAGTGTAGGGGTGACATGTGGTTAGCATGTCGAGTCCCCCAGCCGTTATAGCTGGTTCCTCAACCTGGAGCCGCTACTTATTGTAGCTACCCAATTGCCTCACGATGCTGGGTTGGCACCGGTCCCATACTGGCCGAAATACCATGAGAAAATTTCTTCCCCCATGGAGACTCGAACCAGCGCAAGTCCCGTAGCTCTGCGCCAAGGCTTCCTACCTTAACCGCTCGGCTATTGTTATTCACATACTGTTATAATAATTGTTTTAATATTTACCTTTGAATTACTGTAGAGTGTTATTTGCAATAGAATTCAGTATACACTTACAATATACAGGGCGATTCTAAATCCCCTTACAGAGTCTGAGAGCTTATAGAGGGGACCAAGACAATTACATTTAACATAGGAACCCATGTCCGGAAATGTACCATTATTCCGTTATACACAAAATACCACAACACATATTGCTCTCTCCGACTCCTGCTGCCTGTCGCCTGGAAACACTCACAAGAAGGGCTCGAAGCGATGATCACCGACTTCAATACAGATCCGGTACCATGTTCTGGTACACACGATCACCAATCCCTGGTCCTCCAACATCCGCCGCAGCCATAACTCGTGATAGTAGATCTTCCTCGGATTCTACAGGGGTCTCGTAAATTAAGGTTTTCTTGTGATTTCACTAAGTAGTCTAGTGGGGTCAAGTCGGGAGAATGTGCAGGCCAAACAATAGGACCTGCCATTGCACCGAGCTTCGCCATACAAAGACATCATGTCTGCGTGTGTACGCCATGGGTAACAGCAACACAGTATGTACACCTTGTACTGTCGTTAAGGATTACTACTGTACTGTGCAGGTACAAACGTCTCACAAACTCAACTGAATAGCGCGTAAACAAACTTGCAATGGACATGGGACATCAGGTGAGCGGGAAATGACGTATGGACTATCCTAGTGAGTGCGCCGAAAAAGCGTGTGAGGTGATTTTACTTGTAGCGGAAAGTCAGTAAGTTTCCGGACATGAGTTCCTATGCTAACTTAATTACCTTGGTCCCTACTACAGGTCCTCAAACTCTGTAAGGGGAATTTAGACTCACTCTGTATAATGAACCTAGAGGCTTATGCCAAAACAACGATATCTGTAAGGCATACGCTATTAGAAGACATATCGGGCGGAGCTATGCGTGACTAGTGCATTTCGTCTAGCCTATCATAATCGATCAGTGTTGTAAGGGGTGAATCATCAATATGGCTATACGTTTGATCGCGTTGTGTGATGAAAATATTACCATTACAGGAAATATGAAATTACCGTTGGAAACGCAATTATTAATTCAATACAACAATGGAATAAAACAAAACTGTGTAGAACTTACGTCATTAGTCAAAATGGCGTTGAATATGCAAAAGCAAATTACAATTGCTGCATGGGCAATAACGTATGCTAATGATCGTGAGGCAGCAAGACGGGCAAGACGTGAGTTTAACGCAGCATTGCTGCCGTCGACTGTGGGGAAGTGGAGAAAACGACTGGTGGAAACGGGAAGGATGCAGAAAATCAAACCTCCTGGAAGGCCTCGCATTAGCACGGATGCAGAAACAACGAAGGAGGCGTTCGACGCTATCCCACAAAATCAACCCGCCAAGCTGCACGTGAGCAGTGATTTGTTTTGTTCTATTGTTGTAATTTGAAGGATTCCCTTTCCAACGATAATATCATATTTCCTTTAATAATAATATTTTCGTCACAAAATGCGATCAAACGTACAGTCATATTTCTGAATCACTCTGTACAATTGGCGCTGTCTCTTCCCCTCTTACATAGCGATATCTGACAACGGCGCATGAAGAGTGAAGCAGGATTGGCTTACCGCATATGTCTTCTAATAGCGTGTCTGGTTTAGACTCCATTTTAAGTGATGCCTCACTATAAACAGATGGTTAAATTTTCCACTCATCAGTTTAACACCTAATACAGATGAAGCATTGGTACCTTGCATTCACGGAAGTATTTTCCAGAAACTCCCTCAAGTTTTTTTGAAACAGCCACATGTATACTGGTCTGCGAGCCTTCTACAACATCCTGGAACATTCCACAGTTTCACCTTCATTCAAACTATTTTCAATGGAATAATTCTTTACCTCAAATATCGTCCCTGATGTTGAGAGATTGTATTCTTGTTTATTAATGAGTTGGATATTTTGACACACCTCATATTTCCAACTCAAAAATTAAATAAGAACCTCATAGTGTTATTTCCTAATATTAAATACATTCTTTTTTTTCTGAGTTTAGTCTCTTAGTAGGCTGAATTCAAATATCTAGGAACAATAATCACTAATAGGAATGAGATGCACAAGGAAATAAACATAGGCTCAATTCTGGAAATGCGTGCTATTATGCATTACAGAGACTTTTGTCATCCCAACTCCTTTCAAAAAACGTTAAACTGAAAATATATAAAACTGTTATTCTACCAGTTATATTATATGGATGCGAAACATGGACTCTTACTTTAAGGGAGGAAAGGAGATTGCAAGTATTCGAGAATAAAGTTCTTAGAAAAAGGTTTCTCCAAATGTTTCAAAGTTTAGAATTAAGAATTTGGAAAAATATATACATTCAGAAGAATAAATATAAAGCAAAGAATTTTGATATCCCTGACGAGAATAATTTAAACTCCAAGTTCATAAATCTACACCAGATGGCAGTTCAGAAGATGATGTTAACGACGAAATTTCAATAGTTGGAATTTGACTGAAGATGGAAGTAGAAGTGATACTAAACTTTTGAAACTGGTATCGTGAAGACACGCAACTTTGTGAGGTGAGATGTTAAAACATTTTCTCCGACTCATTTATTAAAATTTTATCACCTCACCTCGTATTCTACTTCTGCTTAGACTAGTTTAAAAACATTCTTCAGTTCCATCATCAGTATTTTCATGACAGTCGTCTTGCAGGGCCGCCTTCTGCTCCCTCAGTTAGTAGACCTTGTATTAATTATTAATGAGTTGGTTATTTTGACTCACCACATATTTCTTGATTTTTATGCAGACCTGGTTTCGTCACTTTTGCGCATATTATCAATGGATTCCAACTGTTGTTTTGCGGTTGTTCATCCTGTAAGTTGATTTCTTCTCCCTCTGCTGTTTGACCTATGAACTTCCAAATCAATTTTTTTTCTTTCTCTCCGGGAATTTCAAAATTGACGTTTTTCTTTTTATTCTTGCAGGTGTAAATTTTCTCCCAATTGTGAGTTCCTTAGATTTTTCTGTTTTAGTAATTTTGCCTTAGTTTCAATTCTGTGTTTTTTCTGATCATGCATGTGCAGCTATTGCAGGGTTTTCTATTTCTCCATTTTTAACATTTCTAAGGTGTTCTTTCAATCTTGTATTTAAGTTTCTTTTTGTGTTTCCTATGTACATTTTTTCACAATCTTTACAATCAATTTGATAAATCTCTGATTTGCTGTATTTTTTGTATTTTCTTATTTTGACTTTGTATTTTTGAACGTAGAAAACGAAAGGAGTAATTAACGAACATTCGAAATTCTCGGGGAAAATTATTTGATCTTGATGTTCTTCAGTTTACCAACAGAGGAGTAAGATGCGGCTCTTCAAGACAACTGTCTGAATATACTGACGATGTAACGAAGAAGGTATTGAATGTAGTCAATAAAGAACAAGAAGAATATGAGGTAACGTGATAAAATTTTACTGAAATAATTAGTTAATTAATATATTTCATTGTTAATAGAAGACATAATAACAGTAACAATATTTACAATCTTATAGACATAGATTTGAAATAGTTTGGACATCTGAAATTAACGGAAAATGGAAATTTACCAATGAATAATTAAGATATCTGGTCTGTGTATTCTTACCTCTTATGGTTGTTTTTGTTGAACATATGTTTCAAGGCTTGTGAGCCCCATCTTCAGCAATTACAGATTCAAGTAAAAGTCTGTAAAAGCTGAAGATGGGGATCACAAACCTTGAAACATATGTTGAACAAAAACAACCATAAGAGGCAAGAATACACAGACCAAATATCTTAATTATTAAAATAAACCTCTTAATGTTACTTCCTGTTGTATTTTTAAAATAAATTACCAATGAATGTTAAATCTTAAGGTACAAACAAAACAACTACAAGGAAGACCTTTGAAAAGATGGATTAACTAAGTAAAGAAAAACTTTCAATTGAACTTTTATAGGAATAGATCACTATGAGGTTTAATTTAAGATGAAACCTTAAAAAAATTTACAAGAAAGTGGATATAAAAGGAAGGAAATACATGGAAGGATAGAAATGAATGGAGGTAAATGTGGACAAGAGGATAATAATGATGACTACTGCAATTATATTAAATAAAGAGTCTGTCTGATGGATTTACATAATCACTTCTACACATTTTCCCAGATCAATATAACAGGGAAATTATAAGAAAGGGAAGTAAAAATTAATTCTATTAGATCTTGGAGGAAAACATACCTTGCAAAATATTTTCAAGAAAGACACAAATGGTTCACGAATTATTGGATGAACGTTCCTCCAAACATCAGTAACTATTGTGCCAGGATGGAGGCAATTTACTGTTACACCTGCAAATTATATATAATAATAATAATAATAATAATAATAATAATAATAATAATAATAATAATAATAATAATAATAATAATAATAATAATAATAATAACAACAATAATAATAATAATAATAATAATAATAATATCAATAACAATTATAACAACAACAATAACAATATCAATAACAACAATAACAATAAAAATAACAACAATAATAACAACAACAAAAATAACAATAACAATAAGAAAAATAACAATAACAACAACAAAAATAACAACAACAATAACAACAATAACAGTAATAAGAATAACAACAATAACAACAAAAATAACAACAACAATAACAGAAACATTTATAACAATAACAAAAATACCAAACAACAATAACATCAATAACAACAATAACAATAATAATAACAATAATCATCATCATCATCAGCATGTAGGATTAGACCTGCTGGTCTGTTCCGATCTCATGTTAGAATTGGTCTATCCATCTTTTACTGGGTCTTCCAACATTTCTTCATCCTAGTGGTTTGTAATGAAGAATCTGTTTCGGATTTCTGTTGGTTTTTGAAATGAATAGTGATCTATATGTAACAAAATGGCAGAAGCAGTTAGTCAATTCATGAGTAGCAGTGTAGAAAAACAATTATTGCACTTGTGAAAATTCATTCCACCACAGTTCCATGAATTCCAATCAGAATCCTAGAGAAATTGAGTGAAAATAAGAAAGACGCACAGAATGTAACGAAATAACATTCCATCCATCCATAGTAATTCTGCCTGAGGGCATGTTTTTCACTGCAATCATAGCATTTTCATGCTATGCTTTGCAGCTTTACTAGGGAATTGTAGGTGTGGTAGCTTCCCATTGCTTTCCACACCATTGAAGGATGATGATGATAATGATAAGGATGATGATGATAATGATGATGGCCATATGATTTCGGGGACCCTTTGGGCCTTAAAGTTTTCCTGACGTTTGTCTTACAGGTGAGGAAAAACCCCGATAAAACCTCATCCAGAAAAACTGCTCCGACCGGGGATCAAACCCAGGCCTGCTGCTTGACAAGGCAGCACGCTACCTCGAGACCACAGCGGTGAACAAAATAACATTAAATGGAAAATAAATACCATACTGAAAACTGATTCAGTTAGAATTTTTTCTAACTGAATCAGTGTTCAATATGTATTTTCTTTTTCTTATTATGGCAATTCTAGTTAAATATGTGTTTGATCATTTTTCCACTCTATAGATATACATCACTTTTGCACTCAATTCTATATAAATTGTTAATATTTAGTTATTAGCAAGTTATTTTGCATTCAAATTGGCTGTATATGATTCCAATAGGATGAGGGATTAAAATGTATATGATATAATAAAGGTAACAGCCTCGAAATGAACATTATAAATTTTTTTTTTCATTTTCTCAACAATTTGTAATTTGTAGGTTAGATCTCTTTTCAGAGCAACTATTCATTTGTAAAATAGTTACCTGTGCCCTCTAGTTTTGCAGCAAGTTCTTTAGTTGTTAACACATTTGCTAGTTTTGAGATGCAGTACTGATGTACCGATATATACCACTTGTCTCCAAACAGATTGTCAAAATCAACAACAGCAGCACTGTGGAGCCAAGATGACACTATTACAATTCTGCTAGGAGCTGATTTCTTCAGTAGATCTGTAATCAAGATAAAACAGGCTCTCAACTATTGCTTTTCACAGCTGACTCTGTGTTTTTGCTTGTCAGCATGTCATTGCACCATACATATCTCTCAACTATAAAGTATTGCTGCATCCAATAGATTTTAACCCATCAGCATGGGAGGAGCTGCAGGAGGATTCCTTGGAATGACATTTAAATTTGTAAGTTAGAAAACAAAATTACACAATTTGAAAATGAGTTACGTTATATTATTTTTGGTCTGGACATCTTACCTCAATATTAATGTTGATTTGTTCTTGAACATGTTTCAAAACAATTCTCTGTTTTATCTTCAGCTTTCCCAGACTGGGAAAGCTGAAGATAAAACAGAGAATTGTTTTGAAACATGTTCAAGAACAAATCAACATTAATATTGAGGTGGGAAAGCTGAAGATAAAACAGAAAATTGTTTTGAAACATGTTCAAGAACAAATCAACATTAATATTGAGGTAAGATGTCCAGACCAAAAATAATATAATTAAAATAACCTCAAAATATAACTTCCTAAAATTAAATATGAGTTACGTTATTAATAAAAGGGTAATCTTTCCTCTACAAAATTATATCATTTAATCATTTATTTAGTGAACCTTTTCCAAAAATAAGAACTTGTTCCAGTAAGAGAATAAGTACTTAGGAAAATTTTGGACCAAAGAGAGATGAACAGACAGGTGAATAGAGAAGACTACATAACAATGAACTACATGGTCTTTATAGGAAGCCAGATATAATAAGAAAAGTTAAGTCTTGTAAACTGCGATGGGCAGGACATGTTGCACGTATGAGGAATGAAAGACGTGCATGGAAGCTTCTTGTAGGAAAGCCAGAGGGAAAACGCCCAGTTGGTAGACCGAGAATGAGGTGGGAGAATAACATTAACTATGATTTGAGGGAAGTAGATTATACAGGGAATGATTGGAAAGCATTAGCTCAGGATAGGGATGTATGGAGAGCTTATGTCTGCGTGACCATGAACCTACGGGTTCAATAGTGCCAGTAAGTAAGTAAGTAAGTTCCAGTAAAGAAATCATGCAGGCGGTGCACGTCACTCCTCGCTGATGGGTTAATCAACGTTTCCACCATCAAGCCATAGCCTTCTTCAGAGTTGTTCTTCATATCAGCACTTTGGACCATCTCCACTTCGAACCAAGTTTTCAGACCAGTTCCTCTTCAGACGATCTCTGAAGAATGCCAGGTTGATTGGAACCGTCAGTTATAAACCTCTTACAGCAACTCCTACATAATAAAATCTCTAATAAAGACAAAGACTCCAGAAGTCCACAAATATTTGCATATGTCAGCCATTGTTTTTAGAAAATGATCATCATCCTGCATGTGGTGGGATAAGCATGTTTGGAAAGACACAAAAAATATTGGTAAAACATTGGTGGAATCTGTTGCAATGTATGGAAGTGAGGTATGGACAATCAATAAGTACTACAAGAATAGACTAATAGCTCTAGAAATGGATTCTTTACGCAGAAGTGCCAGAAAGTCTAAATTAGAACATGTCACAAATAAGGAAATTAGAAACATAATGGAAGCAGAAGAAAGCATAATGAAAGAATTGAGGAGAAGAAATTAAAGTGGTTAGGACAAGTTTTAAGAATGGAAGATGAGCGATGGCCAAAACAACTATATCAATGGCATCCAACCAGAAGGAGGAAGAGAGGGAGACTGAAGTTAACATGGAAGGAAAATATGAAGACATTAATGCAAGCAAGAGGGCTAAGCATTGAAGATGCCCAAGAATGTAGGCTTTGGAGGTTTGGCACGGGAAGACGGCAGCAGCTGTAAAAACCCAAAGATAGATAGAGATCATCATCCATGCAAGTATTAAGCAATGTGGGCTATTACGGTCTCAAAGAGGAATTTTTCATCCAGTGATCTTTTGCCTTGAGGATAGTAAGATGCAAATTAGAAGTGGAAAGAAAAATTATAGAACAAGTATCAGAATTTCATTATTTAGGTATATTAATAACAAACACTAGAAATTTAATAAAAGAAGTAAGGAAACAAGCTGATAAAGCAGCACAAATATCAGGATATATGACAGATTTTATTTGGTGCAACAACCATATGTCAATAGAAAGCAAAATCCGCATATACAAAATGATACGTAAATGAATGAGTCATTTTTTAACATCTTACCTCATATTTTATGTTTTCTTCAAAATGGGAACTAGTTTTCGAGAGAAGGATCTCTCTCATTTTCAACCGACATTATGACTACCGGATTTTCGTTGGAATCTCCATCAATAACGTTGCCATCTGGTGTTGATTTGATGAACTTTGAGATGAGGTCACGTTCATCAGGAATCTCAAAATTCATGGATCTAAATTTGTTCTTCTGAATATATATCTTCTCCCAAATTGTCAATTCTAAAGGTTTCTCCAAATGTTTTAAAAGTAGGGCTTCTTTTTCAATTTTATGATTCTCCAATAAACTATGTGCTGCAATAGCTGATTTTTCAATTTCACCATTTTTAATATTTCTGAAGTGTTCCTTAGTGCGAGTGTCTAAATTTCTTTTTGTTTTTCCTATGTATACTTTATTGCAGTCCTTACAATTAATTTGATAAATTCAAGATTTTTTGCTATCTGGGGGTGTTCAATTTCTTATTAGTTATTAATAGATTATCAAGGCTAATTTATTTATCGGTGCCAATGTAATATTGAATTTCTTGAATTTTTTTTTAACTTATTATGTATTCAGGATGATAAGTAATTTTCTTAAACTGGTTTCCTTTCTTTTCTTTGAATCAGATTGCAGGGTGGTGTATTCTTTCAATATTTTTTGTTGTCTGAATTTCTTTAATTTATTTACAATTATTTCTTTTCCAAAACCATTTAAATTGGCTATGTTCAAAATGTGATTGTATTTTTTCTTAAAATCTTCTTCATTTAATGGAATATTTAATAATCTATATATCAAACCGTTGAAAATTGCATGTTTATGTGCCATATAATTGTCTGTATGAGTATCCTTCCTATATATATTGAATTCAATTTTTCCTTGTAGTTCATTCCTTATTAAGTAAAGGTCCAAAAATGGGATTTGTTTATCCTTTTGCAATTACATAGTAAATTTTACAGTTCTATCTTGAAGGTTGAGTAACTTCAATGCATCTTCAATATATTTAGAATTTATCACAGAGAAAATATCATCCACATATCTATACCAACATTTGAATATCCAGGGATAAACATTGGTGATATGAGATTCTAAATAACCCATAAATAAATTTGCCAAAAATGGTGAAAGTGGTTTACCCATAGCCACACCTGAGATTTGTTTGTAAAATTTTTCATTGAGGTGAAAACATTATTATCATAAGTAAAGCCATGAGTGGTTTCAAATTTATCTAGAGAATTTTGAAATCAAGAGTGGCATTTGTTAGGACTATTTAACGAATAAAATTAAGCTGTTTACTCACAAATCATTATTTAACTATAGTTATTTTAAAATATTTATATATTTAATGTAAACGGCGATGTTTGAAAACAAATGAGAAGCGATAGGTATGCTTCATCTGCTTCTTTTGTTTATCACTGCAACCAGATCTTACTATTTATTGCCAAAGGAACGCAATATTGTAAGAATGCTCTCTAGTGGAGAAAAAATGAAACACATCAAACTGTATATAATTCATTTCTGATGTCGTATGATGTAAATATGACAATTATATTTTTCTGGATTATTACCTGGGAAAAAATACATTTAAGAAAGTACAACAGTGGTTTCTTTTTTTGGTGGTATAATCAATTGCTACAAATGTTTTTATATTAACTCCCGCATGCGGCATGTGTTGACATTCATGCACTATATATACAATCTGGTAGCCGTATTTCTTAGAGAGTCAGTCACTGCAAAATAATGGTCAGACCTGTTCAGAATATTAAAAAGAAGGAGCCTTCTTTAATATGGTAATTATAACACTGATAAATATTTCGTGAAACACGACTCTGATTGGTTGTAAAACAGAAATAATTGAAACATGATTGGCCATTGAGTCCCAATTGGGGCATGAGTTAAATAGTCAATGCAAAGTTTTGTAAGAATTAAATATTCTTCTATTAGAGAGCAAATGATTTCATTATCAAGTGCTCGACATTAGATACCAACCCACGTAATCCCACATAATCCCACTACAGGCCTCAGGAGGCCCTTGGGGCAGTAGGAGGTTAAGGCTCCCACTATTTCTGGACAATCGGCACTTGATGTCAGCCGGGTTGTCAGCCCTGCGTGACGGCCGCCTTTACCCCCAGAACAAGCGTCTGGTACTCATTTCCGTTAGAGGCTGAGTCGACCCCAGGGCCATAGTGCCGCCAGAAGGTTTGGGTCAGTTTAAAAATCCTGACCCACTGGGACTTGAACCCTCGACCTTCCGGCTTGTAGCTCAGTGCCTTAACCACTACACTACGGCGTGCCCATTAGATACCAACCATATTCTTTTATTATTTGTCTTTTTAGTTTTAAGGAATTTAGCCATTTTTCTAAAATAGTTAACATCTCTCCAATTTTAGAAAAATGGCTAAATTCCTTAAAACTAAAAAGAGAAATAATAGAAGAATTTCTCACATTCTTCACATTTAATCTGATAATCCCTGATTTGTTTTCTCTTTTTATTTTCAAATGTGAGAAATTCTACATAGGAAAAACTAAGAGAAATTTGAAAACTGGAGTGAAAGAACATCTCAGGAATGTCAAGAAAGGGGAAGTAGAAAATCTGCAGTGGCTGCCCATGCATGGTCTGAAAAACATCTTATCGAGAAAGAAGCTAAATTATTAAAACAAATAGAAAAACCAAAAGAACTTACTGTTTGGGAAAAGATCTACATTCAAAAGAGCGAAAAGAAGAAATTGATGAACTTTGAAATTTCCAGAGAGAATGGCCTGGTTTTGAGGTTTTTCAGTCAGCCAATGGAAGGAGCGAAGGACAGCTCTTCAAGATGACAGAACAACGGTCGTGACGATACTGAGGATGGAACAGAAACTATGTTCCAAAACTAGTTTATAGTTAAAGAAGAAGAATAATATGAGGTGAGTGATAAAAAATTCTACCTAAATGAATATACCTGATAGTGTGAATTCCTAAAATAAGTAAAAATTGCATTTCATGAGCTTGCTACCATTTCTGTCATAACACCAACATCGAGTATGAGTTGTGAACATACTTTTTGCAGCCTGCACAAGGTGAAACGTACTTCCATAATAAAATGGTCCATGAACGCCTGAGTAATCTAGCTGTTATAGCTATAGGAAAGGACATGAGATGTTCAGGAAATTATCAATAAATTTAACAATGTACATAGCAACCAATGCATAGTTTTGCATTAGGAGAGTTGAAGTTAACTTTTTGTTTTTTTATTTCACTTAAACTATATTTTTGCTTATATTATTTTTGGTCTGGACATCTTACCTCAATATTAATGTTGATTTGTTCTTGGACATGTTTCAAAACAATTCTCTGTTTTATCTTCAGCTTTCCCAGAAGATAAACAGAGAATTGTTTTGAAACATGTCCAAGAACAAATCAACATTAATATTGAGGTAAGATGTCCAGACCAAAAATAATATAATTAAAATAACCTCAAAATATAACTCCACTTCCTAAAATTAAATATTATATTTTTGCTGTTTCATCTCCATCCATCTGTAGTAATTCTGCCTGATGGTAAGGTCTTTCACTGCAATCATAGTATTTTCATGCTGTGCTTTGTAGCTTTAAGATAAAATCAAATGTTTGATACCTCTCCTCATATTAATATTCCAAGTAGATAGTGATTTCAAGACCATAGCGGTCCATCTTCAGTACCATATTGACGACTGATGTTATGTCGATCGGAAGAACCATTCCTTCTTCTTCCGATTGACATAACATCAGTCTATTTAGGTAATTCCTAAAATTAGTAATAACATCAGTCGTCAATATGGCACTGAAGATGGGACCGCTATGGTCTTGAAACCGCGATCTACTTAGAAGCTTAATATGAGATGTATGAAACATTTGATTTTATCTTAAATTAAACGTCATAGTGATTTATTCCTATAAAAGTTTAATATTTGCAGCTTTACTACAGAATTATAGGTGTGGTAGCATCCCGTTGCTTTCCACACCAGTGAAGGATGATGATGATGATGATGATAAGGATGATGGTCGGATGATTTTTGGGAACCATTGGGTCCTAAGCTTCCTGACATTTGTCTTACAGGTGATGAAAAACCTCAAAAAAAAGCCTCGCCCAGGTAGCTTTCCGTAAATATATGAATTTCTTTCTACAGAGTGGTTTATAACATTCTTTATGGCCCTTGGTAGCAGGATATGGTGTCAGTATTTGTTGTTCCTGGTGAATTGGGTCCACTGCAGCTACTACAGGCAGCTATTAAAATTACAGTATTCATATTGTTTAAATTATTTTTAGTCTATGAAATCTTACCTCAATATTAATGTTCATTTGTTCTAAAAATGTTTTGATTCGTCTTCTAATCATCCTCAGCATCTTGGACAGACTGGTTGCATTTATGTTGTAAACCCTGGATGTCGATGTCAGCTCCATCCTGTGGTTGGCCGAAGAACCTCCAAACAAGGTCATGTTCCGTTGGCATTTCAAAATTCATAACTCTGTTTTTGTTCTTCTGAATATAGATCTTTCCCCAAATAGTCAGCTGTTTTTGTATTTTGTAACTGTTTTAATAATTTAGTGTCCGAATTTATATTATGTTTTTCAGACCAAACATGAGCAGCAACTGCAGATTTTTCTATTTCCCCATTTTTTAAATATTTCTTATGTGTTCTATGGTTCTAATTTTTAGGTTCCTTTTTGTTTTTCCTATATATATTTTTTTTACAACCAGTACATTCTTCTTGTTCTTCTTCCTTCCAAGTATTAGGCCAAGGCCTGTTATGATCGTATAGAAAATTTTCCTTCCGGAAATTCTCGTATAAGACTTGAAAGCATAATAATAGTCCCTTTGATTGGTTGCTGGCCAAAGGAAGGCAAGACAAGTGATGGGGCTGCCATGTAATAGCCTCTGGTCAGGCTTTTCCGGAGAAGAAAAGAAAATAAAGGAAAGAAGAAATGGAAGAACAACATGAAAGCAGAATAACAGCTTGTGAAATGAGATTCATGCACAGAACAGCGGGTTACACCAGATGGGATCGGAAAAAGAACACCAATATCTTAAAAGAATTGAAGACTATGCCAATTTTGGAATATATTAAACAGTACCTACTAAACTGGAAACACCATCTTGAAAGAATGAGTTCAAATCGGATCCCCAAAGCTGTTTATAATTATATACCAAGAGGACGAAGATCACTGGGCCGTCCTATGAAACGCTGGAGGGAAAAATTTCTATAGGATCGTAACAGGCCTTGGCCTGATACTTGGAAGGAAGAAGAAGAAGAAGAAGAAGAAATGGAAGAAAGGAAAGACTCCCTAACCCTCGGATGCCCTAATAGCGTCGCGGTCGAAAAAACAAGAGTTAATCAAGAGAGGTTAGATAGAATTTGATATATTCCTGACTTTTTATTTTTCTATCTATCTATCTTCGGGTTTTTACAGCTGCTGCCGTCTTCCCGTGCCAAACCTCCAAAGCCTACGGTCTTGGGCATCTTCGATGCTTAGCCCTCTAGCTTGCATTACTGTCTTCATGTTTTCCTTCCATGTTAACCTTGGTCTTCCTCTTTTCTTCTTTCTGTTTGGATGCCATTCATATAGTTGCTTCGGCCATCGCTCATCTTCCATTCTTAAAACATGTCCTAACCACTTTAATTCCTTTTCCTCAATTCTTTCAATTATGCTTTCTTCTGCTTCCATTTTGTTTCTAATTTCCTTATTTGTGACACGTTCTAATTTAGACTTTCTGGCACTTCTTCGTAAATAATCCATTTCTAGGGCTATTAGTCTATTCTTGTAGTACTTATTGATTGTCCATACCTCACTTTTTATTTTTAAGACTCAAAAAATATTTATAGGCTCAAAATAATTTAATTAAAAGAACCTCAAAATATTACTTCCTAACATAAAACACATTGTTTACTAACTTCTCATCGAGTTCTTCCTCAATAATTATGCGTGAGTTTATTTTACCAATTAAAATTAGCAGGAAGTAACACTACGTGAGGTATTTATATTTAAATATTATCACTTCAGCTCATATTTTGTCTTCTTTTTAGGTCAACTAATTCTAGTAGTAGTAGTAGTATAATGTATTAGTTGTAGAATAATGAATATGACAGAAAGAAAGTAAGTTTAACAAACAAAAACAGCCTTGAGTTTTTATGATGCTCTCTCAAGGCAACTCAAACTTATATTGCTTACCTAGGAGGAGACATGTCAATAAGAAAGGTCCAAGGTGATTGACTTGGAACGTCATTTCAAAATTATCAACTGTTGATGTCTTCTTTATTCCTCCCAGACCTGCATTGTTAATTAGCACATCCAGCTTTGGTTCGGATTCAACGATGCCTTTAGCAAATGTCCGCACAGATGACAGACTGCTGAGGTCCAACTCACGTATCTCTACTTTATTGTTCCCAGTACTCTGTATTATATCATCTGAAAAATAAATTATTTAATGAAACAAGTATAAGAAGACCCTACAACTCAATGGTATTAATAAGCTGTTAGTTTATGCTGATGATGTAGTATTGTTGGCCGATAGCGAGGAGATACTAAACGACAACACGCACACACTATTGAGTAACACTAAGAAATTGGGACTGGAACTAAATATCAATAAAACTAAATATATGATCACACATAGAAATTCAGTATATAATGGAAATAGACAGCTAATGACAAATGAGGGAAATTTTGAGGAAGTGGCTGAATTCAAATACCTAGGAACAATAATCACAAATAGGAATGAGATGCACAAAGAAATTAAACATAGGCTCAATTCTGGAAATGCGTGCTATTATGCATTACAGAGACTTTTGATGTCCCAACTCCTTTCAAACAAACATTAAACTGAAAACATATAAAACTGTTATTCTACCAGTTATATTATATGGATTCTTATTTTAAGGGAGGAAAGGAGATTATGAGTATTTGAGAATAAAGTTCTTAGGTGATTTTTTTGGACCAAAAAGAGATGAAGACACAGATGAATGGAGAATATAATAAGAACAGTTCAGTCTTGTACACTGAAAGTGTTGTAAAGTCAATAAGTAACTAGTAAAATATTTTTTTTATTATTGATTTCGTACATCTCAATGATGGATAAATCATATTTGAAGAGAAAAATTATACGCTCAGACCGGGACTTGAACCCGGGACCCTTGGTTCTCTAGACCAAGTGCTCTACCAACTGAGCTACCTGAGCAAGTACCGATCTAAACGCAAATCTTTCTCTATATACATTGTAATTCCCATCCACCAAATGCTGTGAAGCCATGCTTCTATCTTGCAAATGGCGGCTCCTTTATTAAGAAGACATATTTGGGAATTATATATTACAGCCAGTACGGCTTTTTCCAAGTTTTTATTATTGATTTCGTACATCTCAATGATGGATAAATCATATTTGAAGAGAAAAATTATACGCTCAGACCGGGACTTGGATGGGAATTACAATGTATATAGAGAAAGATTTGCGTTTAGATCGGTACTTGCTCAGGTAGCTCAGTTGGTAGAGCACTTGGTCTAGAGAACCAAGGGTCCCGGGTTCAAGTCCCGGTCTGAGCGTATAATTTTTCTCTTCTATCTATCTATCTTCGGGTTTTTACAGCTGCTGCCGTCTTCCCGTGCCAAACCTCCAAAGCCTACGGTCTTGGGCATCTTCGATGCTTAGTCCTCTAGCTTGCATTACTGTAATTTTTCTCTTCAAATAGTAAAATATTATTTTTTCCACATTTTTTAAAACATTGGACATATAAGACTAATATTCCATTCATCAGGTATAACATCAGTAACCAAGATATTATTAATTAAATTACAAATGCTTCTATTAACAATTTCCTCCTTTTTTTTATAAGTTCAGAAAGTAGGAAAATGTGTTCCTGGTGCTTTATTATTATTATTATTATTATTATTATTATTTGCTTCAAAATGGCAATAATTGATAAAAACTATAGCTTTACATACCACGTGCTTCTTTTGCTTTTTCTAAATTCCTACATGCAAGAATTACTCTGGCTCCTCTTCTAGCAAGATCGCGAGCTGTCTCTTTCCCAATTCCTGAAAAAAATGAATTTACTAGTCGAGAGAAAGAGTCCCTAATATTTAATTTATCATTCACATATACATGTTTTTCTTTAAAATATGTTATTTATGAAGGAAAAAATAAGCTGTAAATTGCATAGTATGACAGGCCTGCCACCCAGCTGCTAGTCTCACATCCATATGTGTTCATCACAGAGATATATAAAATAAAACAATTTACCTTTTTTTATTATATTCAATATACGAAAACCCTTTTTTACATTACAGTATATAAGGATTATAATTATGTAACATTATGAAATAATTGTCCACCGCTGTGGTCTCGAGGTAGCGTGCTGCCTTGTCACGCAGCGGGCCCGGGTTCGATCCCTGGTCAGGGCAGTTTTTCTCGGTGAGGTTTTTATCAGAGTTTTTCCTCACCTGTAAGACAAATGTCAGGAAAACTTTAAGGCCCAAACGGTCCCCGAAATCATAAGGCCATTATCATTATCATCCTTACCATTGTCATTATCATCATCATCCTTCACCGGTGTGGAAAGCAAGAGGAAGCTACCACACCTACACAATTCCCTAGTAAAGCTGCAAGCAAAGCATGAAAATGCTATGATTGCAGTGAAGGACCTGCCTTTGGG
Organism: Diploptera punctata; assembly: GCA_030220185.1. NCBI lineage: Eukaryota > Metazoa > Arthropoda > Insecta > Blattodea > Blaberidae > Diploptera > Diploptera punctata. The sequence goes on from JASPKZ010007228.1 coordinate 218,810, forward strand.
CAGAATTACTATGGATGAAATAATTATATTATTTTTAGTCTGATCGTCTTACCTCAATATTATTGTTGATTTGTCTTGACAAGCTCACAATAAAACAGAATTGTTTTGAAACATGTTCAAGAACAAATCAACATTAATATTTTTTCACATCAAGTGGGATTTAATGAATCTTCCCATCTAGTAAATAGGCGTCCAACACTTCTATGTCCTATTGGTTTGTACTATCTGTAGGCATTCTTTTAACATGTTCATACCAGTTGTTCTCATGTTGTCAATTCTATTTGTTAAATTAAATATATTTAAGTTTTTTCTAATATATTCATTCCTTTTTATGTCCAAAACTGTCACACCTGCTACTGAACGTAGGAACTTCATTTCTGCAGTTTCCATTTTTCTTCTGTCTGAACGGTTAAGAGTCCAATTTTCACTTGCATATGTTAAGACAGGCACTGCCATAATTTTGTAAAATTGCAATTGTGTTCTCCTCAAAGTTTTATTTTTCAGTGTCCGTCTTATAGCACCACACATTCTGTAAAATCTATTTAATTTAATATTAATATCTTCCTTCTGGCAGTATGATACGTTGCATCCTAAATAATTAAAATCGTTCACCTGTTGTATTATACTGTTATTAATACTGATTTTACACCTCATGTGGTCTTTCCTGTTGAATGCCATTACTTTCGATTTACTTTCAGAGATTGTCATATTGAATTTATTTCCTATTTCATTTAAGTTATATGCTGCTATTTGTAAATTGCTTTCTGAAGAGCTAAGGATTGTCTGATTGTCTGCAAACAATACGGTATTTTTCCTTTTTAGTAGTGTTTTTATTTTAATGTAATCACCCTGATGATGCTATTTATTGTAGCGCCAAACTTACAATACTGGATATTTACAAATTATTTTCCTTGTTTGACAGTTATGCATCAACAATCTAAGAGCGGGAACATTCAGTGCTTTAGCTACTTGATGCAAAATTTAGATTAGCATTTATGAAGAACTGGTTTCATAGCCATTTGTTGCAAAACACAGAATCACTGAGAGGACTCATGGCTTTAATATTTTTCTTTAATAATACGGCTATATTTAAAGATTTGGCGCTAAAAGTGTGCGTACACTTACTTCATGACCCTGTGCAACAGATGACATCAAAATCTCAATCTTTGTAAAAAATGGCAATTAGCCGCTTGATGCATAGCATCATCTAATTATAAAAACAAAGCCTGAATCGTAACTATAGCTGTAAATTTCAAATTCTTTACACGTGACATGGACAGTTGTAAGGGGTAGTGACCTGCATTTCTTTACAATCTCTCCCACTCTAGTCTCATCTTCACTTTCTCGTAGGACAACTTGTTTTAACTTAAGAATTAAATTAATGTTTTTATTACCTCACCTCATATCCTTTTTCTTCTATACTGCAGTTTCGGAGCTTATCTCCATCTTCAGTAGCCTCTGGTCAACCGGTGTAATGTCGTTTCTTGGCGGGTTTCTTATTACTTATATCGATGGACTGATGAACCTCTGGATCAGGTCAAAATTTGCGAGAGTTTCGAAATTCATGAGTTTACCTTTCTTGTTTTTTCGGATGTGGATTTTTTCCCAGACTGTGAACTTACCAAGTCATGGCAGTATAACAGTTATATCAAATATGAAGGGAATGCCATATTCACAAAACCATGTTCAGAATGTTAAAGATGGCAGCCTCATCACCTGCTACTTGTCAGCAACTAGTTGAAGGGGAAACTGATGTGCTTTTAAGTCTCACACAAGATCCTAGAGGCATAGAATGGTATCGAACACATGGGCAGGGGGTGCCGACACATATGGAAGTACTTGATGCCAGACCTAGTTCCTCCCGACAATCACTTGGAATGCTGCAGTCATAGATAATTTCATCTGCTTTAAGAGTAGCCAACAGATTTGTTAAGTTACATATTTCTTATTATTTGAAATAAATCAGTTTCCTCTTAAATTTAATAAAAAAAAATATCATTTCAGAAACATTTGTTTCAATTCATGCTCATAATATTAGTTTTGAATCATACATTTGTATTTCTTTCTATTTAATATTATAACAAACTGTATATTTTATTTTATTATGTTGGATGCATATTTTAAAATATATGTAGAATCAAGCAACCGTTTTTGTTTGTTTAATTATATGATATAGGACTCATCAACTGTTTTTCTGATGTAAGGAATATATTCCTAACATTGGTTAAAATCATAAGTTAATGCACCCTGAAAATTGAAAACTTCAAAATTTGTAGGAAGTAACACCATGAGGTGTTAATAAAAATAACCTCTCATCTCATTTTTTTTTTAGCGGTTTGGGAGAAATTAGTATTCCATTGTCAATTCCATCGTCTTAGATTGGACCATTGAAGTTACCATTTAATCACCAGAAAAGAACAACGGTAGAGTAAAAAGTGACAATGATGTATTAATTTCTCTCAAATCAGTCTAAAAAAGACAAAATATTGTGTGAGATGTTATTTTTTATTAATAACTACTTCATTTTTAACATTAATAAGATTCATGATGAAGTTCCGTTGAGGTATTATTCAAAATTATAACATAAAATTATGAAATATTTACCTAAAAGGTCCGTCTCTTCAACTTTATTAGTTATTTATCTGTAGTGCTTTCGGAACAAGTCCCATCATCAGCAGGATTCAAAACTGGTGTTTAATTGAAGACCACATCTCATGAACTTCGAAATTCCCGCAAATTTTTTTAGATTTAGATTTATTTATTTAGCCTGGTGGAGTTAAGGCTATGTGGCCTTCTCTTCCACTCACCAGGACAAACATATATTACATCAGAATATAACAATCACAATGAACTCTAATATTAAATACTAAATAAAAATTTGATCAAAAAGATAATATCTATTATATTACGATCTATAATGCAACCAGTTAATGTTAGTTAAAATTAAGACTAAAACTAATAATAAAATGTATACAAGCAACACATATTAAATTGTCCCTGTCTAATGTATATATAAAACAAAGAAAAATAATGAGATATAGAAAACTAATTTTACATTTGTACAATATTTCAAACAAAACAAAAGAAAATATTTGTTAATCTTAATATTATTTTCATAAATAATTAAATTTATTAATTGTTAAAAGAATACTATCAGTGAGGTGTATAAGTTAGTTTGTTATTAAATAATTCTTTAGTTTGTTTTTGAAGGATGTTATAGTTTGACAGTCTCTGACATAGGGCGGAAGGGAATTCCATGTTTTGGTAAGTGAGACCGTAAAAGATAATAAATAATATACAGTGTGATGAGGAGGGATATAAAGGACAATGTGCTGATGGGATCGAGTGTCAAGATTATGTGTGTCAGATAGTCTGATGAAGCGGCGTGATAAATAATTAGGCGATGATGTGTGAAGTATTTTATAGAGAAGGCATAGGGAATGGACAGTTCTACAATCTCTTAGACGAAGCCATGATAATTGTTCCAGGGACGGTGTAAAATGCTCAAATTTGCGAATACCACAAATAAAACGTGCGCAAGAATTATGAACACGTTGACCTAATCCAGAGGTTCATCAGTCCACCAACAGAGGGATGAAGAAGAGTTTCTTCCGATCGACATAACATCAGTCACCAAAAAAAAAGTACTGAAGATGAGACCGTTATGGTCTCGAAATCGCGATCTACTTAGAAGATTTATATGAGTAGAGGTAAGAAACATTTAATTTCACCATATATTATATTTGTGGTCACTATGGCCCTGGGGTCGACTCAGCCTCTAACTGAAATGAGTACCAGACGCTTGTTCTGGGGTAAAGGCGGCCGTCACGCAGGGCTGACAACCCGGCTGACATCAAGTGCCGATTGTCAAGAAAAAGTGGGAGCCTTAACCTCCTACTACCCCAAGGGCCTCTTGAGGCCTGTAGTGGGAACACTTTACCTTTTATTATATTTGTGGTATAGTAAACGCCAAAAATAACGACTGAGCTACCGAGATCAAGAAATATTAATTTTCTGTAACCCAACAGATGGTGCTGTTGATATGTGACAGTATACAGCAAGCTGTAATTTATTATATTTAAATTAATATTGGGAAGTAAACATTATGAGGTTATATCATTAATAGTGAGTGGAGAACATATTTTAATCGACTCATGAATCGACTGATGAATTTCATCAGTGGAAGCCATGACTGAAGAAGGACATGATATTGTCTGAAACAGTCGGTATCAAAGAAGTTTGATGTATGAGGTGAGTCAATTAAAATATGTTCTCCACTCACTATTAATGTAATTTATTAGTTCCTCCTGCCAATCGCTTGAGGTCTCTGCAGTCTAGGCATCACAGTTTAACATTATCATCGGCAATCTGTTTTAGTGGGTTATTGCTGCACATGGCAAGAGATCATAGGGCCTTCTGAGGAATAGTTGGCTCGACAATACCAGCATTTCAGTCACTCCATAACACTTAATCTAGGAATAACACATGATATGTGACATTGAAGTGGTAAAAATGTATACAACCAAGGTCGTGATGCAAGCTTTGTTTTGATTCTGAATAAATATGTTTGTGAATGAAATGAAATAGAATAAAACATTTACTACCTGTGTTGGATCCAGTAACAATGACAGTCTTGCCATCCATGCGAGTTTTGCAAGTGCATGGTGTAGTTATCCATATGTTGTATACTTTTATAACTATAAAATTAACAAAAAAAATTAAACACTTTTTAAATTAAATTTACAGTGGGAGGAAACACTATGAGGTATTTATATTAATAAATGAGTTGGAGAAAATGTTTTAACATCTCACCTCACAAAGTTGCGTGTCTTCACGATACCTGTTTCAAAAGTATAGTATTACTTGCTAGGACAAATGCTATTGACAAATTACTCAAGTTTTTTAAAAAAATGGTTCTATTCACAAAAATTAAAGGCAGAAATCATAGAAGAGTATTTAAGACTAACCAAAATTTGTATCGAGAAATACTTTTTCACATTTAATAAAAAATTTTATAAACAAATTTCTGGATTGGCAATGGGAAATCCACTTTCTCCATTTTTAGCCAATTTATTTATGGGCTACCTTGAATGTCACATCACCAATGCTTATCCTTTGATTTTCAAGTGTTGGTATAGATATGTAGATGATATTATTGCTGTAATTGATAAAATATACATTCAAGATGCATTAAAATTGCTTAATCTTCAGGATGAGTCAGTGAAATTCACTACTGAAATTGAATAAGATCCCATTTTTAGACTTATACTTAATAAGAAATGAACAACAGCAAAGAATTGAATTTAATATTTATAGAAAAGACACACATACGGACAACTACATAAAATCTTCAGGTTTTAATCATTTGTCACATAAACATGCAATTTTCAATAGTCTATTACACAGATTGATAAATATTCCACTTAATGTAGATGATTTTGAGAAGGAATATAATCATATTGTTCATGTTGCTAAAATAAATGGTTTTGATGAAGACATAATAAAAAATAAATTAAAGAAATTTAAACAACAGAAAAGGTTACAGGAATACACCACCTTACAAGATTCCAAAAAAGATGTAAAATTCAAGAAATTTACTTACCATCCTGAAGTTCATAATAAGTTTCAAAAAATGTAATATAACATTGGCTCCAATTAACAAATTTAGCCTGGGTAATCTTCTGTTAACTAAAAATTAATTTTAACACCCCAGACAACAAAAAATCTGGAATTTATCAAATTGATTGCAACAGAATATATATAGAAAAACAAAAAGGAATTTGGAAACTCGTAAAAAAGAACATTTCAGAAACATAAAGAATGGAGAAATTGAAAAATCAGCTATAGCAGCACATAGTTTATTAGAGCATCATAGGATTGAAAAAGAAGCAAAACTTTTGAAACATCTATCTAAACCTTTAGATTTAACAGTTTGGGAAAAAATATACATTCAAAAAAACCATACTAGAACCATGAACTTCGAAATTCCAGATGAACCAAGCTTGATTACAAAGTTCTTCAAAAATACAACAGATGGCAGTTTAGAAAATGAGTCATTAAAATGAACACCAGATGGCAGTTCAGGAAATAATTCTTTAAAAGAACATCAGATGGCAGTTTGGATAATTATCAACAAAAGTAAAATTGACAATCGTGAAAACAGCTGACGATGGCAACAAGAAGTTGCCAATACTGCAGTGCTGTATTTAAAGAAATATAGAAGTATGAGGTAAAAAATAATCACGATTAATTTAATTCTTATGAATTGAACCTCATAATGTTAAAAATTCCCAAATTTAATATATAAATGTTAAAACATTTTCTCCAACTCATTTATTAATTAAACACTTATTATAACAATATAATATTATATTATGATGTGAGGTTGGGAAGTGGTTTTTACAGAATTGAGGAAAATGTTTAAAAACCAAGCAATAGTGAGGTTCTGTAAAACACTTCACAAACGTGCATTGTACATTATTTTTTGCGCGATGGTGTTTTCAAAATAATAAATAATAGTAAAATAATAACATCTTTGTTGGAAATATTTGCGCTCATTATAAACAACTGACTAACGTTAACAGTGTGGGCAATATTTATTAGTTGAAACTACAGGAGGCCTTGAGACCATTTAGTGTTAAATGGCGGCAAGTACGTATTTATTATTTTATATTGTTTCAAATAAAGTTCAGTTCATTTAAAATGAAGTAATTTGTTTCGTATAATGTATATTAACACTACCTTTTGGATATGTATTGTATATACATTATATGTAGTATACATAGAGGCAGTGGTTTTACTTCTCACACATGTTTTGTAATATGTAATATTACAATATAGTTATTTTTATTACAGTATAGTTATTTAGGTTGGCAACCCCAAAATGTAAGAAGTTGAAATTTCAATCATGGTCGTCATTGCTATCGCACTATCGTGAAAAAATGTAATAAGAACACCATTCATTTTTTAAAAAAGTAAATTCAAAAAACTGTTAACCTGTTTATGTCATTATAAATAATCTAACTGTTTGTATAGCTATTTTCAAACAATCAGAATTTATTATTCATTTCATACATCTCAATGATGGATAAATTATATTTTAAGAGAAAAATTATATGCTCAGATTGTGGTTTGAACCCAGAACTTTTTGTACTCTAGGATTCAAACTCCAGTCTGAGCGTATAATTTTTCTCTTCAAATATAATCAGAATTTTGTTGAGAATGGGGACGATAGTCTCCAAAACATGTCCAAGCAAGAGAGGTGAAGAGTAAAATTTGCATCTCATCATAAAATTATGATAGGAAGTAAAATTAGAAGGTTCTTCTTAATAAATATGGTGAGTTTGTTGCACCTCACTTCATAAAAGTTGAGTTCTTTTAGGACATGTTTCAAAACACTTCTGTTTTATCGTCAACTTGTCCAGACATTAACCATTAGAACCAAGGAACACATTAGAAATGTAAAAAAAAGGAAAAGAAGAAAAATCTGCAGTAGCAGCTCACATTTGGTAAGAAAAAGATAAAATTGATATGAACAGCCGATAATTAAAACAGTTGGAAAATACTAAGGACTTTGAATTTGGGAGAAGATCTAATTCACAAGAACAGGAATAGAATCTTGAATTTTGAATTAAATATATGTAGTAAATAATACTACGAGGTTTTGTTTATTTGTTTCTTCACTCACCTCATACTTCATAACTCCCAAGCAGACTCGAGTTTCGTCATTTCATTTGTGACATTCTCAATGCTGTATTACGTTCACAACTGATGTCCAACGGCCTTCTATCCTGCAGACTGACCTCCGCACCATCTGATGGCTGACCGACGAACTTCCAAATCAATCCCCTCTCCTTATCACCAGATATATCAAAATTCATAGTTGTGTTTCCATTCTTGCATATGTAAATTCTTTCCCAAATTGTGAGTTCCTTCGGTTTTTCCAATTGTTTAAGTAATTTTGTTTTGATTTCTATTCCGTGTTTTTCTGACCAGGCATGTGCAGCTATTGCAGATTTTTCTGTTTCTCCATTTTTAACATTTCTGAGGTGTTCCTTTAATCTTGTATTTAGATTCCTTTTTGTTTTTCCTGTGTATATCTTTTCACAATCTTTACAATTAATTTGATAAATTCACGATTTTTTTGCAGTCTTCAATCTTTTCATTTTTGTTGGTTTTTATTAAATTACCTAAGCTATAATCATTTTTCGGTGCTAATTTAATGTTGAATTTGTTGAAGATTTTTTTAAACTTGTTAAATACTAAAGGATGGTATGTGAACTTCTTGAATTTTTAACCAATATCTTTATCTGTCTGAAGAATACTTTCATTAATCATTTTTTGTTCCTTAAATTTATTTATCTTCTTGTGTATCATCTTTTCTTGAAATCCATTATCCTTTGCAATTTTTATGATGTATTTTTTCTCTTTATTATAATTTTCTTTGCTCATGGGAACGTTCACAAGTCTGTGTGTTAAACCATTAAATACTACCAGTTTGTGTGAAAAATGATTAAATCCTGTAGCTTTTATATAATTGTCAATGTGAGTTTCTTTTCTATAGATTCCAAATTCTATTGAATTTTATTGAATAAAACAAACCATGAATTTTGAAATTCCCGGAGAAAGAGAAAACAAATTTGATTTGGAAGTTCATCGGTCAGTCAACTGAGGGGACAGAAATCAACTTGCGGGAAGGACAACTGCAAGGCAACAGTTGTAAAGCATCAAGAATGTCACACAGTTAGTGATGAAACTAGTCTGCATAAAAATCAAGAAATATGAGGTGAATCAAAATTACAATAATTAATTAAATAAAAATAAAACTTAGTTTTATTTGATTTTCATATTTATTAAGATATAATTCAGTGACAGCTGTTTCGGTACACTGTGCCTTCTTGAGACATGTTAACAAATTATGAATTGTGTTATTATAGTACATATCAACTGATCTAAGCAACAATACAACAATAATTTTATTTAAATTTTTTAATTTAACAAAGGTGATTCGTTCAAATCAAGTTGAGAATTTAACAGTTTATTACTACTTTTCAATTTATATATTTCTACATTCCAACTTCTTACCCTTATCACAAACATGTAAAATTTCAAAATTTGGATCAAGACAATGATTAAATTGGAATATGTGGTAATCATTGTTTCGATCCAAATTTTGAAATTTTACATGTTTGTGATAAGGGTAAGAAGTTGGACCTTTTGGAGGCTGTAGAGATATATAAATTGAAAAGTAGTAATAAATTGTTAAATTCTCAACTTGATTTGAATGAATCACCTTTGTTAAATTAAAAAATTTAAATAAACTCATTGTTGTATTGTTGCTTAGATCAGTTGATATGTACAATAATAACACATTTCATAATTTGCTAACATGTCTGAAGAAGGTACAGTGTACCGAAACAGCTGTCACTGAATTATATCTTAATAAATATGAAAATCAAATAAAACTATGTTTTATTTTTATTTAATTAATAAATATGGATTTTCATCAAGTAAACACCAACTCAATTGATTATCAAATATAATTAATGAATTTTGAAATTCGTTGGGAGAGGGATTTGATATGCAAGTTCTTTGCACCATAAAATGATTGAGTAAGAGTCAATATCCAGTGCTGACAATTTAAAAATCAACTGTATGGAAAAGGTGACGATAAAACAGAAATGTTGTGAAACGTCTCCTAAAAGAACTCAACTTTTATGAGGTTAGATGCTACAGATACACCTTACTTATTCCAATTAATATTTTTAGTATCTCAAAGCAATACTTCCCATGAATTTTTAATAAAATAGCGCTGGTTGAGTGGAAGAGAAGGCCTTATGGCCTTAACTCTGCCAGCTAAAATAAAGCATCATCATCATCATCATCATCATCATCATCATCATCATCATCATCATCATCATCATCATCATCATCATCATCATCATCATCATCATCATCATCATCATCATCATCATCATCATCATCATCATCATCATCATCATCATCATCATCATGATTATTATTATTATTATTATTATTATTATTATTATTATTATTATTATTATTATTATTATTATTATTATTATTATTATTATGATTCATCAGTAATTAGAAATATTCTTTGTTGAACTGTTCCAGCTTTTCTAGTTCTTTATAGTGAACAATATAACATACTGCATTCGTAAATTAATGAGTAATTTTTTAACATCTTACCTCATGTTTTATGTTTCTTGAAACCGGATTTAAAATCCGGTAGTCATGTCGGTTGAAAATGAGAGAGATCCTTCTCTCAAAAACTAATTCCTGTGTTTGAAGAAACATAAAATATGAGGTAAGATGTTAAAAAATGACTCATTAATTTACGAATTAAGAACCTCATAATGTTATTTTCCATATTTAACTATGAATAACATACTGCAGTTGTGTAAGTACTTGTTTACTGTACAATTAAATTATTTTGGGGTTTTCAACATGGGTACCATTCCATAGTCGATATAGGACTATAATCAATATTATTTTAGTTTTAGAAGAAGTGGCTGAATTGAAATACCTAGGAACAATAATTACAAATAGGAATGAAATGAATAAAGAAATTAAACTTAGGCTCAATTCTGGAAATGCGTGTTATTATGTATTACAGAGACTCTTGACGTCCCAACTCCTTTCAAAAAACGTTAAACTGAAAATATATAAAATTATTATTCTACCAGTTATATTATATGGGTGTGAAACATGGACTCTTACTTTAAGGGAGAAAAGGAGATTACAAGTATTTGAGAATAAAGTTCTTAGGAAAATTTTTGTACCGAATAGAGATGAACAGACAGGTGAATGGAGATGCCTGAAGCGGGAATCGAACCCCGAACCTTCAGCTTTCCGTGCTAAAGCTCTTAACCATTGAGCTAATTCAGGCTTCCTTCCCATCCAAGCATAAATCCTTCCTTTACCTTACTGTCTTGGTCCCACATTCAAATGCTATGAATCATCATTCATAAATACACAATGAATGGCTTCTACCTGAAGAAGAGCATTTGAATGTGGGACCAAGACAGTAAGGTAAAGGAAGGATTTATGCTTGGATGGGAAGGAAGCCTGGATTAGCTCAATGGTTAAGAGCATCAGCACGGAAAGCTGAAGGTTTGGGGTTTGATTCCTGGTTCAGGCATAAATTTTTCTCTTTACCATTTGATTTTATATTGTTGTTTATATATATATATATATATATATATATAAAAGTTGTAATATGAAAATATGATGCTTAACTCTTTTTTATTATATCTAGTTTTCTACAATGATCATATAGCTCACTGTTGTGTAGTTTTCTCCATTTGCCTGTCTGTTCATCTCTCTTTGGTCCAAAAATTGTCTTTTGTCATTTGTCTGAGAAGGTGGGGACCTTAACCTCATTCTACCTCTAAGTCCTTCTGAGGCCACTCACTGGCACTATCAAACCCGTAGGTTCATGGCCACACGGACATAAGCTCTACATACATTCCTATCCTGAGCTAATGTTTTCCAATCATACCCTGTATAATCTACTTCCCTCAAATCATAGTTAATGTTATTCTCCCACCACATTCTTGGTCTACCAACTGGGTGCCTTCCTACAAGAAGCTTCCATGCACATCTTTCATTCCCCATAAATGCCACATGTCCTGCCCATTACAGTCAATGAGACATAACTGTTCTTATTATATCTGGCTTCCTATAAAGACCATGTAGGTCATTGTTATGTAGTTTTCTCCATTCACCTGTCTGTTCATCTCTCTTTGGTCCAAAAATTTTCCTAAGTACTTTATTCTCAAATACTCGTAATCTCCTTTCCTCTCTTAAAGTAAGAGTCCATGTTTCGCACCCATATAATATAACTGGTAGAATAATAGGTTCGGGGTTCGATTCCCGCTTCAGGCATCTCCATTCACCTGTCTGTTCATCTCTATTCGGTACAAAAATGTTCCTAAGAACTTCATTCTCAAATACTTGTAATCTCCTTTTCTCCCTTAAAGTAAGAGTCCATGTTTCGCACCCATATAATATAACTGGTAGAATAATAATTTTATATATTTTCAGTTTAACGTTTTTTGAAAGGAGTTGGGATGTCAAGAGTCTCTGTAATACATAATAACACGCATTTCCAGAATTGAGCCTATGTTTAATTTCTTTATGCATTTCATTCCTATATATATATAAAAGTTGTAATATGAATAAGTTCTAAAGCATATATGATGCTCTGAAGGATGATAACAATAAAATATAGATTAAATATTAAATAGATCTACTTACGTATCAGGAAAACAATAACCAGCCACATATATAGATTATCAGTACTGATTGAAATCATTCTGATCCTCTTGACATGTAACTGAGCATCTGAAGGACTTTACAAGATGATAATATATAACATACATGGAGTCACCTGAAAAATAAATATTATCCAATTTAAAAGCATAGTAAATGTTGTCGTATGCTAATACAGTGCTGTTCTTCCACTTGCACCAAACACATTCCTGTGCAAACATTTACAAGTTCTGGTATGTCAACATTTTTAAAAAACTAATTTCATCTATGCCTATCAGGCAAATGCTATTAAAAAATACATAATAATTTGTTTACCTAATAATCAAAATAATGACAGTTATAAGAATAACAATTTTATATTTCCTATTTATACATTATACATTTGTGGTATTGTTCATTATGTTCTCCTTGAAAATCTAAGCAATTATTCTATTTTCAGCAGATAATTAAAAAATAATATTTTTACTCATTGTTGAAAATTTAATATACTCACAGCTATAATTAGATATTTTCTAGGAAAGAATTGAAAATTTTAATAGATGTTGAAAATTTTCCACTCACTGCTGTAATTATATGTTACAATGTTTCTAAGACTAAAGTTTCAAGTTCAAAACTTTTACAATTTTATAAACAAATTGAAATATGAAGTCATAATTAATCAAAGCAATGGTATTAATAAGCTGTTAGTTTATGCTGATGATGTAGTACTACTGGCCGATAGTGAGGAGATACTAAAGGACAACACGCACACACTATTGAGTAACACTAAGAAATTAGGTCTGGAAGTAAATATCAATAAAACTCAATATATAGTCACACATAGAAATGCATTATATAATGGAAATGGACAGCTAATGACAAATGAGGGAAATTTTGAGGAAGTGGCCGAATTCAAATACCTAGGGACAATAATTACAAATAGGAATGAGATGCACAAAGAAATTAAACATAGGCTCAATTCTGGAAATGCGTGTTATTATGCATTACAGAGACTCTTGACGTCCCAACTCCTTTCAAAAAACGTTAAACTGAAAATATATAAAACTATTATTCTACCAGTTATATTATATGGGTGCGAAACATGGACTCTTATTTTAAGGGAGGAAAGGAGATTACAAGTATTTGAGAATAAAGTACTTAGGAAAATTTTTGGACCAAAGAGAGATGAACAGACAGGTGAATGGAGAAAACTACATAACAATGACCTACATGGTCTTTATAGGAAGCCAGATATAATAAGAACAGTTATGTCTCGTCGACTGTAATGGGCAGGACATGTGGCATTTATGGGGAATGAAAGAGGTGCATGGAAGCTTCTTGTAGGAAGGCACCCAGTTGGTAGACCAAGAATGTGGTGGGAGAATAACATTAACTATGATTTGAGGGAAGTAGATTATACAGGGAATGATTGGAAAACATTAGCTCAGGATAGGAATGTATGTAGAGCTTATGTCCGTGTGGCCATGAACCTACGGGTTTGATAGTGCCAGTGAGTGGCCTCAGAAGGACTTAGAGGTAGAATGAGGTTAAGGTCCCCACCTTCTCAGACAAATGACAAAAGACAATTTTTGGACCAAAGAGAGATGAACAGACAGGCAAATGGAGAAAACTACACAACAGTGAGCTATATGATCATTGTAGAAAACTAGATATAATAAAAAAGAGTTAAGTCTCATATAATGCGATGGGCAGGACATACGGCTCGAACGGGGAATGAAAGAGGGGCATGGAAACAAATTCTTGTAGGAAAACCAGAGGGAAAACATCCAGTTGGTAGTCCAAGAATCAGATAGGGAAAATAATAATCACGATTGTAGGGAAGTATATTATACAAGAGATGATTCGAAAATATTAGTTCTTGATAGGGATTAATGGAGAGCTTATGTCCGTGTGGCCATGAGCCTACAGGTTCGATAGTGCAAGTTAGAGTTGATTCAAATTAATATTGAATATTTTATTCTAAAAAAATTCATTAAACACAAAAATTAAATTTTGTCATAGTTCCAATACAGAACTGAAAAAGGATATTGAGTTTGACTGCTGGATGCAACACCTTAACAAAATTATCTACCCCCCATCCGCCAGCTGGTGCTGTACATTATGATGAGTGACACCCACATAAACGCAATCCTACCTACAACAATAACATCGCCAGGAGACCAATGGAATGACACAACAGATATTAATACTGTCATTTTGAATATTTCATTAACCATTGAAGTTAGATTGTACACAAACATGCTCACATTGTAATACAGATATTATATAAATGGATTGCCAAAAGAGTACACAAAATAGAAACTAGATCACACCAATGCCATCTGTCTGTCTAGCATGGAACCTAAAGCACAGAGTACAATGGGTGGCATTAGAAGAAGACATGAAAACATTTAGTAATAAACATTTTAAAATAAATAATAAACTGTTGGATACAATATTATTTGCTGATAGTGATTTACAGTTCAGAAGATGATCTACAAAGAGCTATTTTTAATTAGGAAAAAAATAAGTGTCAATTACAATTTAAAAATATCAAAGAGTAAAACTAAAATTTTAGCATTTAAAGGACATGATACCTTATGAGCAAAAATAGTAATTGATAATAACATTTTAGAGCAGGTGAACAGTTTTAAATATCTAGGTTTCAATTTATCATATGTTAAAATTGAAGATATTAATGACAAAATAAATACATTTAATCCAATGTGTGAAACTATTAAAAGAACCCTTAAAAATACAAGACATCTGTACACACGTTTCGCAGCCCATGGATTTCATGGGAATATATGCCTGAACAACATGTACCATGAACCCAAGGAGGACTGCATCTGTAAATTATGCAACTATCCATGTCCCAAATATCATCTAGCGAAGTGTAAAAACAGGACTCTGCCTCTAAACAATTTAATTAAAGACTGGTAAAAAGCTAAATTTAATTTGATGTACACATTGTGTTTAATAAATATATTATTATATAAAAATACAAGATAAGAAACAAAAATTAAATTTTATAAAGTAATGGCTGTTCCTGTATTGATGTACGGATCAGAATGTTGGACGATCACTAAAAGACAAGAACAAAGATTGGAAGCAGCTGAGATGAGATTTTTAAGAAACATAGCAGGATATACTCTGCTGGATAAGAAAAGAAATGAAGATATAAGAAAGGAACTAAATATTTTCAAACTTACAGAACGAATAATTAAATATAGGAACGACTGGAAAGAACATATTGATAGAATGCCAGAAGGAAGATTTCCAAAATTATTGCTAAATTATAAACGGCGCGGAAGGAGAAATGTTGGACGCCCACAGAGAAGATGGTCTGAAAAATTTTAACAATTCTAACTTTCATGAAATCGGAACGAGCCAACAGGCTTAATCCCTGGACGATGATGGTGATGATAGAAAAAGACAGCAATAACCACAACTCCACTAACAAACTGCAGAGCAACACAAACGAATCCATAACACTAGGCACCCGTGGGACGTTTACGTTTATTTTTGTTAATACCAAACCGACACTGCCTCACCATCAGCACTACCGGGTACTTCTGACATTTTAAAAAATTCGCTCTTTATGATTCAAGATTATCTCATACCTACCAAAGTCACTGCAAATCTGTACTGAACTTTACAAAAAAAAGTTATTTATATACATTAAATTATATTTACTATCTGAACTGTCCTGTATCGATTAAGCTTATCAAGTACTATATGTTAGATAAAGCAGAAGCAATAAATGTTACATTAAATAGGTCAAGAAATTTCCCACCCACAATATGGGTCCAATGTATCACAGATAACCAGAAAATAAAAATCTTATCTGTTTATTAATTTTATTCATGACTAAGGGCAAAGATTATCAATGTCCTTGAAGAGTTACGCATAATTCTAAAACGATATGATGGCCTAGTTCCTTATATTTTTTTCTGAGTGAAAACAATAAAAAATCAATTCTCAATTAAGATGTCTTTGTTTAGAATCCAATACAGTATCTACACTAGAGCGGGCCGAAAAACTCATTTTTTTTTATTTTGAATTTTTTTTTTCAAATGCCCCAGGATTGTCTTTCGACATTCCTGGTTTCTCTCCTGGCATGGCGTACTTGTAACCCACTTCTGAGGTTGGAGCGCCTGGACGGCGGGGTTACGTTGCCCCGATGATATGATGGGTGTTGATGTTGATAATGGTGCGCCAGGAGAGTCCCTAATCCTAAGCTTAACCTAAGATGAATATGAATTATGATGATTGCGATGGCCATATGATTTCGGGGACCGTTTGGGCCTCAAAGTTTTCCTGAAATTTGCCTTACAGGTGAGGAAAAACCCCGATAAAAACCTCACTCAGAAAAACTGTCCCGACCGGGGATCGAACCCGGGCTCGCTGGGTGACAAGGCAGCACGCTACCCGGAGACCACAGCGGTGGACATTTTGAAATTGTAACAGCGCAGAAAATTTCTGAATTATATAGCCTCATCAAAGGGTCTAGCGTCCCTTCCTTCGCGATCTTCAGGTCACACTGGCACGGTGTGTAGTACCTAATCGAAGGGTCCCTTGCACAGGGTAACGTGTGAAGACCTCAGAGGACAGAAATAAACGTGCGGAGGAGGCATTCTTTCTCCAGGGGAAAAATGTGGAGACCCATTCCCGGGGTAACAAGGGAGAAGTCCTCAACGGTCCATAAGGAGCGGAAGAGGCAGCCCTCCATTTGGGGTTCATACAACTGGGGGCTATGATGTCCAGCCTTAAGATGGCATCTCACTCTGCGGAACGCCAGTAACGTCCTTCTTCTATTACAAGGTTTAGGCTATGCAGCCTGTTCCGGCGAAGTTAAAAGTGGAGTCCATCTTCTACGTGGTCGGCCAACATCTCTTGTTCCTCTGGGATTATACAGGAAGGTTCTTTTTGGCATTCTTTCGTTGTTCATTCTCATTAAGTGTTCTGTCCATTTCTTATTATTTTCGCTGATTTTATCTTCAATTTTATATATATTTTAATTCTTCTCGTATAGTTTCATTCCTTATTCTATCCGCTCTTGTGCATCCTTTCACATTACGTAAAAACAGCATTTCCGCAGTGTGTATCCTGCTTTTATCCCTTGATTTCATTATCCAATTTT
This sequence comes from Diploptera punctata, assembly GCA_030220185.1. NCBI lineage: Eukaryota > Metazoa > Arthropoda > Insecta > Blattodea > Blaberidae > Diploptera > Diploptera punctata. The sequence goes on from JASPKZ010007228.1 coordinate 236,229, forward strand.
CACTTTCCATACAACAACAAAGGAACAGCCAGTAACGTATCCAGAGAAAATATTATTAGTAAAAGTCTCATAGAAAACGAGATGGATTCAACTTTTTGAATAATAACACAGGTCAACATGATTTTTGTCTCATCAGTACCAATAAGTTGCACTTAATGCAGTTTTTTATCGTGTTTTCAAATATGTATTCGGAATTTCTCCATCACCCACAGTTTTTTATTTCAATTTCAATTAATGGATTTAAATAATTAGTTTCTTAATAAACGTTTTTTTGTCCATTTATTAACTGAGCGCAGTGAGCGATGGGCACGGGGAACACTTTCATCAGCAGATTTCAGCTATGGAAAAGATATATCAAAGCAAATGGAATCATAATATGTTGGCCGATTATTGTTGGATGCTCCACAGGCGAAATATAGCAGAAAATCGTCAGTTCTTACTTTCTAGGTGAGTCCGGATGTTCGAATATTCTGTAGTTACGAATGTAGAAAATATTAAAGTGTTTAAAATTATAAATGCCAGTCTCTCGGATACCTTGCGTGATGGAGAAAAACCGATATCATATTTGAATTCAGGAGAAACAATACTATCAGAATCACATATTTTTCTTTCTGAGAAAGAAAAAAGTTTCTTTTTTTTTTGATCAGTGTAATCTATGAGACCGGAACAAGCCACATGCGCCTAATCCGTGATTGTTGATAAATTATCCATTCTTTTTACATAGTGTAACTAGTTTAATTTATATCTGTTGAGTTTATTTTTCTACTGATTCTATTTCTTATTTTTCTAAAATTTCTTCATTCTTTTTTCAATCTAAAAGAGTGTATCCTGCTGTCCTTCTGAGAAATTTCATTTCCATTGCTCTCATTCTGCTCCTGTCTCTTTTTTCTTAACGCCCAAATCTCACTTCCATATAAAAGAGAGGGTAATGCTAAAGTATTACATATTTTTATTCTTGTGGATTTCCACTGATTCTGATTTGATCCGGAAGTTCATCGGTTCACCAACAGAGGGACGAAGAAACAGTTCTCCTGATGAACATAACATCAGTCAACAAGAAATTACTGAAGATGAAGCTGCCCAAGCTTGGAAACCAGTATAATTCGAAGACTGGACATGAGGTGAGGTATACAGTATTTAATTTAAATCTTAGTAACTTTAATATTAGGCAAAAAAATAAAATAAACTGCTTTAATACTGTAATAAATAACATTATAGATTTTAGTATTTTTTCTAATATTTCTGTTACTAGTCCTTACAATATATGTTATAATTAAATTTTTGACATTAAGCAATGCAAGTGTAATATGACATGATAAGAAAAATAAATGCCTGAACGGGATTTGAACCCGGATCTCTGGGTTGGTACCCCAGCGTGTTATCCATTACACCACCAGGCGAATCCAATACAAGCACTTATTTTTCTTATATATATAAAGAAAAGAAAAATAAGTGTTTGAATTGGATTCGCGGTGTAATGGATAACATGCTGGGCTACCAACCCAGAGATCCGGGTTCAAATCCCGTTCAGGCATTTATTTTTATTATCATGTCATATATATATATATATATATATAGTTATCAATTGAGTTGGTGTTTACTTGATGAAAATCCATATTTATTAATTAAATAATAATAAAACTACGTTTTATTTGTATTTAATTAATATATATATATATATATATATATATATATATATATGCTTCAAGAATAAAATAGACCTCAGATGAGAAAAGAGTGTATAAAAATGGACTAACAAAGAAAATAGCATATTAATTGGAACCTTAAACAGTACAGGATGACAGAAAAATGAATACAAATTCGAGGAAGTCCAAGGTAAAAATGGATTAACCAAATAAAGAAAAACTTTCAAGTTTTTATTATTCATTTCATACATGTCAATGATGGATAAATTATATTTAAAGAGAAAGTATTATACGCTCAGACTGGGGTTTGAACCCCGGACCTTTCGTACTCTAGGTGCGTGGAAATTAACAGCATACATAAGACAAAATTTGTGTTTAGATTGAAGTTTCTCAAATAGCTCACTTGGTAGAGCATTTACCTAGAGTGCGAAAGGTCCTGGGTTCAAACCCCATTTTGAACGTATAATTTTCCCTTCAAATACAAACAAAAACTTACAAGACAACAGATACAAATGGGATGGATTGAGAGGAACGAAACATGGGAGAATAGAGATAAATTTCTTTGATACCGACGATTTCAGACAATACCATGTCTTTCTTCAGTCATGGCTTCCACTGACTGAAGAAGGACATGATATTGTCTGAAACCGTCGGTATCAAAAAAATTTGAAATCATATGAGGTGAGTAGATAAAAAAATGTTCTTCGCTCACTATTAATGATATAACCTCATAATGTTTACTTCCCAATATTAATTTAAATATAAATGTAATCATGTTTGGAATTGATCTTTAGGAAGGAGGACATGATAAGAGAGTGAAGATGATGATGCACAGAAATACACCATCAACATAAACAACGAGGCAAACGTCCGTATTTTGTGGTTTTAAAGACGTGGAATTAAAAATAGGATTTCTTTAAACAAAAAATGATTTAAAATATGACCAGCATCGTGGGCTAGTGGTCAGAGCTTCTAACTACAGTTTATTTGGTCGCAGGTTTGATTCCCGGTCAAACAAAGGAATTTTTACTTAAAGGGAATTACAGAGACTATTTAACTCATGCCCCAAATGGGACTCAATGGCCAATCACGTTTCAATGATTTCTGTTTTACAACCAATCAGAGTCGTGTTTCACGAAATATTTATCAGTGTTATAATTACCATATTAAAGAAGGCTCCTCCTTTTTAATATTCTGAACAGGTCTGACCATTATTTTGCAGTGACTGAGCCCGTGAGAAATACGGCTACCAGATTGTATATATAGTGCATAGATGTCAACACATGCCGCATGTGGGAGTTAATATAAAAACATTTGTAGCAATTGATTATTCCACCAAAAAAAGAAACCACTGTTTGCACTTTCTTAAATTTATTTTTTCCCAGGTAACAATCCAGAAAAATATAATTGTCATATTTAAATCATACGACATCGGAAATGAATTAATGTACAGTTTGATGTGTTTCTTTTTTTCTCCACTAGAGAGCATTCTTTCAATATTGCGTTCCTTTGGCAATAAATAGTAAGATCTGGTTGCAGTGATAAACAAAAGAAGCAGATGAAGCGTACCTATCGCTTCTCATTTGTTTTCAAACATCGCCGTTTACATTAAATATATAAATATTTTAAAATAACTATAGTTAAATAATGATTTGTGAGTAAACAGCTTAATTTTATTCGTTAAATAGTCCTAACAAATGCCACTCTTCATTTCCAAATTCTCTAGATAAATTGGAAATCACTCGTGGTATTACTTATGACAATTCGCAGTGTAGATGAACAAAGACTAACTGCGGCAGAAATGAAATTTATGAGACGTACTGCGGGCTACTCAAGAATAGACCGTAAAAGGAATTCTGAGATTCTCAAAGAATTACACACACAATCAGTCATGGAATATGTATAAAAATACAGAAACAACTGGATATCTCACGTACGAATAATGAGCAGAACAAGAATACCACATCAGATTTTAAATTACCAGCCACCAGGTAAGAGATCTTTGGGCAGACCCTTGTATTGAGACCGTAACAGACCGCTAGGTCTATAATAGCTCCTTATTCGCGGGGGATATGTTCCACAAATATGCCGCGAATACAGAACCCGCGAATATGGAATGGTAATTTGTATGGGTATATAGGGGATATGTCCCAAGATAACAAAATAAAATAAAAATTATCAAAATAAAATCAATTAATGAGAGATTTTGAACAATTTCTATTAATTATTACTGTCAGGTTTAGGTAAGGACTTAAAGAACTTAGTATGGATAGAAGGGGTACAAGCAGCTATTGGAGGAAGATCAATGGATGGACAGAGAGGAATGGCGTTTGGTTTGCCGAAGACGGCGGCAGCTGCCACGATATCGGATGATGTATTATTAAATCTAATGCGAGGTTGAGTTTTTCATTAAACAAAACCTCTCGTTAGATTACTGTTGATAAAAATTTTAATTTTGTTTCTTTCAATTTATAATGTTGCTTTAAAATATCTTTGAAAAAAATTATAAAATTTATTGCAATTGAAAGAATGTTTAATAGAATTTCTCTTCTGGTCTAAGATCAACTAAAGCTTCGCTTCTCTCCCAAAATTTTTGTGCTAGAGCTTCATTTCTTGCAGCTTTTGAAGGAGTTGTTTCCTGTTTCAAAACACAAAAGGTGATATGCGATAATTATGGCAATTATTAATTATAAAATTACAACAGGAAGTAAAACGTTAAGCTGAAAATATATAAAACTATTGTTCTACCAGTTATATTATATGGATGCGAAACATGGACTCTTACTTTAAGGGAGGAAAGGAGATTACAAATATTCGAGAATAAAGTTCTTAGGAAAAATTTTGGACCAAAGAGAGATGAACAGACAGGTGAATGGAGAAGACTACATAACAATGAACTACATGGTCTTTATAGGAAGCCAGATATAATAAGAACAGTTAAGTCTCGTGGACTGCGATGGGCAGGACATGTTGCACGTATGGGGAATGAAAGACGTGCTTGGAAGCTTCTTGTAGGAAGGCCAGAGGGAAAACACCCAGTTGGTAAACCAAGAATGAGGTGGGAGAATAACATTAACTATGATTTGAGGGAAGTAGATTATACAGGCAATGATTGGAAAGCATTAGCTGAGGATAGGGATGTATGGAGAGCTTATGTCCGCGCGGCCATGAACCTACGGGTTCGATAGTGCCAGTGAGTAAGTAAGTAACATTATGAGGTTCTTCTTGTGGCAAATATGATATGTATATATAAACTAAAATAAAACTCTAATACACATGAACCTAAAACTAAAATGTTCCGAAAATATAATAAATGTATACCATAAGATAAATATGTCTTATAGTAGATCATTAGAATCAGAAAATTACAAGAATTAGGGAAATCATATCAAATTTTTTATTAAAATTAAATAAATCAATAAATAACCAAAATATATATATTATTAACATCGCTATAAAAGACGTACGTGGGAAAGTAGAAATATATCCAGGTTAAATTCCATCTACATGTCTAGAATAAAGAAGTACTGTTAAAATGCTACCTGAATAATGCAGGTAAGAAAAGACTACCTTGGTTTCCTAGATGTCAGTATGAGGCGGAATGCTGACCACGGACCACTCAAAATGACATCTATACGAAAACAAGTGTAACTAAATTAGTATGGTTCAAAACCTTCCCTGTAGGGGCAGAGCGCCTAAATCTCCGATAAGGGAAACATGGGCTTACAAGAGGAAGAAATAGAAAAGCTTGAAGAGCTTTCTGTTTGGAAAAAAAATCCACATTTAAAAAAACTAAGAAAGAAATTCAATGAATTTTGAAATTTCCAGGAAGTTGAATTGATTGGGAAGTTCTTTGATTTACCAACAGATAGAGTAAGCAGTACTTCTCAATGACAGAACATCAGTCGTGTAACCAATGAAGATGTGACCACTAAGGTTATGAAACTGGTCCAATTAGAAGACAGGACATGAGGTGAGGTAAAAGATATTTGTTTTAAACTGTAAGTAAACAGTACCTTGCATTCCCAGAAGTGTTTTCCAGAAACATCTTTCAGCTCTTCAGAAACTGCCAAATGTATACTCGTCTGGGATCCTTCAACAGCATCCTAAAATACATTTATGTAAAATTGAGTGTTTGATGTCTTTATCTTGATTTACAATTCAAAGTTTTCATTCATTAGGTTTATACTGGACTACATTTTGAGTATTATATATACAGGGTGTTGCAAAAAAAAACACCGACAACGGAGGTGAGATGGTATATTGAGACATGTTGATCATTTTTTTAATAAGGTACCGATGCCCATAAATGATGCGTTTTCACACTATGAGTTCCGTTAGTTGGATTTCAAGACTCAATACTTCACAATACTGTCACAGTCACATCAAGTTTTCAAAATATCCACCTATCATCTCATTGCAGAGCGTACATCGGCGGTGTAGTGATTGGCGCACACGTTCAAATACGCCTGGCCAAGTTTCAATTGTTTCAGTAGCAGCGTGGATTTGGGCTATAACATCCATACGTAACTCTATTGGAGTCTGATAAACAGACTATTTCATTATATTATTTTTAGTCTATTCATCTTACCTCAATATTAATGTTGATTTGTTCTTGGACATGTTTCAAAACAATTCTGTTTTATCGTCAGCTTGTCCAGACTGGTTTGATTTATGTTGCATTATGTTGCACACCCTGGATGTTGATGTCAGCTCCATCCTGTGTTGGCCAAAGAACCTCCAAACAAGGTCACGCTCCGTCGGTATTTCAAAATTCATAACACTGTTTTTGGTTCTTCTGAATGTAGATATTTTTCCCAAATAGTCAGCTCTTTTGTATTTTCTAACTGTTTTAATAATTTAGTGTCTGAATTTATATTATGTTTTTCAGACCAAACATGAGCAGCAACTGCCGATTTTCCCCCATTTTTAATATGTCTTATGTGTTCTTTGGTTCTAATTTTTAGGTTTCTTTTTGTTTTTTCTATATATATCTTTTCACAACCCATGCATTTAATTTGATATATTCCTGACTTTTTATTTTTATCAGTTTTTTTTAAATTTTTGTTGGTTTTATTAGTTTATTTCAACTGTAGTTATTTTTCGGTGCTAATTTAATATTAAACTTCTAAAATATCTTTTGGAATTTATTGTGTACCCAAGTGTGATATGTGACTGATTCATGTCGCCCTACAAAAAGTGGTAGAGAGGGTTAAAATCAGGTGATCTCGGAGGCCATGGGACTGGTCTCCGTCGACGTGCATAAGTGGTATCCAAATGTCTCCTCACATTGGCATCGAAGTGAGCTGGAGGTGCATCGTGTTGCAGCCACATTCCGTTGCGAAGCCACGTATAACAGGTGCCGTACCTGTGAGGTGTTGTCAAGTAATGAGTCTTCAAATCCTATGAACTAACACTTATCTTGAGACATAATTAATTAGCCATAGTGTGAAAACGCATCATTTCCAGACATTGGTCTTCTTCTTCTTCTTCTTCGCGGTTTAGCCTTATTTATTAGCCTGTTCCGGCTTCAAATTGCTGCTATTTCCATATTTTCTTTGATCTTCCCAAACTTCGTCTTCCTCGTGGTGAATAGTTGTATGCTGTTTTTGGCATTCTATTCTCAGTCATCCTTACCAAGTGTTCTTTCCAGTTTGTTCTGTATTTCACTATTGTTGTGTTTAGTTCCTCTACTTTTAGTTGTTGTCTTATTTCTGTGTTATGTTTTTTGTGTGTTCTTTGATATCCTGCTATTGGTCTGAGGAATCTCATTTCAGCAGCTTGTATTCTGGCACATTGTTCTGTTGTCACTGTCCATGTTTCGGTTCCATAAGTAATAATAGGCACTGCCATTGTCTTGTATAATTGCATTATAGATTCTTTCGTGGCTTTATTTTTCAAAGTTCTTTTTAGTGTTCCTGTTATATAATTAAACTTATTTAGTTTGTTATTTATATCTGTTTCTGCTGTGTATGATATTTCGCAACCTAGGAAGTTATATCTTACCACTTGTTCTGTTGTCACTGTCCATGTTTCGGTTCCATAAGTAATAATAGGCACTGCCATTGTTTTGTATAATTTCATTATAGAGTCTTTCCTGGCTTTATTTTTCAAAGTTCTTTTTAGTGTTCCTGTTATATAATTAAACTTATTTAGTTTGTTATTTATATCTGTTTCTGCTGTGTATGATATTTCGCAACCTAGGAAGTTATATCTTACCATTTGTTCTGTTGTCACTGTCCATGTTTCGGTTCCATAAGTAATAATAGGCACTGCCATTGTTTTGTATAATTTCATTATAGAGTCTTTCCTGGCTTTATTTTTCAAAGTTCTTTTTAGTGTTCCTGTTATATAATTAAACTTATTTAGTTTGTTATTTATATCTGTTTCTGCTGTGTATGATATTTCGCAACCTAGGAAGTTATATCTTACCACTTGTTCTGTTGTCACTGTCCATGTTTCGGTTCCATAAGTAATAATAGGCACTGCCATTGTTTTGTATAATTTCATTATAGAGTCTTTCCTGGCTTTATTTTTCAAAGTTCTTTTTAGTGTTCCTGTTATATAATTAAACTTATTTAGTTTGTTATTTATATCTGTTTCCGCTGTGAATGATATCTCGCAACCTGGGAAGTTATATCTTACCACTTGTTCTATTGGTTTATTTTCTAATATTATCTTTGTCCGAACTGGATGAGCGCCTTTGAAGGCCATTGTTTTTTATTTTTCTGATGATATTTCCATATTGTATTTTATTTATGTTTCATTTAGTTTATATAGCATTCTTTGTAGTTCGTCCTCTGTTTTTGCTATTAAAATCTGGTCATCTGCAAAGGCTACTGTTTTTATTACTATATTTCCTAAGTTAATTTCCCCAGTTGTCATTTGCTTCCATGATCTTATCATTCCGTCAAAATAAATGTTAAAAAGAGTGGTTGATAGTGGACAACCTTGTCTAACTCCTCCTGTTATATGTATTGGTTCCCTTTGATTTATTTTTATTTTTGTTTTCTCAAACATTTTCTTAATTACTGCTATCAAGTGTAGTGGAATTCCTTTTTCACTTAATCATCATCATCATCATCATCTGCATTCATGGATTAGGTCTGTTGACCCGTTCCGACTTGGGCCCATCTCTTTCTAGGTCTGCACACATCTCGGGTGCCTTTAGGTTTGTATTTTGATATTTGTTTTGGATATCTATCTTCATTTATTCTGTCTATGTATTGGTTTCATTTTTGTTTATATCTATCTATTTTATCAGTTATTGCAAATATTTCAAGTTCCTGTCTTATTTCTGTGTTCTTGATTCTGTCTTCCTTAGTGCACCCTTTAACAGATCTCAAAAATTTCATTTCTGCCGCCGTTATCCTACCTAGATCTTGTTTTTTATGTATCCAGGCTTCTGATCCACAGAGCAGTACCGGTACTGCCAACCTTTTATAAAATTTCAATTGGGTCTCTCTTGTTGTTTTATTATTTAGTGATAGTTTTATCGTACCACTTAATATGTTCCATAATTTTGGTCCATCGGACATTGGTACCTTATTAAAAGACAACGGACCCAACTTATTTATTAAGTAGTACCTCATAATATTATTTCCTGTTGTATTTTCAAAGTCCTGGGTTTATATACCTTGAAAGTTTTGGCATACAGGCAAAGAAGCAGGTGCACTGTAAGATCTAGTATTAAAAATTAGTTTTCTAGGAGTCGTGAGAAATTAGACTTACATGGTTTCTTTCCTGTACCCTTCACATGTTAATGAGTCTTGTCAACAAAAGTAAGCATATTTGATTTAACACATTAACAACACTTCCAAGTCATTCACTCAAACCGCGTGTCATATAAATGACTGTTTAACATAACATTGTGAAATTGTATTATTTACACGTCTCAAAGTTACGTAACAAACATACAAAGTAACATGTTGAATTATAAACCATTTAAAATTACTATAAAATAAATTACCAGCTGGTAAAAATAAATATTTTGTCATGTGTGTAAATATAACATTTATGAAGCTAAAAGCAACACTGATCTACTTAAAATTATGGTTTAAAAATGAGTAAAAAAGTATTGTGAATTGGCAGGTGGGTGCATAAGTGTGTTAACTCCAATTCTGTGCTGTATTCCCTTAAGTGATAGCTCCATTTAAATTTAAAACACTTGTAAATATTATATTTATGTAGCTAATGCTCTGGAGTTAACTATAAAATTATTCTCCTTCTTGCTTCCCAATGCTGATGATGTAGTATTGTTGGCCGATAGCGAGGAGATACTAAAGGACAACACGCACACACTATTGAGTAACACTAAGAAATTAGGACTGGAAGTAAATATCAATAAAACTAAATATATGGTCACACATAGAAATACATTAAATAATGGAAATGGACAGCTAATGAAAAATGAGGGAAATTTTGAGGAAGTGGCTGAATTCAAATACCTAGGAACAATAATCACAAATAGGAATGAGATGCACAAAGAAATTAAACATAGGCTCAATTCTGGAAATGCGTGCTATTATGCATTGCAGAGACTCTTGATGTCCCAACTCCTTTCAAAAAACATTAAACTGAAAATATATAAAACAATTATCCTAACAGTTATATTATATGGGTGCGAAACATGGACTCTTACTTTAAGGGAGGAAAGGAGATTACAAGTATTTGAGAATAAAGTTCTTAGGAACATTTTTGGACCAAAGAGAGATGAACAGACAGGTGAATGGAGAAGACTACATAACAATGAACTACATGATCTTTACAGGAAGCCAGATATAATAAGAACAGTTAAGTCTCGTAGACTGCGATGGACAGGACATGTTGCACGTATGAGGAATGAAAGACTTGCATGGAAGCTTCTTGTAGGAAAGCCAGAGGGAAAACGCCCAGTTGGTAGACCAAGAATGAGGTGGGAGAACAACATTAACTATGATTTGAGGGAAGTAGATTATACAGGGAATTATTGGAAAGCATTAGCTCAGGACAGGGATGTATGGAGAGCTTATGTCCGTGCGGCCATGAAGCTACGGGTTCGATAGAGCCAGTGAGTAAGTAAGTAGGTAAGTTGCTTCCCAATACTTGGATTTCACATTTTGAAGAGCTACACAGTTTGTTAAATGTTCTCTGTCCATTTCCACGCCTTGAGAACACAATAAACTCAGAAGACATTAATGCACTAATTATATGAAGATGTTTTCCTAAGATAGGTCAGACGTGTATTAATATGTGACAGAAGTTACAGCAATTACCTCTGTCTGGTTTCGCTTCTACAGCAGTGTTGCCACTATTTTTGTTACAGCCCATGTATATGATAGTGAAATTCTCTTGTGTTATTAAATTGTGCACAATTATTACTTGATACATCAAACTCAGACATCTGTATAATAAAAATTCTGAACGTGATGTGACTTTGACATTAAAAATGTTCTGAATAAAACTTAGAATAACAATAATAATAACAAAAATATCAAACAACAACAATAACAACAATAATAATAACAACAACAACAATAACAGTAATAACAACAATAACAAAAATAATAACAACAATAACAATAATAATAACAACAAAACGATAACAACAATAACGACGACAACAATAATAATAATAACGATAATGATGATGATAATAATAATAATAATAATAATAATAATAATAATAATAATAATAATAATAATAATAATAATGGGGCACGCCGTAGCGTAGTGGTTAAGGCACTGAGCTAGAAGCCGGAGGGTCGAGGGTTCAAGTCCCGTTGGGGTCAGGATTTTTAAACTGACCCAAACCCTCTGGCGGCACTATGGCCCTGGGGTCGACTCAGCCTCTAACGGAAATGAGTACCAGACGCTTGTTCTGGGGGTAAAGGCGGCCGTCACGCAGGGCTGACAACCCGGCTGACATAAAGTGCCGATTGTCTAGACAAACTGGGAGTCTTAACCTCCTACTACCCCGGGTCTGTTGTGGGATCACTTTACTTTAATAATAATAATAATAATAATAATAATAATAATAATAATAATATTAAGTCCACCGCTGTGGTCTCGAGGTAGTGTGCTGCCTTGTCACGCAGCGGGCCCGGGTTCGATCCCCGGCCGGGACAGTTTTCCTGGGTGAGGTTTTTATCGGGGTTTCTCCTTACCTGTAAGACAAATGTCAGGAAACTTTTAAGGCCCAAACGGTCCCCGAAATCATATGGTCATCGTTCATATTCATCTTAGATTAAGCTTAGAATTAGGGACTCTCCTGGCGCACCATTATCACCATCACCCATCATATCATCGGGGCAACGTAACCCCGCTTTCCAGGCGCCCCAATCTCAGAAGTGGGTTATAAGTACGCTATGCCAGGAGAGAAACCAGGAATGTCGAAAGACAACCTGGGGAATTTGTAAATAATAATAATAATAATAATAATAATAATAATAATAATAATAATAATAATAATAATAATACAGTCATCCTTTTCTTCAAAAACAAAGGATGGATTACTGGTAGGCACTAGAATATGGAACCAAAGTCGAGATAGATATAGTTGGGAGAAACAAGTTACGAAGGATGTTGAAAGAAGTGGAATAGACTGGAGTGAAGTGGAGGAGAGGAAGTTGTGGAACGATTGGGACGTAGAAAAAGGTGAAGAATATAAATAATTTCTTACTCACCTTACAAAATATTTTCACTGAGAACATAATAAGTACATATACTAGTGAACTCAATTGTTTCAGTTTCTCCCAAATATCTGTACAAATGACTCCTGGGTGAAGTGAATTTATTGTCACACCTATAAAAATAATAATAAGTATTAATATAAGATAAATTAAAATTTTCATACCTCTCCTCATATCCAGTCTTCTAAATAGATCCCGATTTCAAAGACTTGGCGGCTTCATCTTCATTACTTTCTTGTCAACTGATGTTATGTCAATTAGAAGAACTACTACTTCTTCCCTCTGTTGATGAACCGATAAACCTCCGGAACCAGTCAGAATTCGTGGGAATTTCATAGTTCATAAGCTTTTCTTCCTTTTTTTTTTAATGTGGATTTTTCCAAACTGTGAGTTCTTTTTGTTTTTTTCTATTTGTTTAATTAGACTATCTTTTGATTCAATTAGATGTTTTTCAGTCCAAGCATGAGCAACTACTGCTGACTTTTCCACTTCGCCATTTTTGACATTCCTATCAGAAGGCCGATACAATTTATGGTGAAACGAACTGTGCAGACAACACATTGCTGTTGACTGCATATACAGGGGAAGGCAGTCGACAAAATTGCCAGTCTCAAGATAATCCTTGCAGAAGCTGGACGCAGTCTCTGACGAAACGTTGGGGAACCACAAAGCCTGGAAAATCTTCTTCAAGATCAACATACTAACTCAAGCCGTGAAAGCCTAAGTCAATATAAAATAAAAAAACATAATAATAATAATAATACTTTATTTATTCTGGCAGAGTTAAGGCCATAAGGACCTCTCTTCCACTCAACCAGCACAAATACAAATAAATATTCGACAAATATAGATATACACTATACTAATTATAAACAGTTAAAGATACAATAAATGTAGCAATGTAAATGTCACATACAAACAACATTTTATAGGGTAATAACAATAATGATACGATAATAATAATAATAATAATAATAATAATAATATAAAATATGATACATTATACGGGAAACACCAATTAATATATATATCTTACACTGGATAATAATGAAGTCGAGTTTAGAGCAAATATAAATTTACATTTCTTTTAAAAGATGTCAATGTCCGGCAGCCCCTTATTTCTTGTGGTAGGAAATTCCAGTTGCGAGAAGTGGAGATGGTATATGACATGGAGTGATGTGATGTCCTATGTTGCGGTATATTAAGCAAGAGACTATGTTGTGATCTTGTGTTTAAGTTATGGTTTGAGGATAGATACTGGAAACGGGATAATAAATAATTGGGAATCGACTTATTAGGATCTTAAATAGGAGAATTAGACAGTGCGATTTTCTTCTCTCTTTTAGATGTAGCCATGACAATTCGTGGAATAATGGAGAAATGTGATCGTATTTTCGAACATTAAATATGAATCTGATACACATATTATGGACACGCTGCAGTTTGTCCGTCACTTATGTCAGTTAGTAGAACGTCACAGTAGTCAAAATGCGGCATCACTAAAGTTTGGATTAAAATTCTTTTAAGAGCTGTAGGAAGAAAATGTTTAAGTCGCTTTAGGGAATGCATTATGGATAAGATCCTTTTAGATGTTTGTTTTACTTGCTCATGCCATTTTAAATTAGAATCTAAGTAAAATCCCAAGTTTTTAACGACGTCGGTATAAGGAATTTGTTCATTATCTAATATGACAGCCGGCATATTGCCATTGTTTATGAGGTGTAATAGCCTTGGATGTCCGATAATTATTGCTTGCGTTTTGTTTACATTTAGTTTCAGCCCATAAAGAGAAAGGTTAGGGAAAAATGTGCATTAAATGTAAGAAGTAGAAATTAATGAATTTTTAAATTTCCAGGGAATGTGATTTGATTTGGAGGTTCTTGATTCTACTAACAGATGGAGGAAGATGCAGTGCATCACCAAGATAGAACAACAGTTGTGAAAATGCTGATGTTGGAATAGTTATTCTGGACCCAGCCAAAATATGAGGCAAGATGAAATTTTTAATATTATCATTCATCATCGTCCTTTCAAGTATTAGGCCCTGTGGCCCGTTACGGTCTCCCGCCATCTCCCACAGATCTTCTGCCTCGAGGAATGTAGTGAAGAATTTGTTTTGGTATTCTGTGACGATCCATGCGCTGAATATGGGCTAGCCAATTGTTTCTATATTCTTGGAGGTATTCAGATATAGGTACGATGTTTAACTCTCTGGCTATTGTTGAATTTCTTTGGTGGTCTAGAAGCCTATAACCTGCAGTTGGTCGCAGAAATTTCATCTCCGTGGCTGTAATATGACGATCATCCTGAGTTCTGATGGTCCAAGCTTCACTGCCATAACAGATTATGGGTCTAGCGAGAATTTTATAGATTTTCATTCTTGTGTGTCTCTGCACTTTGATGGTTTAAAAACTTGGTTGATAATTCTTAAAGCTTTATTATAGTTTGTATTTTAAAGGATATATCACATTCCTCATTATAAGTTAGATTATATCCTAAGTATTTAAATGAATTAACTTGCTCTAATATTGAATTCTGAATACAAATTTTACTTCTTACTGGGAAGTTCCCTTGAAAGGCCATAACTTTAGATTTTGTTGTTGATATTTCCATGTTAAATCGTTGGGCTATTATATTAAGATGATGAGTGGAATATTGTAATTCATCTTCATTATTGCCGAAAAGAGCCTGATCATCTGCATATAAGAGTGTGTCTAAAATGTTTAATATTACATTTTTAAAAATTAGAAGTTTATGATTAAATTAAAATGCTTCATACCTCTCCTCATCCAGTCATTTAAGTAGATCGCTATTTCAAAGCCTTTGCAGCTTCATCTCCAGTACTATCTTGTTGACTGATGTTATGTCGATCAGAAGAACTTCTTCCTCCCTCTGTTGGTGGACCGATAAACCTCCAGATTCAATCAGAATCCGCGGGAATTTCGAAGTTCATAAGTTTTTTCTTTCTCGTTTTTTTTTTAATATGGATTTTTTCCCAAACTGTGAGTTTTTTTTTGTTTTTCTGTTTGTTTAATTAGACTGGCTTTCGATTCAATTAGATGTTTTTTCAGACCAAGCATGAGCAGCTACTGCTGACTTTTCCACTTCACCATTTTTCACATTTTTAAGCGTTCTTTCACCCTTGTTTTCAAATTTATTTTTGTTGTTGTTGTTGTTCTTCTTCTTCCTTCCAAGTATTAAGCCTATTACGATCCTATAGAAAATTTTCCCTCCAGTGTTTCATAGGACGGCCCAGGGATCTTCGTCATCTTGGTATATAATTATAAACAAGCTTGTGGGGGGGGGGATTCCGATTTGAACACATTCTTTCAAGATGGTGTTTCCAATTTAGTTGGTACTGTTTAATATATTCCAAAATTGGGCTTTTTGTTTTTCCTATCTAAATTTTGTCACAATCTCTGCATTTGATCTGATAAATTCCTGATTTTTTAATATATTTTTTTCATTTTTATTAGTTTTAATTATCCTATTTAAGCTGTATTTATTCTTCGGTGCCAATCTCATATTAAACTTTTTTGAAAATATTTTGAAAGATTAAAAAAAACAAGAAAGAAAAACTTATGAACTTCGAACTTTCTGCGGGTTCTGATAGAATCCAGATGTTTATCAGTCCACCAATATGGGTAATAAAAATCGTTCCTCCTCTCCTTCTTCCGATTTCCCATCGACAAGAAAGTACTGAAGATGAAGCCGCTAAGTCTTTGAAACTCAGCAGACTGGATATGAGGTGAGGTGTGAAACATTTTAATTTAATCATAAATTAAACCTCATAGTGATTTATTCCTAAAAAAAAGTTCAATTGGAAGTTTGCTTAAATGTGCACTAGATGTTTACATTTAAAAAAAATGGTCCATTTTTTTCTAATCGTATTGTACAACTGAAGAAGAGGAACAAGTAAAAATAAATTAGGACTTTAATGAACTTACCTGTCGCTTTTAATTTTTTTGTTAATTCTTTTGCCATTAATATATTTCCTAATTTGGTTATAGCATATTGTTGAAGCCAAAAATGCCATTTTTCACTTTGCAAATTATTAAAATCAACCCTTGCAAGATGGTGCAAATATGATGAGACCATTATAATGCGGCTAGGTG
Organism: Diploptera punctata; assembly: GCA_030220185.1. Taxonomy (NCBI): domain Eukaryota; kingdom Metazoa; phylum Arthropoda; class Insecta; order Blattodea; family Blaberidae; genus Diploptera; species Diploptera punctata. The sequence continues at coordinate 252,660 of JASPKZ010007228.1, forward strand.
CTGATTTCTTCATCAAATCTGAAAAAAACAAAATATCATTTCTATAAAAAAAATGTTAAACTGAATATTTAACTCATGTCCCAAATTGGACTCAATGACCAATCACTTTACAATGATTTTTTATTTACCAACTAAAGTTTATCATAATAAAGAAAGCGCCTCCTTTTTAACATTCTGAATAGGGCATAGCATTATTTTGCAGTCACTGACTCACGAAGAAATACGGCTACCATATTGTATATATAGTGCATGAATGTCAACACATACCACCTGCGGGAGTTAATATAAAAACTTTGATTATACCACCAAATAAAGAAACAACTGTTTGCACTTTTTTAAATTATTTTTTCCCAGAAAAATATCCATCCATAGTAATTCTGCTCGAAGGCAGGTCCTTCACTGCAATCATATCATTTCCATGCTATGCTTGCAGCTTTACTAGGGAATTGTTTGTGTGGTAGCTTCCCATTGCTTTCCACACCAGAAAAATATAATTGTCATATTTACATCATAGGACATCAGAAATGAATTAATATACAGTTTTGATGTGTTTGATTTTTTCTCCACTAGAGTGCATTCTTACAATACTGCGTTCCTTTGGCAATAAATATGATCTGGTTGCAGTGACGAACAAAAGAAGCAAATGAAGCGTACCAATCGTTTCTCATTTGTTTTCAAACATCGCCGTTTACATTAAATATATAAATATTTTAAAATAACTATAGTTAAATAATGATTTGTGAGTAAACAGCTTAATTTTATTCGTTAAATAGTCCTAACAAATGCCACTCTTGATTTCCAAATTCTCTAGATAAATTCACTCCTCACTTCGTGAGTCGTGAATTTATCGATAATTTGGAAATCACTCGTGACATCACTTATGAAAAATATATAAAAAGGTGGTATTTTAGAAGTTTGGCCTCTTTTTCGATTTTATGACTGTATGCGCATACAGAATTATCCCTCATTTACTCTTTTCAAGGGACCACGGGGAAAATGGTTTAAAATAGGGGAAAGTGTGAATTGAGGGAAGTGAAGATGAGCTCAAAAATGTTGATCCCATACTCTGCACCCTTTCCAGAACATGAAAAAAAGCAGATGGGGACAATATACTACAATATTACTCCTCTTTCTCGTATGAGACTTGAAAGCATAATAATAGTCCCTTCGATGGGTTGCTGGCTAAAGGAAGGCAAGACCAGTGATGGGGCTGCCATCTTATAGCCTCTGGTCAGGCTTTTCTGGAGAAGAAAAGAAAATAAAGGAAAGAATCCCTAGCCCTCGGATGACCTAATAACGTCGGGCTAGAAAAAAACAAGTGTTAACCAAGAGAGGTTCGATAGTAATGTTAAAAGAGTGCAAAACACAAGTAAGTGGAAGAAATGTTCTGCTCAGCTTGGGCACCTTGTGGTCGCCATCCACATATCCCCTAGATGAAGACCCCTGAGGTCTTGGATATTATCTCTCTATCTGGGATGAAAAGGATATTCCCGAAAAAATTACTAGTTATAATAAAAGTATGGGAATTATTAATCAAGTTATGAAACCATCCCTTGTACAAAAAAAAAACACCAGATTACGTTCATATAACACTTTGGCTAGACCAGTGTTGACCTATGGTAGTGAAGCATGGACACTAAAAAGACAACATGAAAGCAGAATAACGGCTTGTGAAATGAGATTCATGCGCAGAACAGCGGGTTACACCAGATGGGATCGGAAATGGAACACTGATATCTTAAAAGAATTGAATTTGGAATACATTAAACAGTACCAACTAAATTGGAAACACCATCTTGAAAGAATGAGTTCAAATCGGATCCCCAAAGCTGTTTATAATTATATACCAAGAGGACGAAGATCACTGGGCCGTCCTATGAAACGCTGGAGGGAAAATTTTCTATAGGATCGTAACAGGTCTTGGCCTAATACTTGGAAGGAAGAAGAAGAAGAAGATTAGTCCTCTTTAACACTTTTCAAGGGACCAGAGGGAAAGTGGTGTAAATTGGGGAAAGTATAATTATGGGAAACGAGGAGGAGCTAAAAAACGTTTACCCTCATATTCAGCAACCATTCTAGAACATGAAAAAGAAAGCACTGACTGGAATAATATACAATATTGGTTAAATAATGTAATGTTTCTTTTAATTTAAAATAAAATTCTTTACACCTCACCTCATATCCTGTCTTTTATTTATTTAGAAGACAGGATATCAGGTGAGGTGTAAAGAATTTTATTTTAAATTAAACCTCATAGTGATATTCCTATAATAGTTCAATGTAATGGGCGTTTTGAACTGCTGTAGACATAAAATTACTTTCTTTCTTTTACTTTCGCCATTTAAAAAATAAATAACAATGAGAGGTTGAGCAAACAGCACTATCAACTTTATAGAGAGTCATAAAATAAAATAAGTTAAAATATACTTTCTTAGGTAAGATCCGTCGTCCTCAACTTATAAAATATGTATTCTTTATGTCTGTAGGCCTTTCAGAACATCCGTTCCATCTTCAGCAGGTCCTTCTTCGCTACATTATCTGATATGATGGTTGATGCACATTAGGACCAGCAACATCAACCATCACATCAGATAATGTAGCGAAGAAGGACCTGCTGAAGATGGAACGGATGTTCTGAAAGGCCTACAGACATAAAGAATACATTTTTATAAGTTGAGGACGACGGATTTTACCTAAGAAAGTATATTTTAACTTATTTTATTTTATTACTATCCACCTCAACGGTTTTAACAATGAATTTTATTACAATTGACTTTATAGAGAGATTTAAAAAAAATAGTTTTGCCGTAGAAGTACACGGGTTATATTTCAGAAATATTTGAAAGTTCTGAGCCAACTTCGTTGGCTCGATGAACATGCTCTGCTCTTTATCGATTGTACAAAAGCCAGCTTCGTTGGCTCATTAAACTTGCTTGGCTCCTTATCGATTGTATATCAGCCAACTTCGTTGGCTCAATGAACTTGCTCTGCTATATATATATATATATATATATATATATATATATCGCTTCTGTACAATATATATAGATTGTACAGAAGCGAGATAATCGATCAAATAAATTGAATATATTAAAAACAATGTCGGGAAGTAAACATTATGAGGTTATAAGAATTAAATTAATCGTGATTATTTCATACCTCATACTTCTATATTTCTTTAAATACAGCACTGCAGTATCGGCAATTTCTTATCACCATCATCAGCTGTTTTCACGATTGTCAATTTTTACTTTTGTTGATAATTATCTAAACTGCCATCTGATGTTCTTTTAAAGAATTATTTTCTAAACTGCCATCTGGTGTTCATTTTAATGAATCATTATCTAAACCGCCATCTGTTCTGAAAGGCCTACAGGCATAAAGAATACATATTTTATAAGTTGAGGACGACGGATCTTGCGTAAGAAGGTATATTTTAACTTATTTTATTTTATGACTCTCCACCTCAACGGTTTTAACAATGAATTTTATTAGTATTGACTTTATAGAGAGATTTTAAAAAAATAGTTTTGCCATAGAAAATGATTCATTAAAATGAACACCAGATGGCAGTTTAGAAAATAATTCTTTAAAAGAACATCAGATGGCAGTTTGGATAATTATCAACAAAAGTAAAAATTGACAATCGTGAAAACAGCTGATGATGGTGATAAGAAATTGCCGATACTGCAGTGCTGTATTTAAAGATATATAGAAGTATGAGGTATGAAATAATCACGATTAATTTAATTCTTATGAATTTGAACCTCATAATGTTAAAAATTCCCAAATTTAATATATAAATTATGAGGTTACCGGTACATTATTAGTATTGAGTGGGGAATATATTTTTAATAACTCACCTCATACAATTTCAAATTTATTTGAATTAAGACCATTGGTTTCGAATGAATTTTTCATTCATCTTCAGTTTATTTGGAGTCATAAAAATAAACTGAAGATGCATGAAAAATTCATTCGAAACCAATGGTCTTAATTCAAATAAATTTGAAATTGTATGAGGTGAGTTATTAAAAATATGTTCTCCACTTAATATTAATAAATTGAATATCTTCGATCTTTAACGCTGAAAATCGACGTGATGTGATGTAAGTTGCGGGAAAACAAAATGTCAGAAACGTAAAAGCGAGGTTTTTAATACATTGTGGATATAGGGAAACTGAACGGACCTTTAAAAAGTGTTGTAAAAGGCGGGAAAACGTAAAATGAAGGAACGTAAAAATGGGGTAATACTTTAGGATGTTAGAGAGTCATAAAATTGAAAGAGAGGACAAACTATGCACATAGTTTGTTTGTTTTTTTTTCGTTTTCTTTCGTTTACACCGTTCTTCCTTTTTGTTTTACCTTTGTTAACCGTTTCATCTTATTTACACATACAAACACAAGACAGGACACACATCCAGACCCAAGGTGGAGATTTAAAATCCCCTACCCCGCCAGGAATCGAACCCGGGTCGCCGGAGTGGAAGGTAGGGACTCTACCGACTACGCCACGGCGACGGACAAACTTAAATCTATGAATTTCGAAATTATTGATGAACGGGACCTGATCCTGAAGTTCATCAAATCAACACCAGATGGCAACGTTATAGATGGAGATTCGAACGAAAATCCGGTAGTCATAATGTCAGGGATGTTTCCTCTTGAAAACTGCAGTTTCCATGTTTAAGAAAACAAACTATGAGGTATGATATAAAAATTGACTTTCTTCAAAAACAAAGCAAATTTCTTAAACTATGTTTTGAAATTAATTGCGAATACCAATTTCACATATATGCCCTGCCATCTGGTGGAAGTTATATTAAGCGTTTGCGCATGCCCACTGCGATTCTGGAGAGATAAATACCACAATTTGCATACATAGATAGATATTTAATAATGAAAAATGAGGTAAATTTTGAGGAAGTGGCTGAATTCAAATACTAGGAACAATAATCACAAATAGGAATGAGATGCACAAAGAAATTAAACATAGGTTCAATTCTGGAAATGCATGCTATTATGCATTGCAGAGACTCTTGATGTCCCAACTCCTTTCAAAAAACGTTAAACTGAAAATATATAAAACTATTAATCTACCAGTTATATTATATGGATGCGAAACATGGGCTCTTACTTTAAGGGAGGAAAGGAGATTACGAGTATTTGAGAATAAAGTACTTAGGAAAATTTTTGGACCAAAGAGAGATGAACAGACAGGTGAATGGAGAAGACTACATAACAATGAACTACATGGTCTTTATAGGAAGCCAGATATAATAAGAACAGTTAAGTCTCGTAGACTGTGATGGGCAGGGCATGTTGCACGTATGGGGAATGAAAGACTTGCATGGAAGCTTCTTGTAGGAAAGCCAGAGGGAAAACGCCCAGTTGGTAGACCAAGAATGAGGTGGGAGAATAACATTAACTATGATTTGAGGGAAGTAGATTATACAGGGAATGATTGGAAAACATTAGCTCAGGATAGGGATATATGGAGAGCTTATGTCCGCGCGGCCATGAACCTACGGGTTCGATAGTGCCAGTGAGTAAGTAAGATAAATATTTAATAATTAAAACATGTTTTAAGAATCATTGCAAAATATTTAAAATACTTCAAAATGTTATTAAAAATGGTAAAAGTATGTAGTGCAACAGTGTAATAAGAATTATGTATGGAAAATCATAGAACGTCACAATCTAAAGTTCAGCCTTTAGTTCTTTATGCTGTGTTTAGTTCTTACCCTCGATAGCGTTACAGATAAGTACGTTTCTTACCGAGAAGAAGACACGTAAGCAGGAAAGGTCCAAGATGATTGACTTGAAATGTCATTTCAAAGTTATCAGCTGTAAGTATTCTATTCCTTTCTCCCAAACCTGCATTGTTAATAAGCACGTCCAGCCTTGGTTCAGATTCAATGATGTCTTTAGCAAATGTCCGCACAGATAACAGACTGCTGAGGTCCAACTCACGAATTTCAACATTTTTATTTCCAGTAGTCTTTATTATATCATCTGAAAATAAAACATTTCAATCATTCTTAATTGAAGAGCCCTGGAAAAAAGATAATTTTTTTTAAAATTTCATTGGGAAAAAAATCACTACCAGGTTTAATTTAAGAATTAAATCATTATTTTTAATACCTCACCTCATATCCTTTATTCTTCTAGACTGCAGTTTCGGAGCTATATCTCCATCATCAGTAACTTCTCGTCGACCGGTGTTACGTCGTTTCTTCGCGGTTTTCTTCTTCTAGACTGCAGTTTCGGAGCTATATTTTCATCATCAGTAGCTTCTCGTCGGTGTTATGTCGTTTCTTGGCGGTTTTCTTCTAGATGAAAACCGCCAAGAAACGACGTAACACCGGTCGACAAGAAGCTACTGATGATGGAGATATAGCTCCGAAACTGCAGTCTAGAAGAAAACCGCAATAAACGACTTAACACCGGTCGACGAGACGCTACTGATGATGGAAATCTAGCTACGAAACTGCAGTCTAGAAGAAAACCCCCAAGAAACGACATAACACCGACGAGAAGCTACTGATGATGGAAATATAGCTACGAAACTGCAGTCTAGAAGAAAAAAGGATATGAGGTGAGGTATTAAAAATATTAATTTATTTCTTAAGATACCTTTTCACTGTTTTTCAGCAAAACAATTTTTTTTATTAGGAATTTCTGTACAATACAGTAGCTATCCTAGAATCCATTTTAAATTTTACTCCTCCATATATCCCTATTCTCTGTAGTCACTCTATGTTAATTCTCTCGACACCATACTCCTATGCACTCCTTGAATCCACTGTCCTTTTGGGCTCCCCTATCTTCTGCGGCCCTCTGCTTCAAAATGTAATATCATCTTAGCTATCCTGTCATCTGACATTCTCTTTACGTGACCAAACCACTTCAGTCTTCATTCTTCAATAACTTGTAGAACATCCACTATTTCTCTAATTATAAGTGTACCTAACTTCGTTTTTTAACAATTTAAAGTTGGAAGTATTGCTCAGGACAGGGATGTATGGAGAGCTCATGTCCGTGCGGCCATGAACCCACGGGTTCCCATAGTGCCAGTGAGTTAGATTAAGTTAGTAAGAATTTAGAGTGAATTAATAAAATATTCCAATTACTCTAAGGTTTTCTCTTCATGCCCATTAAATAAATAATGAAAGATAGAGAAAATTTTAAGTTACATACCACGTGCTTCTTTTGCTTTTTCTAAATTTCTACATGCAAGAATTACTCTGGCTCCTCTTCTAGCAAGATCGCGAGCTGTCTCTTTCCCAATTCCTGAAAAATAGAGAAAATATTCCAGAAATGTCATTCATATACCGGGCTTCCAATATAAACCCGGACCGGCCTCACGGGGTTTCACCCGTCAGGCAGCGCTCTCTCCTCGTCCGCATTTCACTCTGCCAGCCGCTCGTCCTTGAACTAGTCAGTTTACTATCGTTCGACAAGATGAGACGTCAGCTGACATTAGAGCAGCGCATTTATGTGTGTAAATGTTATTATAAATACGAATCAGCTCGTCGCGTTCGCGAGGAATTTATTCGGAACTTCCCTGGACAATTACCTCCTTCCAGATCGACAATCCATGATCTTGTGACTAAATTTGAGACCACTGGTTCAGCACAAAATAAGAAACACACGCGAAGGCGTACGGTTCTCACCGAAGAAAAATTAGACGAAATTGGCGAAAATTTGGAACGTTCACCACAAAAATCATTACCGAAATTAGCACAAGTTGGGATTTCAGTATCTTCTGCACATACAGCAACAAAATTGTTAAAACTCAAACCTTACAAGTGTACACGTGTTCATTGTCTAAACCAAGGTGATCCCATAGCACGTGTGCGGGAGGACAACATTTCCAGCATTTTCTATAAGGTAAGAAACAGTTCAAGGACGGGTGGCAGGCAGGGTGAATTGAAGAGACAGCACTGCGTGCCGGGTGAAACTCCGTGAGGCCGGTCCGGTTTTATATTGGAAGCCCGTTATAAATATTCCATCCTCTTTGACTTCAATGGCCCCTTGAGTCTACTACCTTATCCATTCATTCGAGTTACTTGACCTATCAGATTTAATTATGCTTATTTCCTGATAGATGTCATGGTGACATTTGATCAGCATGTGCTTCAATGAGACATCAAGTAGGCAACTAAAGTGTTCAAAAAGAATTAAATTAATATATTTAATACATCAATGATATAATAAAAAATGGAACGAAGAAACAAATAAAGGAATAAAATTAGATAAAACACACTACTTGAAAACATTATTATATGCTGATGACCAGGTAATAATAGCAAATACGGAAGACGAACTTCAAAGGAATATTTTTTAAATTATATAATATATGTGAACAATTTAATCTCAAAATATCCATAGAAAAAACTAAGGTAATGGCATTCCAAGGGAAAAATCAAATCAGATCCAAAACAGTAATAGGAAACCAAAACATAGAACAGGTGAACCATCTCAATTATCTAGGATGTGACATTTCATTTAATTATGATAATGATATAAATAATAAAATAGCAAAATTCCAGGGAATATGTGGTACGATAAAACGATCACTAAATAACAAAACAACAAGAGAGACCCAATTGAAATTTTATAAAATGTTGGCAGTACCGGTACTGCTCTATGGTTCAGAAGCCTGGATACATAAAAAACAAGATCTAAGTAGGATAACGGCGGCAGAAATGAAATTTTTGAGATCTGTTAAAGGGTGCACCAAGGAAGACAGAATCAAGAACACAGAAATAAGAGAGGAACTTGAAATATTTGCAATAACTGATAAAATAGATACATATAGACAAAAATAGAAGCAACACGTAGACAGAATGAATGAAGATAGATATCCAAAACAAATAACAAAATACAAATCTAAAGGCACCCGAGATGTGGGCAGACCTAGAAAGAGATGGGCTGAAGTCGGAACGGGTCAACAGACCTAATCCATGAATGCAGATCATGATGATGATGATGATGATGATGATATTTAATATCTCACCTCATATCCTTTTTTCTTCTAGACTGCAGTTTCGGAGCTATATCTCCATCATCGGTAGCATCTCGTCGACCGGTGTCATGTAATTTCTTAGCAATTTCTTAGAAGGAAGAAAACAGCCAAGAAACGACATAACACCGGTCGACAAGACGCTACTGATGATGGAGATATAGCTCCGAAACTGCAGTCTAGAAGAATAAAGGATATGAGGTGAGGTATTAAAAATATCAATTTTGTCTTGTTTATAAGCCCATGTTTCCCTTAACAGAGATTTAGGCGCTCTCTCCCTACAGGGAAGAATTTGAACCATACTAATTTAGTTACACTTGTTTTCTTATAGATGTCATTTGAGTGGTCCGTGGTCAGCGTTCCGCCTCATACTGACATCTAGGAAACCAAGGTAGTACTAGGACGGGAAAATTCGGTAAATTTTGCTTAGGGGCCTTTTCATTCAGGCTTAAGGGTCTTTTACGAGCCTGAAAACCTTCAGACTCTGGACCCACGGCTTAAGTCCCTCCCGGAGGACTTGCTCCTTGGATTTTTCTTCTTCTTCTTGTAAGCCCATGTTTCCCTTAACAGAGATTTAGGCGATCTCCCCCTACAGGGAAGAATTTGAACCATACTAATTTAGTTACACTTGTTTTCTTATAGATGTCTTTGAGTGGTCCGTGGTCAGCGTTCCGCCTCATACAGACATCTAGGAAACCAAGGTAGTACTAGGACGGGAAAATTAGGTAAATTCTGCTTAGATGTCTTTTCATTCAGGCTTAAGGATCTTTTACGAGCCTGAAAATCTTCAGTCTCGGGACCCACGGCTTAAAGTCCCTCCCGGAAGACTTGCTCCTTGGATTTTTCTTCTTCTTCTTCTTCTTCTTGTAAACCCATGTTTCCCTTAATACAGATTTAGGCACTCTCCCCCTACAGGGAAGAATTTGAACCATACTAATTTACTAACACTTGTTTTCTTATAGATGTCATTTGAGTGGTCCGTGGTCAGCGTTCCGCCTCATACTGACATCTAGGAAACCAAGGAAGTACTAGGACAGGAAAATTCTATAAATTTTGCTTAGAGGCCTTTTCATTCAGGCTTAAGGATCTTTTACGAGCCTGAAAATCTTCAGACTCGGGACCCACGGCTTAAAGTCCCTCCCGGAGGACTTGTTCCTTGGATTTTTCCATCCTAAAAAAATCCATCGACCCCGTCCGGGTTTGAACCCGCGACCCTCGGGACCAGAGGCAAGGAGCATAACCACTAGTGCACCGCGGCCGATAAAATATCAATTTAATTCTTAAATTAAACCTCATAGTGTTTTTTCCTGTGAAAGTTAAACAAAGAAATTACTTATTTTTTAATTAGTATTATAATGATAATATTAAGTTCGTATTTAACATCCAAATAATTTATATGATTTGTCGACATTCCTATTATTTATATATTTTGACAAAAAAAAAGACTATGTTAATATAAACTGCAATAAATTATGGCAAATTTTAGATGGAGAAGAAATACCCAATGCATTATATTTGAAGAGAAAAATTATACGCTCAGACCGGGGTTTGAACCCAGAACCTTTGACTTTCCAGGCCAGTGCTCAACCACTGAGCTACCTGAGCACTCCAATCTAAATGCAAATTTTTGTCTTACTTACTTACTCACTGGCACTATAGAACCCGTAGGTTCATGGCCGCGCGGACATAAGCTCTCCATACATCCCTATCCTGAGCTAATGCTTTCCAATCATTCCCTGTATAATCTACTTCCCTCAAATCATAGTTAATGTTGTTCTCCCACCTCATTCTTGGTCTACCCACTGGGTGTTTTCCCTCTGGCTTTCGTACAAGAAGCCATGTCCCTGTGTTTGAGCCTTTGGCATGGGTTCCCTGAAGTAGTCCCCGCCCGGAGAACTGAATGGGGGACTATTTGACCTCCGGAAAATTTTACGCCAGTTGAACCCATGTCCGCATTTCTTGACGGTTGTATTTTTACGGTGAAAGATCGTCACTGTTTCGACCAAGGTACTTTTTTCGATTGGCTTATCACCTTCGACCAGTCCGGCATGGGTAACTCTATCGGCAGCAACGCCGGCATAGCTCTCGGGATCATTTAAGCACGCAAGCCACTCCACCACGACAAGGTAAAGATACATTATTAATTCCCGAGAGCATTTGCTCTAATATAATTTGTCCTTCAGTGAGAAGATTAAATTAATAATAAAGACATCAAAAGAAGCCATACTGGCTTTATAAAGTAGTAGCATTGCAATAAATTCAGAGATACCTGTGTTTGATCCTGTAACAATAACTGTTTTTCCATCCATGCGAGTTTTGCAAGTACAAGGTGTTTTAATCCATAGGTTGTAGATTTTAATACCTGTAATGTATAGGGTAAAATAATATCAGAAACATTTATTTTAAACACAGTGGAAATTAAAAAATAGAATCGCACAAACAAAACAAGCAATAAATGCTTTAAACTCTGTTTGGTGGAACAAAATTATTACAGTAAAGTAAAGTGATCCCACAACAGACCCGGAGGCCCTTGGGGTAGTAGGAGGTTAGGGCTCCCACTTTTTCTAGGCCGGGTTGTCAGCCCTGCGTGACGGCCGCCTTTACCCCCAGAACAAGCGTCTGGTACTCATTTCCGTTAGAGGCTGAGTCGACCCCAGGGCCATAGTGCCGCCAGAGGGTTTGGGTCAGTTTAAATATCCTGACCCCAACGGGACTTGAACCCTCGACCTTCCGGCTTATAGCTCAGTGCCTTAACCACTACGCTACGGAAAAAATAGAAAATTACAAATATATCAAACCATAATTCAGAGCATTTTAACATATGGTGCTGAAGTCTAGCAAATTCCTACCAGGGAAATGAAAAGAATTTTAAGTACAGAAATGGATGTTTTAAGAAGATCAGCTGGAAAATATAGAATGGATAGAATACGATATAAAGAAATAAGGGAAATTATGGGTGTACAAGAGGAACCGGACATCATAGACATTATAGAAAAGATTGCAGTGGTATGGTCATGTCAAAAGAATGCCAGAGCAAAGATTGCCAAAAATTGTTACGGAATGGATCCCAATGGAAAGGAGGAAGAGAGGAAGACCGAAGAAAACTTGGATAGAAGGGTACAAGCAGCTATGAATATCAGAGGAATGGAGGAAGATCAATGGATGGACAGAGAGGAATGGCGTTTGGTTTCCGGAAGACGGCGACAGCTGCCATGATACCGGATGATGATGATGATGACTATTATTTTAAAGAAAAATTAATGCCAGTCATTAAAATAAACAAAAATAATATTAACAAATTTTGCCCACTTAAGAAATTGTAAAAATGTAGGGTTTTTCTGAAATTGTATCTACAATGATATTACTCCCCTCTCCCTCTCCATGGCACAACAGGCCTAGAAGGTCCTTGGCCTTACTGCTGGCTGCTGGCTTCACATCCACATAGGCTCTATGTTAATCATAGACATATATTTTTAATATTTCAATAAAAAACTAGATTAGAACATGTCACAAATAAGGAAATTAGAAATATAATGGAAGCAGAAGAAAGCATAATTGAAAGAATTGAGGAGAAGGAATTAAAGTGGTTAGGACATGTCTTAAGAATGGAAGATGAGCGATGGCCGAAGCAACTATATGAATGGCATCCGAACAGAAAGAAGAAAAGAGGGAGACCAAGGTTAACATGGAAGGAAAACATGAAGACAGTAACACAAGCTAGAGGGCTAAGCATCGAAGATGCCCAAGACCGTAGGCTTTGGAGGTTTGGCACGGGAAGACGGCAGCAGCTGTAAAAACGCGAAGATAGATAGAATAAAAAAAACTAACAAAATGACATAGGACTTTTTCCATATAAAAGTTAAATGAATATAAAACCACAAATTAAAAATAAATAAATAATAGTTTTAAAAAACTAAAACAACACGCTTTATTAGAAAACAGAACTAAAAAAATGAAAAATAATTTTAATTTCCAACACGCTTGGGATAAATAATTTTACCATCAAAAGCTTGGGGTGCTCTTTATCAATTAATATATTTTACAATAAACAGATATTGGTAAAAGTAAAGTCTCTAAGAAGAAAATGTAAAAATCATAAAGAGCACCCCACGCTTATGATGGTAAAATTATTTATCCCAAGCGTGTTGGAAATTAAAATTATTTTTAATTTTTTTAGTTCTGTTTTCTAATAAAGCGTGTTGTTTTAGTTTTTTAAAACTATTATTTATTTTCTTTATTTTTTAGTTTTAACATTTTACAGAATAAGATAAAAATGTAAATATCTTTAAATTCGATACTATTGTAGTATGAGCTGAAAGTAATACTCTTCTAAAAAAATCCTCCCAGCCGAATTTGAATCAGCGACCTATGGATTACTGAAATTTTATACCACTAAGAGTTCACCGCTCTACCAACTGAGCTCTTACAACAATTGATTAAAAAGTCAACAAGTCGCAACCTATTATACCAGTTTTCATTTTTTTGATTTTCTGATGATTGTGGCCAGGATATTAGAAACAAAACATGAAATTATTGTATTGTAACGGGTCCTTTACAAGTATACAAATTTCAAGTCGATCCAATGTTTCTAAGTGGGTGAAAATCGGGTTCAAAGATTCCTTTACATAAATACGAAGACACTTTTTTTTATTTTCTGACGATTCTGGCCAGGATTTTAGAAAGTAAATATGAAATTATTGTATTGTCACGGGTCCTTTATACGTAGACAAAGTTTCAAGTCGATCCAATGTTTCTAAGTGGGTGAAAATCGTGTTCAAAAATTCCGTTACATAGATACAAAGACACTTTTTTGATTTTCTGATGAATCTGACCATGATTTTAGAAACAAAAGATGAAATTATTGTATTGTCACGGGTCTTTTACAAGTATACAAAGTTTCAAGGCGATCCAATGATTTTTAAGTGGCTGAAAATCGCGTTGAAAGATTCCGTTACATAGATAGATAGATACAGGTCAAGCTAATATAAAGCGTGTAAAAAATGTACAAAGTGGATCTTCATGACAGATTACTCACCTATAACCAATATAATAAATCCCCAGAAATACATGTCTCAGATAGAAGCGACATAAAAACATAAGTCATTGGAACTGATTCTTCATTTAACAACACTCAGTAATTTATTCAGTTCACATAACCTGGGAAACAGAATCATAATGAACTATTACACACACATAAAAGAAAATTTGCATACGTTCTCTACCTTTATGTAAGATAAGGGTTTATAACCTATGCAACTCAATTCCTAATAAATAATAGTTTTAAAAAAACTAAAACAACACGCTTTATTAGAAAACCGAACTAAAAAAATGAAAAATAATTTCAATTTCCAACACGCTTGGGATAAAATTAAAGTGGTCAACAAAAAAAATCATCTCCAACACATATACAATAAAACTAGAGTTATAAACAAAAAGAAAATAATTTTACCATCAAAAGCATGGGGTGCTCTATATCAATTAATATATTTGATAATAAACAGATATTGGTAAAAGTAAAGTCTCTAACAAGAAAATGTAAAAATCATAAAAAACACCCCACGCTTTTGATGGTAAAATTATTTTCTTTTTGTAGATAACTCTAATTTTATTCTATATGTGTTGGAGATGATTTTTTTGTTCGCCACTTTAATTTTACCCCAAGCGTGTTGGAAATTAAAATTATTTTTAATTTTTTAGTTCGGTTTTCTAATAAAGCGTGTTGTTTTTGTTTTTTAAAACTATTATTTATTTTTTAGTTTTAATATTTTACAGAATAAGATAAAAATGTAAATATCTTTAAATTCGATACTATTGTAGTATGAGCTAAAAAGTAATACTCTTCTAAAAAAAACCCTCCCAGCCGGATTTGAACCAGCGACCTATGGATTACTGATATTATATACCACTAGAGTTCACTGCTCTACCAACTGAACTCTTACAACGATTGACTATAAAGTCGACAAGTCCGCAACCTATTATACCAGTTTTAATTTTTTTTTTTAATTTTCTGATGATTCTGGCCAAGATTTTAGAAACAAAATATGAAATTATTGTATTGTCACGGGCCCTTTACAAGTATACAAAGTTTCAAGTCGATCCAATGTTTCTAAGTGGGTGAAAATCGTGTTCAAAGATTCCGTTACATCGATTCAAAGACACTTTTTTTTTTTATTTTCTGATGATTCTGGCCACGATTTTAGAAAAAAATATGAATTTATTTTATTGTCACGGGTCCTTTACAAGTATACAACGTTTCAAGTCGATCCAATGATTTTAAGTGGGTGAAAATCGCGTTGAAAGATTCCGTTACATAGATAGATAGATAGATAGATAGATACAGGTCAAGCTAATATAAAGAGTGTAAAAATGTTTTAAAAACATTAAAAAACATGACAGATAGATCATCGGTTGATTAATGTCTTTGACATCGTCCGATTCCTAATAGCCAATTTTGTCGGTCCATACAATCTCCTGGTTGTAGATGTTTCTCCTTCATATATAGACATATTCCCTGACTCCAGGAGATTTTAGGTCTTCCTCTGCTTCGTCTTCCCTCAGGTTTCCATTCCAAAACAGATTTTGGTAGTCGATCCTCTTCCATTCGCTGGACATCTCCGTACCATCTTAATTGCTGAGTTTTAATATAATCTAAAATAGTGTCTTCAATCTTCATTTTCTCCCCTATAACTGAGTTCCTAATTTTTTCTCTTCTTGAAATTCTTGCGGCCCTTCGTATAAAATCCATTTCCGTTGCCAAAAGGTATTTATTTGTTTTTGTTGTTAATGGCCAAAATTCTGCTCCATAAGTAATGATGCTTTTAACAATTGTATGATTATATATATATATATATATATATATATATATATATTCATTTTATTTTTATTACTTATATTTTTATGCCACAATATTCCATTGAGTCGAGCAATTACAAATTTTCCTTTATTATTTATATTTCTTATTTCCTCTTCGTCCACCGCTGTGGTCTCGAGGTAGCGTGCTGCCTTGTCACGCAGCGGGCCCGGGTTCGATCCCCGCTCGGGACAATTTTTCTGGGTGAGGTTTTTATCGGGGTTTTTCCTCACCTGCAAGACAAATGTCAGGAAACCTTTAAGGCCCAAACGGTCCCCGAAATCATATGGCCATCGCAATCATCATCATTCATATTCATCTTATCATCATCCTTCAACGGTGTGGAAAGCAACGGGAAGCTACCACACCTATCCATGGTAATTCTCCCCGAAGGCAGGTCCCTCACTGCAATCAGAGCATTTCCATGCTATGTTTGCAGCTTTACTAGGGAATTGTGTAGGTGTGGTAGCTTCCCGTTGCTTTCCACGCCGGTGAAGGATGATGGTGATGATGATAATGGTAAGGATGATGATGATGGCCATATGATTTCGGGGACCGTTTGGGCCTTAAAGTTTTCCTGACATTTGTCTTACAGGTGAGGAAAAACCCCGATAAAAACCTCACCGAGAAAAACTGTCCCGACCGGGGATCGAACCCGGGCCCGCTGCGTGACAAGGCAGCACGCTACCTCGAGACCACAGCGGTGGACACCACACCTATAATTCCCTAGTAAAGCTGCAAAGCATATCATGAAAATGCTATGATTGCAGTGAAAGACCTGCCTTCGGGCAGAATTACTATGGATGGATGGATGGATGGATTTCCTCTTCATAACTCCCATAAAAAAATGTACTCACTATTCTGGTACTACAGGTAAAAGCAGCTGACCTACCACTAGATGAGTTGAATGACCAGTTCACCCGTCTCTCTACTGACAACTCACAACACAAACAGATGAACTAGTGACATATTCCCAACCCACCCGAGACAAATTATTTTTTTCCTATATCTCACCTGATGACGCCAAAAGAGCAGTTTTACGTATTAAATCTAAAACACAAGGAATAGACAATATAACAATAACTCTCCTGCAAAAAATTGGCATTATTCTTCCGACAATAACCCACATTTTTAATGCCTCTATAATGACCGGGACCTATACCAGACTCTGGAAAATGACTCTAGTTCTTCATACACCGAAATCAAACACTTCCACAACACTCGATGATTATAGACCAATTAGTATTCTTCCCTGTTTATCTAAAGCACTGGAACACATAATACACTCACAGTTAACAGACTACCTCACCACACACGACTTACTTGATAAACATCAGTCTGGTTTTAGAACAGGACATCACACAAGTACTGCACTACTTGACATTGTAGAGGACAAAAGCAAACTCACCGCAATAGTCCTACACGACTGCAGCAAAGCCTTTGACACAGATTTAGAGCAATAGGGACCATGATTGAAAGTCCAACTTTCTACACTTCGGGGTTGCCAACCTAAATAACTATAATATAATATTACACATTACAAACCTCGTGCGGGAAGTAAAACCACGGCCCTTTATGTATACAACGTACAATGTATATACAAAAATATATCCAAAAGGTAGTGTTAATATACATTATACAAAATTAATAATTGCATTTTAAATTAACTGAACTTTATTTGGAACAACATAAAACAATAAATATGTACTTGTCGCCATTTTATAACTGACTGGTGTCATGGCCTGCTGTAGTCTCAACTAAGAAACATTGTTCACACTGTTAACGTTAGTCAGTTGTTTATAATGAATGCAAATATTTCCAACAAATATATTATTTTACTATTATTTATTATTTTAAAAACACCATCGTGCAAGAAATAATGTACAACGCAAGTTTGTGAAGTGTTTTACAGAATCTGGGAAATTAAAAACCTCGCTATCACTCGGTGTTTAAACATTTTCCTCACTTCTGTAAAAACCACTTCCCAACCTCGCATCGTAATATAATATTATCGTCTGAAGCGTATAAAAACATAACTGAGGAATGGAATTTCAGATGAGAGACTTCTTTGGGGAATATTAAAATTCCGAAAGAATTTCTACTGCAGTTAAAAAAACACCCATTCCATGAAGATATCAGCATTAAAATATACAATGATCAATTTTATATACAACAAACAGGCGAGTTTAATAATAATTGAGGTAGGGCCTAAGTATTATTACAAATAATTTTTCTTGTTAGCGCTTCACCTAACTTCAAAGCCACAAGCCGCCACTGCACCTCCCTACTTACTTACTCACTGGCACTATCGAACCCGTAGGTTCATCGCGCGGATATAAGCTCTCCATACATCCCTATCCTGAGATAATGCTAACGTAATAAAATTAATTATATTCATATTATTTAATTAACTATAAACTAACCTGATATACACTAATTTGTCCCGTAAGGACCTAACAAAATTAAATGAGTGAACAACAATTTCTTAAAATATATTTTCGGAAAAAAGTCTAGTATTTGTCTCTCTCGAATTTTTCTTAGTTCTACCGAATCGTCAACATTCACGAGATGCTTAAATGCTTATTGTAGCTTCTGCTAGATGGCAGTGAAATCGGTATTATCAACTTTTTAATTAAATTCTCAATTGTTTATAATAAATGGACGTACAACAACTTCCATCTTCCTAGCCTAACCAAACAAACTACATGCATATTATTTAAAAAACTATAACCTAAACTTGTGCACACCAACTTGTCACTTCGGAATCTAACAAAATTAAGTAAATTTCTTGAAATATAGTTTGGAATTAATTGTGAATGTTGATAACACCGATTTCACTGCCATCTAGAGGGAGTTACATTAAGCATTTCGGCTCTGCGATTCTGTAAAACTTTATTCACAATATTTGTGTATTTATATAAATATTTAAAAATCGTAAGAAATGTTTAAAAAATCGTTGCAAAATGTGTGTAGTGCAACAGTAGCATAAGAATGTTATATAGAAAATTGTGGGAGACAAATACTAGACTTGACCCTATTTTCGATTTTTGCATATGTTCGCCAACTAGCAGAATTTTTTCAAGCTTTCACATTCACACTACGCTTCTGCAGAAACTGAAATAATCATGAGAAAAATGTTAGGTAAGTCCGAAAATTACGTAGAACAACAGTATCATAAATATGTTGTATGGAAAATAATAGAACGAAGTATTTTAAAGATGAGCCGGACTCAATTTTTAATTATCTGAAGAAACGTTTACAGTGCCTCAATAAACTCCAATCAAATTTCATTCTTACAGTTTCTTTTTTAAATAATTTACACTCTTTCCACACTTTTATAACTTTACAATATTGAACTAGATACGTACGTAATAATGTGGCAGCTATATTAGACATCGCTTAGCTATTCTGTCAAGGTCATGAGCAGGGATTATCTATGGTCACGGGCAGCGATAAACCACTAAAGAAATGACCTACGACAATGTTTTTCAGTGTGCTTAGATTAGGGTGTCCATAGTACTTTCAATGTAAAAGGAGGCATGTACAAACAATTAAGGGAAAAACCTGGGACATTTTAAAAAAAGGTGGGCATTAAGGGGGTGTCTTATTGGACACTGGGGCTTCATTTAGTTGAATACTTATGTCTTTTTAAAGATTTATTTCCATCGCTTCCTATCAATGATCCAGTTTTTATATACAAACTAGCTAGTGGCCGGAGTGCCTCTAAAACTAAAAATATATAAAACTATTATTCTACCAGTTATATTATATGGAGGCGAAACAGGGACTCTTACTTTAAGGGAGGAAAAGAGATTACCAATATTTGAGAATAAAGTTCTTAAGAAAAATTTTGGACAAAATATTTAATATTAAATGTATTACTTCTCACTCAATGACAAATTAAATTTGAAGAGGACAACATTAAATCGGGATCTGAACCCAATATCTCTGGTTGTGTACACCAGTGCTTTAACAATTTAACCTATTAGGCATCACAATTTAAACATAGGTTTTTCTCTGATACTAATACGATTTCTCTTCAAATTTAATTTGAGGGAAGTAGATTATACAGGAAATGATTAAAAATATTAGCTCAGGATACGGATGTATGGAGAGCTTACGTCCCCGCCGCCGTGAACCTACGAGTTCCATAGAGTCAGTTAGTTAGTTAGTGAGCCTAGTGCGCTGCTACGCCTAAATAAATGAAACAATATTTTTAAATTTTCATTTCAGATAAACTCCTACACTTAACGATTTTAGAGCATAATTGCAGCTAAACACCCGCCGTACCTGAAAATGTGTATACACAATGGTATACGTTTCGACGAATCAAACATGTCGATTTGCCAGAGTCAATTCTTATTTTCGGATTTCACGTAAACCCCCAATTAAAATGGTCGGATTTCGCTGGGTTTTGTATAAAACTTACCTCGGTTAATTTTAATAGCATATACTGAGTTTCGTTGTGAAACATTGAAATTTGCGGCCGCTAGAGCGACTTTTTAATCAATAACAGTAAAAAGTATTACAAAATGAACAGTAGACAGTCGTAATATTGTTTTATGTAGACAAATACATTATTTGGAAGTAATATTCCATGCATGAGTGTCACATACGACAACCATTGAATTATTTTCTTGCTTCAAACGCTCTAAATGCTTCTACTAGGTCACACCCACAATGCACGCTATTTAAAATATGGCGGACAAGGTCCTTTAAACTTGATATATATCAAATATAGGCACATTTCATGAAAGTACAATATTAGGAGGTTCATAAAATATAACTCTCTGGCACTATCGAACCCGTAGGTTCATGGACGCGCGGACATAAGCTCTCCATAAATTAATATCCTGAGCTAATGTTTTCGAATCATTCTCTGTACAATTTACTTCCCTCAAATCATAGTTAATGTTATTCTCCCACCTCATTCTTGATCTACCAAAATATATATTTTTTAATTGTTCATCAAATTAACCCATATTTCAGCAGACTGTTCATTAAGGATAATAAATAAAGGAAGAAATCTGGTGATTATTTGCACAGACAGGTTACTTTGAACAATTTGTTCGCTGAATAGTAAACTAAAGGATTTCCAGGTCTATTGTTCTACAAACACATCAGCCATTTTCAAGATGGCTTACGTTATGGTGCCTGTTAAACAAGGTCTGTGATCTTCATTCTAGTTTTCTAAACACGAATCTAATCCAATTTTAAACTATGAATCGTACAAAATATCGGACATGTAGCAAAAATAATATCACTTTCAATGGAAAATGTGTAAATTAATTAAATCGAAAAAATTAACAACTAACAATGATATATTTTCGTCCGAGCCCGCGGGTACCCTTCCTCAAATTGGTCGGGTTAATATATGAAACAAAAGCTAATCCAGCAAATTCTAAAGAGTTTGTTTAACGGTTGGGGCGCTGATCTCCGAGTAGGTTATATTACATTCCTCCTCCATAACCTGTTTTTTTTTTCTCTATTCGCCTGAGGTTCCTGACAAAATATTACAAATATTTTTGTTTTATTTCGCGTAAATAAAAAAAATCATAATAAATTACTTGTAAAATTCATAATAAAAGAATAATTTTCTTGCTACCTATATCACTGTAGACCTGCTTAAATCTGAACCACATGCAGAACTCTTTATTACGTTTTTGAAAGGTAATAATTGGAAAGACACTCAATAAAGTAAGCTATGACGTCACGACTCAACAATAGCATCACGGTCACGTGGTTACGGCATGAATAATTTTTCAAAATTTGTTTTGCTAAAAACTAATTACAATTTCGTGTTCTTTTACTTCAGGAAAATCGGGATTACCAAAAACAAAATATTATTTTTACAACGTAAATGAATAAGGCAAAGCGATAAATGAGGCTGTGAATTAAGAAGATTGTGTGAAAATTTCTCTAAAATACGAGGTAATTTAGTTGCTTTTAGAGGATAAAACATAGTATATTACGATGCGAAGTGGATTTACAGAAGCGAGGAAATGTTTAAAACCCAGCGATAGCGAGGTTTTTAATATCCGAGGTTCTGTAAAACACTTCAGTTTTTGGGTTGCACATAATTTTTACGCAATGGTGTTTCTAAAATGATAAATAATAGCAAAATAATAACTTTTTTGTTGAAAATATTTGCGTTCATTATAAACAACTGACTGATGTTAACAGTGTGGCAATGTTTATTAGTTGAAACTACAGCAGGCCGTGGCACCAGTCAGTCATAAATTAGCGGCAAGTACGTATTTATTGTTTTATATTTTTGCAAATAGAGTTAAGTTCATTTGAAATGCAGTAATTTGTTTCGTATAATGTATATTAACGCTATTTTTTTATATATATTTCTATGTACACTGTAAGTAGAATACATGAAGGGAGTGGTTTTACTTCCAACACGCGTTTTGTAATATGTACTATTACAGTATAGTTATTTAGGTTGGCAACACCGAAAAGTAGGACGTTAGGATTTATCAATCTTGGTCGCCAGGGCTGTAAGTACCAGTAATCTCACTATCGCGCTTTTTCTTTTCAATGCCACCACATTGTAATTTTCGACATTCTGCTATTTTATCCTGGCCGCACAGCATTATTGTAACACGCTTCTGAGGTTGGGGCGTCTGGAAAATGGATTATGCTGCCCATGTGATATATAATAGGTAATGATGCGCCAGAAGAGGTGTTGACACATTGGAATACATGACGTGGTGATGTGATGTCTTCTTGCCGTATGTTACTTTAAGGTGTCCTGTTTTAAGTCTTGCTGTAGGTGTTGCACTCTCCATGACTAATGTTATTCCATCGGTCTATTCTTGGCCTATCTACTGGCTGCCTTTGTTTTTCCTACAATAAGTTCCAGTGCTTCTCTTTCATTTTTAAAACCTGCCACATGTCCTGCCTGTCAGAGTCTACAATACTTAACTATTGTTATTACATCTGGTTTCCTATCAATACCATGAAATTCATTGTTACGTAGACCCTACTTATTCACCTGTGTGTAAATCTCTCTTTGCTGCAAACACCTTCCTAAGCACTTTATTCTCAAATAAACACAATAAATTGTTTCTTCTATCTTAAAATGAGAGACCTGTCATGCACCCATTTAGAAGAACCGCCGGTTTATACCTTATTAATAAAATATGTTTTGAGAAAATTCGGGATGACAACAGTCTCCATCATGCATTGTGTGTAGTATGTACTTCCATAGTATAAATTATTTCTGTTTGTTATTATCGTTCCCAGGTATTTTAATTCATCAAAATGTTGTGAGGAAAATAAATCGGTCAATTACTTCTGATATTCTTTAGTTTTTTTTTCCCCCTTTCTTAAACTTTTTCTTAATATCAGTATGTTTATCTTCTTTTTCTTCTTCTTCTTCTTCTTTTCGTGTCGTAGTTCTGAAAGTACTATGACGATCTACGTTTATTTTTCTCCTACCATCTCTAAGTACAAAACCCAAAGATCTTTACCACGTTAAAAAATTGTCTTATGAATCCTGTTCCTGGGTACGCGGTCCACATGTTCATGGCAGTTGATTTGATACTGATGAATGTAATCCACACTCAATACTTTTTTTCTTGATACATGAGTTCATATTCAAACGCAGATCCTGATGGACAGAGTTTCGTTCTCTTTAGAGAGAAAAAAATAAACTGATATTCAAATTACGGAACCTAACCCCGGACCATCTGGAACAATGACTACAAAAGGCCACGTGACCTACCAATGTTCATGCAATGATTTTTCAAATATTTTCATAAAATTATATATTTCGTACACTGTCCATATTAACTCGGTTCCTACCTGTAACTTCATTTTTAACAGGTAACCACCTGTTATTCAGTTTTAAAAATAACTGCAACAATCCAGTTACCATGGTAACACATGTTCATGTGATTGCGAAGTTGCATTTATTGTTTGTGTCTACAGTTTATGCTCTCACACGTTTGTCTGTTTTCATTAGAAACATATTACAAGATATTAAGCTATACATTTCCCAAGATTCGTCTCTTCTAGTCAGACATAATCTATATTCCATTAGAAATATTGTCAACTTTATCAAGTGCGCAATTCGAACAAGTCTAAATGTATAAAGAATAGGGTGCGGTTAGGCAAACAGTTTGCAGACAAATTTGAAATTCACTATTCGATTTTCTACTATAGCATTTCCTCAAATCTTTATAGGATAAAGAAGGTGCACTGCTCAATGGTATTAATAAGCTGTTAGTTTATGCTGATGATGTAGCATTATTAGGTGATAGCGAGGAGATACCACGGGTTAACATGCACATTCTATTTACTAACACTAATAAATTGGGACTGGAAGTAAACATCAATAAAACTAAATATACGGCCACACTTAGAATTATATTATATAATGGTACAGGCAAGTTAGTGACAAATCAGGGAAATTCAGAAGAAGTGGCTGAACTCAAATACCTCGGGAAAAAATACAAGTAGGAATAAAGTGCAGAAATAAATTAAGCACAGGCTGAATTCTGGAAATGCGTGCTGCTATGGATTACATGGATTCTTGTAAAAAAACGCAAAAAATGTATTTGTGTTATATTATATGGATACGAAACAATGACTTTACCATTAAGGGGGGAGAAAAGACTATGAGTATTTGAAAATAAAGTTCCTAGAATTTATTTGTTTGACAAAAAAGACAGACGAACATGCAGATGCACCAAGAAGACTATTATGATGATATTTATGGAAAACCATAAATAAATCTTATATTTCATATACTGAGGTGGGTCGACATGTTGTTTCTTCCATTCACCTGTCTACTTGTCTCTGTACAGATCTTCCAATGCACTTTATTGTCAAATATCAACATTTTCTCATGTCTTAAACTAAGAAATCTACTTTGAATCCTTTTAATATATAACTTGAAGAATCTCCAATTTATGCCATATTAATTTAACATTTCTGAATCTCCGTCGTGTGTATTATATCACCGTTTCCAGAGTGGATCCTATGCATAATTTATTTATGTGTGCTACTGTTGTAAGTTACTTGAATTCCGACAATTCATAAAAAAAGTAGCCCTATCTATAATTTTGTGTTGATATTTTGCATATAGGCCTATAGGAGGAAGAAACTATACAACTACCACAATAACTGTGAAAATGTACTAATCAGTTATAAACGTTTATCTTTCCAGGAAACTACATTTGAAAATCAATTTGATGCAATGAAGATAAACAATGCGAAATTGAAAAGATCAGTACATGGGGGTCATTCAAATAATCCCAGCATTGTGAGTGTGTAAAGTAAATTACATGAGGAGAGAAAACTGTTTGGTAAGAATATTGTAACCTGGATGGATGCTACAAAATGGGTGATTTAATTACGTAATAGATAATAGATTGTTTGAACTTTATGGTGAAAACTGTTCATTTATATCAATTTAAATATAAAATACTTTAATATACATATATTTATTTACATGCAGAACCATTTCTCAACGAAACACAACGTCAAACAAAATAACATACAGGTTGTATCTATATTTAATTTAAAATGTCTTGAAGAAATAAAAAAATATATATTACATGTGGATTAATTATGTGTGCAGCTACCAATTTACGCTAGATTTCTGTCACTTGGAATCATTTACCTTTAGGAGAGTAGTACAACACCTTCATACTGTGATACTTAAAAATGAGAGTTTTTTTTGGAAATATAATATAGAGATGTAAATAAAAAATCATCACTCCACATAAGCATATATTTTTTGGCGTAATATTGGATGAAGTTGTATTTAAGGTACGTATGTGCCAATTCTTGGCTCAGAAAAGTTCCAGATTTTGTCCAATAGAGTCTTGTGGATCAAGATAGTACTTGTTATATTAGTTTATGTTTTCTGTACCTCTGAGTGTTGTGCTGACGTGCTTGCCTTTCTTGTTTTTCAGTTTATTAAGTGAACCTGCGGATGAATTCATGAATCAAGAATAAACGATTGTACTTCATACTCCACTCGTGGGGGCGGGGCAGATAAGTAGTCAGGCGCCTGATTCGTCGGGTAATTGATCCGTGTTCCTGGGAGTGCAAGCGGAGTAAACCCACGATCATGGGGGACATTAAATACAAATGCTAGATCAACCCGAGTGTTGTCGTGGGCCACGCGGCTTCTCTCGGGGTATAAATGGACGGTATGAATGGACAACGTTTAATAGGTAAGTGCTTCTTCTTCTTCCAACACTTATTCGAAATTTGTAGGATTTTCATAGTGTATACACGTCCAATACTAACTTTAGACCATTGTGCTTTGTTCAGTCTATATTTTAAATTCATAATAAGTGTTCAAATTTTGTATGATTTTATTGGAAACCACCAGGTTACTTCCTCTTCTTCGGCTTTCCCCCACTTATAGGTTTGCCGTCTTCAGTTTCCATTCATATCTCTCATTCCAATCTCCTTCTTCCAAATTCCTATCATCCATTATAGTTCTCACATAAGTTTTCCATTTCCGTCTTGGTCTGCCACGTTTATTTCCTCCAAGGGGTGACCATTAGTATATATTTTTTGGCCATTTATCATCTTCCATTCTCTGTACATGGCAATAAAATTTAAGAGTTTGATTTTCAATCCTCTTAACAATAGATGTACTGACATTCATTTATTTCCAAAGGAATTCTTTTCTTATTTTATCCTGACTTGTTTTTTAAGGCTTCTTCTAAGATATTCCAATTCAGCTGTTCTAATTTTATTCTTTTATAATTCCGTCAAAGACCAAGTTTCACTTCCATATGACAAAATATTCTGTACTATGCTCTTATAAATTTTCATTTTAGTTTCCTTTGTAATATTTTTCTTCCAAATTATTCCATGTAATGTCTTAGTTTCATTTTTAGTAATTTCAACTTTTTTATGTACATAATTTTCTCATATACCTAAACATGTAATTATTGACCCAAAATATTTAAAAATTTCGCTTTTTTTATCTTCCCTGTTTCGAGTAGGAGGTTATCCACATCCTTTCTCAAACATATACATTGTGTTTTCTGTAAATTTTTATTCAGTCCTCATTCTGTACGTTCTTCTACTAGTTTATACAATGTTTTATGTACCATTAGTTCATTTTTACTAAAGAGTAAAAATAGGGAAGTGAGTATTTAATTTTTGTTTGATTTTATTATAATTATTATTGTAATTATCTCTATAATTCAAAAAGCTTGAAATGCTGTGTTTTATAATATGTAATTATATTTAAGGTTGAATGAAGTGTGGATGAGGAGTGTCGACCGCAGGTTACTTGCAAACAAGGTAAGATTCGACTTAACTTTATAAATATAAAATATAATTTATAATGTCTTTGAGTTTTATGTTTAAGTTAATGTCATTTCATGTCTCATAGAATTTTGAATTGATTAGGTGCATTATTAGAAACAAGATTCTATGCAGACAAACACCCTGTACATTTTTTACCTCAGACACAAGACTCTTTGGACTAACCGCATGAAACTTTTGTTAATACAAGGATGGGAATGTGCCTTAACTACAACTTCGTCCAATTTTACGCCAAACAGAATCTACTTATGTGGGTGATGATTTTTATAATTTACATTTTTGAATTGCATTTCTACAAAACCTCTCATTTTGAACAATTTACGCCAAACAATACCTATTTATGTATTCACTTAGGATTTCACGGTCGGAGTTATTATGATGATTTTGAAGTAGATTTGCTGGGTGTAGGCCATGGTCTTGTGACATGTAATCACAAGACGACCCTTGAGAACGCCGGACGCAGTCTCTGGCGAAACGTTGGGGAACTTTAAGCATCAAGACCACGGCCCCAACCCGGAAATCTACTTCAAGATAAACATAACATCTACTTATGTGGGTGATGATTTGTATTTTCATCTCTATTTTGCATTTCCAGATAACCTCCCATTTTGTGTATCACAATTACAGAAAACGTGTCATGTGAAGATGAATGTGGTGCACTACATTTGTATGAACAACCTGTGAATTCTATTCAGTGTAAACTGATGTCTAGAGACACAAGGTATAAAATGACAGCTGCACTCAGAAATCAGTACGTAAGTAATATTTTTTCTTCCTTCTAGAAATTTTCAAATGAATATAAAAAAAAAACTGTATGTGAATTTGTTTCAAGTTGTGTTTTCTTGAGGAATGTTTACAATCTGCACTCTAAATGTTACTGATTTGAAACTCTTGTTTAAATATTAAGTTTATATTCAGTTTACATATTTTGGAAACGTAATACTTCGAAGTTTATTTTATACCAAGGTTCTCTTCAAGATCGTAGAACCATCCATTCCCTATGCCTTCTCTATAACATATTACACACATCTTTACCTTATTATTTATCACACCGCTTCACTAAACTCTCTGATACACATAACTTAGACACCCGATCCCTTGAGCACAGTGTCCTTTATATCCCTCCTCATCATACTACCTATTATTCGAAATATTTTACAGTTTCTCTTGCTAGAACATGGAATTCACTTCCACCCTATGTCAGAGACTGCCAAACTTTACCATCTTTCAGAAATAAATTGAAAATAAAATCACTAACAGAAACAACTCACTAATACTACTTTTTAAGAATTAATAATGCGTTTTTGCATTATTTAATAAAAATAGGCTTAGGATTTGTTAATATATTTACCTAATGCCTTGTATAAAAAGTGTAGATTAATTCATTGTAGTTTATTACTTTCTTTGTATTTTTTTCTCTTCTTTTTATGCATAGTAGATTCGAGCTGTTATTCCTTTTTTTATTCATTGTATCATTAATTTAATTTTAATTGTATTTAGTTTCATTCTATTATTAGACATTAATTTCATTATTATTCAATATGACATAATTAATTGTTCAATAACTATTATTGTAACTTTTTTTTTGTATTCATATGTAACATGTTTGTCCTGTTTAATATGACTATTATTGTAATTTTTTTGTATTCATGTGTAACATATGTTTGTCCTGTTTTATATGACTATTATTGTATTTTTTTTGTATTCATATGTAACATATGCTTGTTCTGGTGAGTGGAAGAGAAGGCCACATGGCCTTAACTCCACCAGGCTAAATAAATCTAAAAAAAAAATCTATATCTCGTATTTCTAATTCATAACACCTCTCTTTGGATTTTTTAAAATATTAATTTTTATTCTTTGTTTTACAGACGATAATTATTTTGCTAAAAATGTACATAAAAGTTTAATTTATCCAACAACGCTATGAAGTTAGCTAATACATTTGGTGCGGGAAGAAGACAGCAAGTGGACAACTCCTGATATTTGAGGTCTGAACAGCAAATCATGTTGCTTGCTTTGGCGAGTAAATGGAACAGAGTGACTGGGCATCCTGACTCTAGAGGGGGGATAAATATCCGAATCATCAAGTGTTACTGTAGCACTTCTAATTTTATTACTGCTATTAACTTAAATATTCTTATGAATACATTCACAATATAGTGATACATGTTACAATATTTATTTAATGTTCAATTATATTTCAGACTGAAATAACAGATCACGTCGAACAATATTTTGTAAAAATCACAAAGAAGAACTTTGTATGTACTGTTCGTAGAATATGCATCTTAGCCATATAGAAAGATTCAATTTAGCAACTATTATTGACATAAATAATAACTGAATGGCACCTTCGAGCCAGTAGGTTCAAAGCCATGCTGACATAAGCTCTCCACACATCCTTATCCTAAGCTTATCTTGTATAATTTAATGATGGTTAATATTATTCTCCCATCTCATTCTTTGCCTGCATACTGAGGTTTTATCAAGTGGCATGTACTCTCCCATTCTCCATTCGTGCCACATGTCCTGCACATCGCAGTCTACGAGACTTAACTGTTCTTATTATCTCTGGCTTCCTATAAAGGTCATGTAGCTCAATAATATGTAGTCCTCTCCAGTCACCTCCCTGTTCATCTCTCTTTGGTCCAAACATTTTCTTAAGAACAATATTCTCTAATATTCGTAATCTTTTCACCTCACTTAAAGTAAGAGTCCATGCTTCGCATCCATATAATATATCTGGCAGAATAACAGTTTTACATTCTATCAGTTTATTGCTTTATCACTTATTTTATTAATATATTGTTATTATTGGTAATATTACGGTTATTATAGTTGTTATTAATATTAATAAAACGTTCATTAGTGCAAAAATCAACTCGTACTCGTCATTATCAAATAATGGCTCGACCTGTCCTATGTTATGGGAGTGAAGCATGGACTATAAGGACGAGAGATGAAAGCAGACTAACAGCTTGTGAGATGAAATTTATGCGCCGAACAGCTGGCTACACCAAATGGGATCCAAAGAAAAATGTAGAAATCCTTCAAGAACTTAATGTGTCACCAATACTGGACTACATCTCCAGATATCAGCTAAACTGGAAGGAACATGTCTCAAGAATGGCTAGATCCAGGATCCCCAAGGCAATAATGAACTATTGCCCAAATGGGAAACGGTCACTTGGTCGACCTATGAAATGATGGCATGAAAACCGCTTTCTCAGGCCGTAACAGTTCTTCTATGACTAATACCTGGCAGGATGATGATGACAAAGAAGAACTTTGTATGTACTGTTCGTTGAATATGCATCTTAGCCATGTAGAAAGATTCCATCAGGAACTATTACTGACATAAATAATAACTAAAAGGCACTATCGAGTCAGTAGGTTCAAAGCCATGCTGACATAAGCTCTCCACACATCCATATCCTAAGCTAATGTTTCCCAATCACATCTTGTATAATTTAATGTAATCATGGTTAATATTATTCTCCCATCTCATTCTTTGCCTGTATACTGAGGTTTTCTCAAGTGTCATGCCCTCTTCCATTCCTCATTCGTGCCACATGTCCTGCCCACCGCATTCTACGAGCCTTACCTGTTCTTATTACCTCTGGCTTCCTGTAAAGGTCATGTAGCTCACGAATGAGTAGTCTTCTCCATTCACCTCCCTGTTCATCTCTCTTTCGTCCAAACATTTTCCTAAGAACAATATTCTCAAATATTCGTAATCTTTTCCGCTCCCTTAAAGTAAGAGTCCAGGCTTCGCATCCATATAATATAACTGAGAGAATAACAGTTTTAATTCTATCAGTTTATTGTTAATAATATTGTCATTACTGTTAATATTCGATTCCCGGTCGGGACAGGCTCCTGGGTGAGGTTTTTTTTGGGGGTTTCCTCACCTGTAAGACAAATGTCAAGAAATCTAGGGTCCAACGGTCCCCGAAAATCATCCGGCCATCATCATCATCCTTATCATAATCATCATCATCCTTCACCGGTGTGGAAAGCAACGGGAAGCTACCACACCTACAATTCCCTAGTAAAGCTGCAAGC
The DNA here is from genome assembly GCA_030220185.1 of Diploptera punctata. Lineage (NCBI taxonomy): Eukaryota > Metazoa > Arthropoda > Insecta > Blattodea > Blaberidae > Diploptera > Diploptera punctata. The sequence goes on from JASPKZ010007228.1 coordinate 283,913, forward strand.
ATAGCATGAAAATGCTACGATTGCAGTGAAAGACCTGCCCTCGGGCAGAATTACTATGGATGGTTATTATTATTATTATTATTATTATTAATTATTATTAGTTTTTTTCCAAACAAATCTATATTAATATTAATTATATTTTCGTTTATGGGTTCCCAACTCTTCAACCCTTTTTCGAAATGTATTGTTAATCATTGTAGCAACTCCTCTTGCAGCTCGTTTGTTCTTCGGTGCTCCACTATAAAATATAGCATATCTTTGTTTATGTTAATATTATAACATCCTGATTCATTTTTTTTCAATTCAGGCTGAATATCTCTATATTTTATATTTGAAGAGAAAAATTTTCGCCTAGACCGGGACTCGAACCCGGGACCCTTGGCTTTCCGGGCCAAGTGCTCTACCAACTGAGCTACCGAGGCGAGTTACGATCTAGACGCAAATTTTTCTCTTATGTATGTTGTAATTCCCTCGCGCCAAATGCTTGAAACCATAGCTTCTATCTTTGCAAATGGCGGCTTCTTAGTTAAGAAGACATTTACTGGGAATTTAACACTACTTTATAGCCAGTAGGGCTTCTATTGACGATTTTTATTATTAATTTAACACTTCTCATAGAAGGATAAATTATATTTGAAGAGAAAAATAAAAATCGTCAATTTCTATATTTGTTTGTTATTACTTGAACACAAAAGAATTGTTGTTTTTCAGAAATACAATCATCAGACAATAAATGAAAGTCCAAAATTCAATATTAGATTTTGTGAGGTACAGACAACTATAATGGTATGGTCGTATACGTAGGAAGCCAGAGAAAATATTACCCTGTCAAGCTTTGGAAAGGATCCCACCTGGGAAAGAAAAGAGAGGTCAACCTAGATTTAAATGGATGGATGATGTAAGAAGAGGTTTGAGAGAGCTAGGTATGGAAGAATTGAAAGGAAGATGGAGAAGAATGGAGAAAGAAGAAACATTTAAGAAGCTGTGGGCGCAGGAAGATGTTTTATTACATTGTAAACTTATTTGTAAATAAAATTATTATTTTTATTTTTTTAATATTATTATTTATTATTATTATTATTATTATTATTTTTTTTTTATTGTTATTATTATTACTATTATTATTTTTATTATTATTATTTTTATTATTATTATTATTATTTTCATTCTTATTATTTTTATTTTTATTTTTTTTTAATATTATTATTATTATTATTTTTATTATTATTATTATTATTTTTATTATTACTTTCATTATTATTTTTATTATTATTATTATTAATATTATTATTATTTTTATTATTATTTTTAATATTATTATTATTATTATTATTATTTTCATTATTATTTTATTATTATTATTTTTATTATTATTATTTTTTATTATTATTATTTTTATTATTATTATTTTTATTATTATTATTTTTATTAATATTATTATTATTATTATTAATATTATTATTATTATTAATTAATTTACGCTGGAGGGAAAATTTAACTATAGGATCGTAACAGGCCTTGGCCTAATACTTGGAAGGAAGAAGAAGAAGAAGAATTATTATACACCATGTTGAAAATACCAGATCTAGTCCGTTCACCGCAGTCAAGATACATTGGGTGCGCTTAGTACTGGGATGGTTGACCGCTTGGGAACACCACGTGCTGATGACAACTTTTAAAAGTAACAAAAGGCCTTCGTCAAGGTTGTAGCATATCACCCACAATATTTAAGATATTTATACATAAAGCAATGACTAACTGCAGCAAAAAATGTTCAGGAATGGGAGTACCAATTGGAGATGGATCAACAGATACAATATATGCATTGTTATATGCGGATGACCTGATAATAGTTACTCAAGAATATGAAGACACTGAGCTTGTGTTCAGAAAATTAGTGGACGAAACCATAACTGGTGCTTGAAAATAAATTTAGAAGAAAACATTTTATATGGGATATGGAGCCGAAACGGAAGATTTAATATTAGAATATCAGAAGGGGTATATTAGAGGATGAGAGGAATTTGAGTATCTGGGAGTAAAAGTGGATGAAGTCACAATTAACAGTCTAATGTAACTTTCTTGATGAACGTAAGTCTGGTTTAGGAACGGAACATCACACAAACACCGCACTTCTGCACGTTATAGAGAACATTAAATGTTCTATGGACAGAAGTGACAACAGTTCTACTCGACTACGGCAAAAATGTTTGATACTGTAAACATAAACTTACTCCTAGCTAAACTAAAGTTATTACATGTCTGAGACAACTGCCTTGATTCGTTTAGTTCTTACAAAAAATTGCCATATTCAATGTATTTGTTCGAGAAAAACAATGCTCTGAGCTGTTCAGAATATTATAAGAGGAACTTTCTTTAATACAATATATAATAGTTTAAAAAAACTAAAACGACACGCTTTATTAGAAAACTGAACTAAAAAATAAAAAATAATTTTAATTTCCATCACGCTTGGGATAAAATTAAAGTGGTCAAAAAAAAAATCTCCAACACATTTAGAATAAAACTATAGTTATATACAAAAATATTACCATCAAAAGCGTGGGGTGCTTTTTACATTTTCTTCTTAGAGACTTTCATCTGTTTATTATCAAATATAGAAATATCAGATATAGAGCACCTCACGCTTTTGATGGTAAAATTATATTTTTTGTAGGTAACTATAGTTTTATTCTAGATGTGTTGGAGATGATTTTTTTGTTGACCACTTTAATTTTATCCCAAGCGTGTTGGAAATTAAAATTATTTTTCAGTTCGGTTTTCTAATAAATCGTGTTGTTTTAGTTTTTTAAAACTATTATTTATTTAATCTAATTCTGAAAGACAATTTTTTTTTGTGAGTTATCCGTAAAAGATAGACATATTCTGTCGTAGACTTTTTTGAAGAATTTTTTTGAGATATTCAATTATGGCGTATTTGTTATGGTTTAGATAATATAAGCAATTCAGGAGTCCAAAAAGCGACTTTTCCGTGCAGCGATCCACTTTTTTTTATTTATTTTGCTCCTGTCCTATAGTACATATGTTACATACGTTAATTTTTCCAAAGAAATTATCTAAATGATGGTAAAAACCCCATTCAATATGGTCAAGCCGTTTTTGAGTTCATAAAAGACAGATTCACAGATGTTCATGTTTATATAATTTTTCAAATAATATAAATTACCAACCTTGTGTTCAATTGAAGACAAAAATAGCTCCTGCGTCCATTCCACACGCATCAAAACACTCTACGCACGCTTTAATAACTATTACAATTCTTACATGTTGAATGAACTAATATTTATACACAACAGACGCCTGGTTTAGCCAAGGTACGCCAGCAGTGTTGCAAATTAACAAAACACAATCGCGATGTGGCGTTGTTTGTGTCACCTTGACGCAATTCTGACAATATGAACAGATCGTCTATTAACATGGAAACGAAATATTTTAAAAACTTTGAACTTTAATACAAAATATATACTCTATGTAATCGCTCAAAGATGTTTTAATAATATTTTTTAATAACTTAATTTTTCATAATTGTCTGAAAATGTTTATTTTTTACGCAGGTTTGATAGTTTTCGTGTAAATATTAAAAATAATGCAATATGTATATCTGATTGAAATTTTATGAAGGCCATTGAGCTACTTATTGATTTTTCTGGAGACGGAGAATGACAATTAGATTGTTGCCACATCTACATTATTTCTTACACTATGTTGTGTAAACACATTTCGCATGTTAATTAGCATTTTTTTTCAAACTTTATAAATATGAACCAAATGTAACACAAAATTAACTGAAAAAATTGAAAAATTAATAATAATAAATGTATTATTATAATACTATTTATAATTAATAATAAATAGATAAAAATAAATAAATTACAATTATTTTATAATTAATAATAATAATAATAATAATAATAATAAATAAATTATAATTATTTTATAATTAATAATAATAATAATAATAATAATAATAATAATAATAGATAGAGAGATCATCGGGTGATTAACGTCTTTGACATCGTCCGATTCCTAATAGCCAATTTTGTCGGTCCATCCAATCTCCTGGTTGTAGATATTTCTCCTTCGTGTATAAACATATTCCCTAATTCCAGGAGGTTTTAGTCTTCCTCTGCCTCGTCTTCCCTCAAGTTTCCATTCCAAAACAAATTTTGGTAGTCGATCCTCTTCCATTCGCTGGACATGTCCGTACCATCTTAATTGCTGAGTTTTAATATAATCTAAATAAATAATAATAATAATAGACAATAATGGATGTGTCTCCTTCATGTATAAACCTTTTCCCTGATTCCAGGAGGTTTTAGGTCTTCCGCAGCCTCGTCTTCCCTCAGGTATCCATTCCAAAACAGATTTTGGTAGTCGATTCTCTTCCATTCGCTGGACATGAATAATAATAACACTGGGGAACAGTGATTTTGGTGCCTTAATGTTTTCACCTATTTATGGGTATATTTGGGTCACTGATTCCAAAGATGATTTCAGTTTCGTCCTATCAGCTCTAGTTTTTGAGATAGAGTTTATTCAAATTATATACCAGTTCAAAAATACTGGTCCACATATACAACTATATTACTCGCATACAATTAAATACAAAAGAACAAATACTTTCTTTTTCATGAAACAACTGTATCTATATAACTACCATAATTTATTTACACATTAGTCTCGTTAGAATCATTAATTTTCCTCCATCAGGTCGCAGAATCCCCGTTTCTGTGATTTCCTCCGATGCAATGATCTTGGACATTCTCGGTGGATGCTCCAACAGTAGTCCGCCATCATATGTATATCCCACCGTCCACGATACCTTTCTTCCATTGTACTTAATTCCTGGTGAAACGCTCACCCTGTTCCTCACTTACATCTCCAAGATTGTCTGGAAATCGATCCAAATGACTGTGTGTGTAGGTAGTGTAATTTGATGCTCATGTTACAACCTAGTGCACAAAAAGCAGTGAGCATATTCTCCACTAGTTCATCACTATTAGGAGACTTATAGTTTCCAAGGAAATTCTTCACTACCATACAGAACGAAGACCATGCGGCTGCTTCAGTATCATTCATTGAGTCTTGAAATTGATGGTCATTAATAAGTTGGCGGATTTGTGGTCCATCCAATATACCTGCTTTTATTTTTTCCTTACTCAGTGCAGGAAATTTTGTACATATGTAGCCAAAACATGTTCCATCTCTATTCAACGCCTTGATGAACTGTTTCATTAAACCAAGTTTAATATGCAGTGGTGGCAAGATGATGTTGTTTCTGTCAACCAAAGGTTCTGCAACGATGTTTTTTTCTCCAACGGTCATGCTTTCTCTAAGAGGCCAATGCCTTCTCACCCAATGTTGATCTTTGGCTCTAGAGTCCCATAAACATATAAAGCATGGGTATTTGGTGTACCCACCTTGTTGTCCTAGAAGAAAATTCACCATCTTGAGATCGACACACATTACCCATTGGTGATCACGGTAAGAGATCTTCTCTAGCACTGTAGCTATTGTATGTTGATTTTCACGCATAGAAACTGAGTGACCAATTGGGATTGACCTGTATATGTTCCCATTATGCAAAAGAACACATTTTAGGCTGCGTTTGGAGCTATCTATAAATAACCGCCATTCACTTGGTGTGTATTTTCTTACACCCAGCTTCATTAACAGTCCTTCAACATTCATACAAAAAACAAATTGATTTTCTACTGTGAAGAATGGCAGGAAGTCTGTTTCTCTTTTGCGATAGACTGTGACCTTTGTTCCCGGTAACAGACATTGTTTCTCTGCCAGCCTGGAAGCTAACAACTCAGATGACTTCTTTGGAAGACTTAGATCCCTTATGAGGTCGTTCAGTTCCGCTTGACTAAAACCGGATGAAACTGATGAAGGTCCTGGGAAATCGCTGTCATTTCCCTCAGAATGCTTTCAGTTGAATCATCCTCTTCTTCTGGTGACTTGGAAGACTGGTAAAAATTGGAACAGGTATCTCCTCTGAATGTGGAACAGGGCGTCTTGCGGAGCGTAGATTGGGATATACCCATCTATTCCGGTTTTTGCTATTGATGCCCTTTACATTGACTGAACAAAAATAGCAGTCATCACTATGGTTAATTTGTTCTCGCCAGATCATTGGTTCCCCAAATTTCAAGCATTTCCGTTTCCCATTGTCCATTGTCGTAGATGCTCTGTGCACGTTTTACATACAATGTGAGGTGCCCAAGGCTTATCTTGATCTCCCAGTTGTACTTTGAAATAGGCCAAATAAGCTCTTCTTACAAAGTCAGTTATAGGTTTTCTTTGTTGAGTGAATGTGTACTCCCCACAGATGAAACAAAACACATCAGGATTATTCACACATTTTCTTCGTGTTGAAGCCATGTCAGTCTAGAAAAAGGATAAAACAATTGTCAAATTAGTAAAATTACATATGCAAACGGCAACAACAACATGAATATAACTTGGATTAAATCAATTAGTATTATGCAAACAATCGATTTACAATGGTGGTACATAAGAGCAGTATCATCAATATCTTGCAAACTAGAGCTGCTGCAACAAAATGGATGACATTTTTGGAATCAGCAGTGCCGAAATACCCAGAATCAGGTGAAAAATTTCAGGCACCAAGAAAAAAATATTTTTTTGTTCCCCAGTGTAATCATCATCATGAACAAATTCGTTTTAGGCCATGTGGCCTGTACGGTAAACCTAGCGAAGATGGTCTTGATCTTTCCACCGATGTTTTATAATAATAATAATAATAATAATAATAATAATAATAATAATAATAATAATAATAATAATAATAATAATAATAATAATAATATTAACAATAACAATAATAATGATAATAATAAAAAACAATAATATGATGGAAATACTGTACTACTTGAGAATAAAGTTCTTAGGAAAATTTTAGGACAAAATAGAGACGGACGAATGCAGAAGACTTACATAACAATGAACTACATGATCTATATAGTACGTAATCGGATATAAGGACAGTTCAGTTTTGTAGACTGCGATGCGCAGGACACATGGTACGAATGCGGAAAGAAAGGGAGGCATTGAAGCTTCCTATAGGAAACTAGAGTGAAAACGGCCATTCGGTAGACCAAGAATGAAGCGTGAGAATAAAATTAACCCTGATTTGAGGGAAGTAGATTTTACAGGGGATGATTGGAAAAATTAGCCCATGATAGGGATGTATGGAGAGCTTATGTACGCGCGGCCATGAAACTACGGGATCGATAATGCTAGTAAGTTAATTAGTTGGTTTAATCGACATCGTTTTATACAGCCAAGTCTCGTAGACTTCGGTGAGCAGGTCATGTGACGCAAATAAGGAATGGAAAAGAGGCATGGAAACTATTTGTGGGAAACTAAAAGGTAAACGATATCAGGGATGTAGAATATACAGGGAATGATTGGAAAACATCTCAGTATAGGGATGTATGGAGAGCCTATATATATAGGCCTATATAATTACGTCATACACATCTTCATATTTTCCAAATTATAAGGTTTATACACGACAGGTGCCTGGTTTATCCAAGGCACGCCTACAGTGTTGCAAATTAACAAAACACTATCGTTATGTGGCGTTGTTTGTGTCACCTTGACGCAATTCTGACAATATGAACAGATCGTCAATTAACATGGATACGAAATATTTTAAAAACTTTGAACTTTAATACAAAATATATAATCTATGTAATTGTTTAGAGATGTTTTAATATTATTTTTGAATAACTTAATTTTTCATAATTGACTGAAAATGTTTATTTTTTATGCAGGTTTGATAGTTTTCGTATAAATATTAAAAATAATGCAATGTGTATATTTGATTGAAATTTTATGAAGGCCATTGAGCTACTTATTGATTTTTCCGGAGACGCAGAATGACAATTAGTTTGTTGCCACATCTACATTATTTCTTACACTATGTTGTGTAAACACATATCGCATGTTAATTAGCAATTTTTTCAAACTTTATAAATATGAACTGAACGTAACATAAAATTAACTGAAAAAATTGAAAAATCTATAATAATAAATATATTATTATAATACTATTTATAATTAATAATAAATAGATAAATAAATAAATTATGATTATTTTATAATTAATAATAATAATAATAATAATAATAATAATAATAATAATAATAATAATGATAAAATAATAACAGAGAGATCATCGGTTGATTAATGTCTTTGACATCGTCCGATTCCTAATAGCCAGTTTTGTCGGTCCATCCAATCTCCTGGTTGTAGATGTTTCTCCTTCATGTATACACATATTCCCTGTTTCCTGGAGGTTCTAGGTCTCCCTCTGCCTCGTCTTCCCTCAGGTTTCCATTCCAAGACAGATTTTGGTAGTCGATACTCTTCCATTCGCTGGACATGTCCATACCTTCTTAATTGCTGAGTTTTAATATAATCTAAATAATAATAATAATAATAATAATAATAATAATAATAATAATAATAAACAATAATATGATGGAAATACTGTACTACTTGATAATAAAGTTCTTAGGAAAATTTTAGGACAAAAGAGAGACGGGCGAATGCAGAAGACTTACATAACAGTGAACTACATGATCTACATAGTACGAAATCGGATATAAGGACAGTTAAGTTTCGTAGACTGCGATGCGCAGGACACGTGGTACGAATGCGTAAAGAAAGGCAGTGAAAACGGCCATTCGGTAGAACAGCAATTAAGCGTGAGAATAATATTAACCCTAATTTGAGGGAAGTAGATTATACAGGGATGATTGGAAAACATTAGCCCAGGATAGGGATGTATGGAGAGCTTATGTACGCGCGGCCATGAAACTACGGGGTCGTTAGTGCTAGTAAGTTAATTAGTTGGTTTAAACGACATCGTTTTATACAGCCAAGTCTCGTAGACTTCGGTGAGCAGGTCATGTGACGCAAATAAGGAATGGAAAAGAGGCATGGTAACTATTTGTAGGAAAGTAAAAGGTAGACGATATCAGGGAAGTAGAATATACAGGGAATGATTGGAAAACATCTCAGTATAGGGATGTATGGAGAGCCTATATATATAATTACGTCATACACATCTTCATATTTTCCCGAATTATAAGGTTTATACTCGACAGGTGCCTGGTTTATCCAAGGCACGCCTACAGTGTTGCAAATTAACAAAACACTGTCGCTATGTGGCGTTGTTTGTCACCTTGACGCAATTCTGACAATATGAACAGATCGTCAATTAACATGGATACGAAATATTTTAAAAACTTTGAACTTTAATACAAAATATATATTCTATGTAATCGCTTAGAGATGTTTTAATATTATTTTTGAATAACTTAATTTTTCATAATTGACTGAAAATGTTTATTTTTTATGTAGCTTTGATAGTTTTCGTGTAAATATTAAAAATAATGCAATGTGTATATCTGATTGAAATTTTATGAAGGCCATTGAGCTACTTATTGATTTTTCCGGAGACGCAGAATGACAATTAGTTTGTTGCCACATCTACATTATTTCTTTAGACTATGTTGTGTAAACAGATTTCGCATGTTAAATAGCAATTTTTTCAAACTTTATAAATATGAACTGAACGTAATATAAAATTAACTGAAAAAATTGAAAAATCTACATAGTAAATATATTATTATAATACTATTTATAATTAATAATAAATAGATAAATAAATAAATTATGATTATTTTATAATTAATAATAATAAGAGTAATAATAATAATAATAATAATAATGATAAAATAATAACAGAGAGATCATCGGTTGATTAATATCTTTGACATCGTCCGATTCCTAATAGCCAGTTTTGTCGGTCCATCCAATCTCCTGGTTGTAGATGTTTCTCCTTCATGTATACACATATTCCCTGTTTCCTGGAGGTTCTAGGCCTCCCTCTGCCTCGTCTTCCCTCAGGTTTCCATTCCAAGACAGATTTTGGTAGTCGATACTCTTCCATTCGCTGGACATGTCCATACCTTCTTAATTGCTGAGTTTTAATATAATCTAAATAATAATAATAATAATAATAATAATAATAATAGTAATAGTAATAATAATAATAAACAATAATATGATGGAAATACTGTACTACTTGAGAATAAAGTTCTTAGGAAAATTTTAGGACAAAAGAGAGACGGGCGAATGCAGAAGACTTACATAACAGTGAACTACATGATCTACATAGTACGAAATCGGATATAAGGACAGTTAAGTTTCGTAGACTGCGATGCGCAGGACACGTGGTACGAATGCGTAAAGAAAGGCAGTGAAAACGGCCATTCGGTAGAACAGCAATTAAGCGTGAGAATAATATTAACCCTAATTTGAGGGAAGTAGATTATACAGGGGATGATTGGAAAACATTAGCCCAGGATAGGGATGTATGGAGAGCTTATGTACGCGCGGCCTTGAAACTACGGGGTCGTTAGTGCTAGTAAGTTAATTAGTTGGTTTAAACGACATCGTTTTATACAGCCAAGTCTCGTAGACTTCGGTGAGCAGGTCATGTGGCACAAATAAGGAATGAAAAAGAGGCATGGAAACTATTTGTAGGAAACTAAAAGGTAGACGATATCTGGGAGGTAGAATATACAGGGAATGATTGGAAAACATCTCAGTATAGGGATGTATGGAGAGCCTATATATAATTACGTCATACACATCTTCATATTTTCCAAATTATAAGGTTTATACTCGACAGGCGCCTGGTTTATCCTAGGTACGCCTACAGTGTTGCAAATTAACAAAACACTATCGCTATGTGGCGTTGTTGTGTCACCTTGACGCAATTCTGACAATATGAACAGATCGTCTATTAACATGGAAACGAAATATTTTAAAAACTTTAATGTTTAATACAAAATATATACTCTATGTAATTGTTTAGAGATGTTTTAATATTATTTTTGAATAACTTAATTTTTCATAATTGACTGAAAATGTTTATTTTTTATGTAGCTTTGATAGTTTTCGTGTAAATATTAAAAATAATGCAATGTGTATATCTGATTGAAATTTTATGAAGGCCATTGAGCTACTTATTGATTTTTCCGGAGACGCAGAATGACAATTAGTTTGTTGCCACATCTACATTATTTCTTAGACTATGTTGTGTAAACAGATTTCGCATGTTAAATAGCAATTTTTTCAAACTTTATAAATATGAACTGAACGTAACATAAAATTAACTGAAAAAATTGAAAAATCTATAATAATAAATATATTATAATACTATTTATAATTAATAATAAATAGATAAATAAATAAATTATGATTATTTTATAATTAATAATGATAATAATAATAATAATAATAATAATAATAATAATAATAATAATAATAATAATAATAATAATAATGATAAAATAATAACAGATAGATCATCGGTTGATTAATGTCTTTGACATCGTCCGATTCCTAATAGCCAATTTAGTCGGTCCATCCAATCTCCTGGTTGTAGATGTTTCTCCTTCATGTATACACATATTCCCTGTTTCCAGGAGGTTCTAGGTCTGCCTCTGCCTCGTCTTCCCTCAGGTTTCCATTCCAAGACAGATTTTGGTAGTCGATACTCTTCCATTCGCTGGACATGTCCATACCTTCTTAATTGCTGAGTTTTAATATAATCTAAATAATAATAATAATAATAATAATAATAATAATAATAATAATAATAATAATAATAAACAATAATATGATGGAAATACTGTACTACTTGAGAATAAAGTTCTTAGGAAAATTTTAGGACAAAAGAGAGACGGGCGAATGCAGAAGACTTACATAACAGTGAACTACATGATCTACATAGTACGAAATCGGATATAAGGACAGTTAAGTTTCGTAGACTGCGATGCGCAGGACACGTGGTACGAATGCGTAAAGAAAGGCAGTGAAAACGGCCATTCGGTAGAACAGCAATTAAGCGTGAGAATAATATTAACCCTAATTTGAGGGAAGTAGATTATACAGGGGATGATTGGAAAACATTAGCCCAGGATAGGGATGTATGGAGAGCTTATGTACGCGCGGCCATGAAACTACGGGGTCGTTAGTGCTAGTAAGTTAATTAGTTGGTTTAAACGACATCGTTTTATACAGCCAAGTCTCGTAGACTTCGGTGAGCAGGTCATGTGACGCAAATAAGGAATGAAAAAGAGGCATGGAAACTATTTGTAGGAAACTAAAAGATAGATGATATCAGGGAAGTAGAATATACAGGGAATGATTGGAAAACATCTCAGTATAGGGATGTATGGAGAGCCTATATATATATATATAATTACGTCATACACATCTTCATATTTTCCAAATTATAAGGTTTATACTCGACAGGCGCCTGGTTTATCCAATGTACGCCTACAGTGTTGCAAATTAACAAAACACTATCGCTATGTGGCGTTGTTTGTCACCTTGACGCAATTCTGACAATATGAACAGATCGTCAATTAACATGGAAACGAAATATTTTAAAAACTTTGATGTTTAATACAAAATATATACTCTATGTAATTGTTTAGAGATGTTTTAATATTAATTTTGAATAGATTATTTTTTCATAATTGACTGAAAACGTTTATTTTTTATGCAGCTTTGATAGTTTTCGTGTAAATATTAAAAATAATGGAACATGAATATTTGATTGAAATTTTATGAAGGCCATTGAACTACTTATTGATTTTTCCGGAGACAGAGAATGACAGTTAGATTGTTGCCACATCTACATTATTTCTTAGACTATGTTGTGTAAACAGATATCGCATGTTAATTCGCAATTTTTTCAAACTTTATAAATATGAACTGAACGTAATATAAAATTAACTGAAAAATTTGAAAAATCTATAATAATAAATATATTATTATAATACTATTTATAATTAATAATAAATAGATAGATAAATAAATTATAGTTATTTTATAATTAATAACAATAATAATAATAATAAAAAATAATAATAATAATAATAATAATAATATAATAATAATAATAATAATAATAATAATAATAATAATAATAATAATAATAATAATAATAATAATAATAATAATAGATCTTCTCGGTCGATAGTGCTAGTAAGTTAATTAGTTGGTTTAAGTGACATCGTTTTATACAGTCAAGTCTCGTAGACTTCGGTGAGCAGGTCATGTGACACAAATGAGGAATGGAAGAGGGGCATGGTAACTAGGAAAACCAAAGGGAAGGCCAAGAATGAGGTAGGAGGTTAATATTAACACGATACTAGGGAAGTAGAATATACAGGGAATGATTAGAAAACATCTTGGGATAGGGATGTATGGAGAGCCTATGTCCGCGAGTCTAGGTACCTCGGTTCGATAATGACAATAAGTTATGTGAGAAAGTAGGCAAATTAATGTAGACAAGGTTATTGGATGATCTGGCGCTCCGTGAGTCGTCTCTTTCGCTTGAACTTTTAAAGAAAAAAGTTTAACGTTGTACATATGCCGTTCTCGCATTTCAACTTCACATTTAATTTTCAAGCATTTTTTTTTTTTGGGAATAATTCAATATATATATATATATATATATATATATATACTTTCGTCCACCGCTGTGGTCTCGAGGTACGTGCTGCCTCGTCACGCAGCGGGCCCGGGTTCGATTCCATGTCGGGACAGGCTCCTGGGTGTGTTTTTTTTCGGTTTTTTTCTCACTTGTAAGACAAATGTCACCAAGCTTAGGGCCCAATGGTCCACGAAAAATCATCCGGTCATCATTATCATCCTTATCATTATAATCATCATCCTTCACCGGTGTGGAAAGCAACGGGAAGCTACCACACCTACAATTCCCTAGTAAAGCTGCAAAGCAAAGCATGAAAATGCTATGATTGCAGTGAAAGACCTGCCCTCGGGCGGAATTACTACGGATGGATGGATATATATACTTTCCTCAGATAATTATTCACATTTTGCTATAATAATTTATGCATTTTTTAAGTTTTAAATTCGATTAATGTGGGTGGACTTCTGGCATAGAATCTGCAACCATGAGATTGAAAATAAAATTATAAATATAATGCATTAGTATGGAGAAATCACGTATTGCTAATTTATAATATACATGACTGATCACAGTTATCAGCACAGCTATTAAGTTTAAAACCAAGAAATATTAAAAAACTAACCAAAATTTGATGTAATCAACAATATATTCAAGACAAAAATAGAGTAAAAATTAAAGTTCGATTACTTATTTTAGTTAGTTTTTAAGTTTAAGACACATATATAAATAATTATAATTGTTTAACTGTTTTCATAACTGTTATGATTGGCTATTTAATAGTTATAACTGCTATTATTACGTCATACATCTTCATATTTTCCAGATTATAATATTTATACTTGACCAGCGTCTGGTTCATCCAAGGTACGCCTACAGTGTTGCAAATTAACAAAACACGATCGCTAAGTGACGTCGTTGTGTCACCTTGACGCAGTTCTGACATTACTAATGGATCGCCAATTAACATGGAAACGAAATATTTTAAAAACTTTGAAGTTTATAATAAAATATATACTCTATGTAATTGCTCGGAGATGTTTTAATATTATTTTCGAACAGCTTATTTTTTTAAGATTGTCTGAAAATGTTTATTTTTTATGCAGCTTTGACAGTTTTCGTGTAAATATTAAAAATAATACAATATGTAAATTCGATTGAAATATTACACGGGCCATTGAGCTACTTATTGATTTTTTCCGGAGACGCAGAATGACAAGTACATTGTTGCCACATCTACTTTATTTCTCAGACCAAGTTTTGTAAACAGATTTCGCACGTTAATTAGCCATTTTATCAAACATTACAAATATAAACGATAACGTAATATTCAATTTACTGCAAAATTTATAAAATCTATAATTTCAATATTTATTTCATTATAATATTTTTTAAAAAATAAATTGTAAATTAAAATAATTTTTTAATTTAATTTAAATATGCAACATAGCAATTATTTATTTTGTTTATATATATAATATAATAATAATAACAATATTTTTTTATTTAGGAATATTCCACAATACAGTGTTTCTCCTTCAACCGAAAGTGATTTGTCGCCAGAGGTTTCTTGTCTAAATCATCTTCTTCCATCAAATCTCTAGCTTCCATACTTCTCTTCACTCCATCCATCCATCCATCGTTCTCTAGGTCTGCCTCTTCTACTTCTTCCATTAGCTTTCCAATTAATGATCTTCTATGGTATTCTCTCTTCTTCCATTCTTATGAGGTGTCCATACCATTTCAAATGTGTTTTTTTTTCTTCTATTTTTCCTAATGTTTTCTCAACTTGCATAATTTCCCTTATTGTGGTGTTTCTGACCTTATCCATTCTTGAAATTCTTGTACATCGCCTCCAAAAATCCATTTCTTCTGCTAACAACTGATTGGTTTATTTTCTACTTACTGTCCAGGTTTCGGACCCATATAATAAAATGCTTTGTAAGAGAACTTGAAATATAGTTTTCTTCGTTCTGTATAATATATTTCTATTCCAAAGTACTGAGTTCAACATACCAACGATTCTTCTTCCATCAGTTATTCTTCTTTAAATAATAATAATAATAATAATAATAATAATAATAATAATATAATAATAATAATAATAATAATAATATAATATAATAATAATAATAATAATAATAACAACAACAATAATAGTAGTAGTAGTAGTAATAATAATATTAATAAAAATAATAATAATATAATGAAAATTTGCATAAAGTTCTTAGGAAAATTTTAGGATAAAAAGAGATGAACAGACGGGCGAATGCAGAAAACTACATAACGGCGAGCTACATGATTTATATAGTAGGAAACCGGATATAATAAGGACAGTTAAGTCTCGTAGACTGCGATGCGCAGGACAAGTGGTACGAATGCGGTATGAAAAGGAGGCATTGAAACTTTTTATAGGAAACCAGAGTGAAAACGGCCATTCGGTAGACCAAGAATGATGCGAGAGAATAATATTTATCGTGATTTGAGGGAAATAGATTATACAGGGGATGATTGAAAAACATTAGCCCAGGATAGGGATGTATGGAGAGCTTATGTCCTTGTGGCCATGAACCTACGGGCCAGTGAGTTAGTTTAAACGACATGATTTTATACAGTCAAGTCTCTATGAAAGAGGGGTATGGACGATTATTGTAGGAAAACCAGAGAAAAACAGCCAGTTGGTAGATCAAGAATGAAGTGGGAAAATGACATTAACTATGATTTGGGGAAAGTAGATATGGGATAAGTGGAAAACATTGGCTCAGGATAGGGGTGTATGGAGAGTTTATGTCCGCGCGGCCATGAAACTACGGGTTTGATAGTGCGTTAGTGAGTTAGTTTAAACGACATAGTTTTATACAGTCAAGTGTCATAGATTTCGGTGAGCAGGTCATGTGACACAAATGATGAATGAAAGAGAGGCATGGAAGCTTTATAGGAAACTAAAGAGTAGGCGATATCAGGGAAGTAGAATATACAAGGAATGATTGGAAAACATCTCAGTATAGGGATGTATGGAGAGCCTATATATATATAGGCCAATATAATTACGTCATACACATGTTCATATTTTCCAAATTATAATGTTTATACTCGACAGGCGCCTGGTTTATCCAATATACGCCTACAGTGTTGCAAATTAACAAAACACGATCGCTAAGTGACGTCGTTGTGTCACCTTGACGCAGTTCTGACATTACTAATGGATCGCCAATTAACATGGAAACGAAATATTTTAAAAACTTTGAAGTTTATAATAAAATATATACTCTATGTAATTGCTCGGAGATGTTTTAATATTATTTTCGAACAGCTTATTTTTTTAAGATTGTCTGAAAATGTTTATTTTTTATGCAGCTTTGACAGTTTTCGTGTAAATATTAAAAATAATACAATATGTAAATTCGATTGAAATATTACACGGGCCATTGAGCTACTTATTGATTTTTTCCGGAGACGCAGAATGACAAGTACATTGTTGCCACATCTACTTTATTTCTCAGACCAAGTTTTGTAAACAGATTTCGCACGTTAATTAGCCATTTTATCAAACATTACAAATATAAACGATAACGTAATATTCAATTTACTGCAAAATTTATAAAATCTATAATTTCAATATTTATTTTATTATAATATTAATAAATAAATTGTAAATTAAAATATTTTTTTAATTTAATTTAAATATGCAACATAGCAATTATTTATTTTGTTTATATATATAATATAATATAATAATAATAATAATAATAATAATAATAATATTGTTTTTATTTAGGAATATTCCACAATACAGTGTTTCTCCTTCAACCCAAAGTGATTTGTCGCCAGAAGTTTCTTGTGTAAAGCATCTTCTTCCATCAGATCTCTAGCTTCCATACTTCTCTTCACTCCATCCATCCATCGTTCTCTAGGCCTGCCTCTTCTACTTCTTCCATTAGCTTTCCAATTAATGATCTTCTATGGTATTCTATCTTCTTCTAATCTTATGAGGTGTCCATACCATTTCAAATGTTTTTTTTTTCTATTTTTCCTAATATATTTTCTCAACTTGCATAACTTCCCTTATTGTGGTGTTTCTGACCTTATCCATTATTGAAATTCTTGTACATCGCCTCCAAAAATCCATTTCTACTGCTAACAGCTGATTGGTTTATTTTCTACTTACTGTCCAGGTTTCGGACCCATATAATAAAATGTTTTGTAAGGGAACTTGAAATATAGTTTTCTTCGTTCTGTATAATATATTTCTATTCCAAAGCACTGAGTTAAACATACGAATGATTTTTCTTCAATCAGTTATTCTTCTTTAAATAATAATAATAATAATAATAATAATAATAATAATAATAATAATAATAATAATAATAATAATAATAATAAATAATAATATAATGAAAATCTATACTGTTTCAACATAAAGTTCTTAGGAAAATTTAGGACAAAAGAAAGATGAAAAGACGGGCGAATACATAACAGTGAACTACATGATCTATGTAGTATATATAAACCGGATATAATAAGGGCAGTTAAGTCTCATAGACTGCTATGCGCAGGACAAGTGGTACGAATGTGGTATGAAAAGGAGGCATTGAAGCTTCTTATAGGAAACCAGAGTGAAAACGGGCATTCGGTAGACCAAGAATGAGGCGAGAGAATAATATTTATCGTGATTTGAGGGAAATAGATTATACAGGGGATGATTGAAAAACATTAGCCCAGGATAGGGATGTATGGAGAGCTTATGTCCTTGTGGCCATGAACCTACGGGCCAGTGAGTTAGTTTAAACGACATGATTTTATACAGTCAAGTCTCTATGAAAGAGGGGTATGGACGATTATTGTAGGAAAACCAGAGAAAAACAGCCAGTTGGTAGATCAAGAATGAAGTGGGAAAATGACATTAACTATGATTTGGGGAAAGTAGATATGGGATAAGTGGAAAACATTGGCTCAGGATAGGGATGTATGGAGAGTTTATGTCCGCGCGGCCATGAAACTACGGGTTTGATAGTGCGTTAGTGAGTTAGTTTAAACGACATAGTTTTATACAGTCAAGTGTCATAGATTTCGGTTAGCAGGTCATGTGACATAAATGGTGAATGAAAGAGAGGCATGGAAACAATTTGTAGGAAATTAAAGCGTGAACGATATCAGGGAAGTAGAATATACAGGGAATGATTGGAAAACATCTAAGTATAGGGATGTATGGAGAGCCTATGTATATAGGCCTATATAATTACGTCATACACAGGTTCATATTTTCCAAATTTTAAGATTTATACTCGACAGGCGCCTGGTTTATCCAATGTACGCCTACAGTGTTGCAAAATAACAAAACACTATCGCTATGTGGCGTTGTTTGTCACCTTGACGCAATTCTGACATTACTAATGGATCGCCAATTAACATGGAAACAAAATATTTTAAAAACTTTCAAGTTTAATACAAAATATATAATCTATGTAATTGTTTAGAGATGTTTTAATATTATTTTTGAACAGCTCATTTTTTCAAAATTGTCTGAAAATGTTTAATTTTTATGCAGCTTTGATAGTTTTCGTATAAATATTAAATATAACGCAATATGTATATTTGATTGAAATTTTATGAAGGCCATTGAGCTACTTATTGATTTTTCCGGAGACGCAGAATGACAATTAGATTGTTGCCACTTCTACATTATTTCTTACACTATGTTGTGTCAACAGATTTTGCATATTAATTAGCCATTTTTTCGAACTTTATAAATACAAAATTTGAAAATCCATAATAATAATAATAATAATAATAATAATAATAATAATAATAATAATAATTAATAATAATAATAATAATAATAATAATAATAATAATAATAATAATAATAATAATAATAATAATTTAAATATCTTGGTGAAATAATTCAAGAAAATGGAATTGAAACTAAAGCCAATAAAAGTAGATGCCAAAAAATGGAAACAGCATTTCGGCTTACTCACAACACTTATAATAAAAAATGCATATCTTTACATACAAAATTACGACACTATAACACTGTAATTAAACCAGAGTGCCTCTATGGAGCAGAAACATTAATTTTGAACAGGAAAAAAGGTATTGAAAATATAGTGAAAAAAGAATGCAAAATACAAGAAAAGTTTTAGGCCCACAAGTCATTTAGACTCAGAAGTAAAAAGGAAATAAAAAAATATATAGCCTACAGACATTCATAGTGATATTAGATAACGAAGGTTAAAATTTTATGGTCATATTAAACAAATGAACTCAAATAGGCTTACAAAACAGATAATGGAATTCTACGAAAACAGAAGTAAAGCTCCAGTGGATACTATGAAGTGAATTTATCAAGTCAAAAAGGACTTAAAATTGGCAGGAATTACTAAAGAAGATATCCCAAACAGAGATATATTTAGAATTAAAGTGAATAAGCTGCAAGTTGACCAAGAGGACAAACCGAAGAAAAAAAACTGGAACAACTTGGACAGATGATAGAAAAACGCTGGATGGAAAATTTTCTATAATGCTTGGAAGGAAGAAGAAGAAGAAAGATTAATAATAATAATAATATATAACTATTAATAAATAAATTATCTAATATATAAAAATGAATGCTTGTTTGTTTGTTCGTACTTTATGCGCGACCATACCGTTGATCCGATTTTTGCAAAATGTTCAGGAGATTCCCGGGATGAACATAGGCTATAAGAGAGTTGTGATACTCAACTCCTACAACCTTAAAAATCGCCCTTTGTAGTGGAAAACCTGAAAGAAGTAGCTCTTTGGACGCTTAAATGGCTTACGCTGCCTAAACCATAACAAATACACAAAATTAATGTACACAGAATTGAATATCTCAAAAAGCTCTACAAAGAAGTTGCGACAGCATATGTTTATCTCTTACGAATAACTCACAATAACCATTTTTGTCTTTCATTGATGCCAAGAAGATCGAGACAAGTACGTAGATTCCTGTGCAAGCATAGCAGCACATGGCGGGTATTCTTTTACGGATAACTCATAATAACGAATATGCCAAGAAGATCGAGATAAGTAGATTCCTTGGCCAACGCCGGGTAATCAGCACGGGGAATCTTAAAATGATTACGACATACATTTACAATTATTTTTCATTTTACTTATTCAACTAATCATAAGAAGTACATTAATTTTCGTCTTTCAGCTCATTTATGCCAAGAAGATCGGGATGATTGGATTCCCGGACAACGCCGGGTAAACAGCACGGGGTATCTAAAAATAATTACGATATAAATGTTTCCATACAATTATTCAACTAAACATAAAACACATTAATTTTCGTATTTCAGCTCATTTATGTCAAGAAGATCTGTATAAGTAGATAGATTCCCGGGCAACGCCGGGTAATGAGCACGGGATATCTAAAAATATAAATGTATAATTATTTTTCCTTTTACTTATTCAACTAAACATAAAAGCACATTAATTCTCATTTATTTAGGCGTAGCAGCGCACGCCGGGTATTAGCTAGTAATTATATCCATCCATAGTAATTCTGCCCGAAGGCAGGTCCTTCACTGCAATCATAGCATTTTCATGATATGCTAGGGAATTATAGGTGTGGTAGCTTCCCGTTGCTTTCCACACCGGTGAAGGATTATGATGATGATGATGATAAGGATGATAGTGATAATGATAAGGATGATGATGATGGCCATATGATTTCGGGGACCGTTTGGGCCTTAAAGTTTTCCTGACATTTGTCTTACAGATGAGGAAAAACCCCCATAATAACCTCACCCAGGAAAACTGCCCCGACCGTGGATCGAACCCGGTCCCGCTGCGTGACAAGGCAGCACGCTACCTCGAGACCACAGCGGTGGACAGTAATTATATAATAGCCTAATATATTTTTTTTTGTTCAATGCCACTTGTTTGTCATACGACATTTCAAGTATTCTCTCCTGACAATGGCGTATTGTAACCCATTTCTGAGGTTGGGGCGCCTGGAAGGCGGGGTTAGGCTGCCCCAATGATATGATGGGTCATGACGATGGGTAATGATGCGCCAGGAGAGACCTTAAACCTAAACTTAATCTAATGAGGTGAATATGATGATGATGGCCAGATGATGTTCAGGGACCGTTTAGGCCTTAAAGTATCCTGACATTTGTCTTACAGGTGAGGAAAAAACCCCGAAAAAACCTCACCCAGGAAACTTGTCCGGGCCCACTGAGTGACAAGGCAGCACGCTACCTCGAGACCACAGCGGTGGACTTAATAATAATAATAATAATAATAATAATAATAATAATAATAATAATAATAATAAAAGTAAAGTAAAGTGATCCAACAACAGGCCCGGAGGCCCTTGGCGTAGTAGGAGGTTAAGGCTCCCACTTTTTCTAGACAATCGGCACTATATGTCAGCCGGGTTGTCAGCCCTGCGTGACGGCCGCCTTTACTCCCAGAACAAGCGTCTGGTACTCATTTCTGTTAGAGGCTGAGTCGATCCCAGGGCCATAGTGCCGCCAGAAGGTTTGGGTCAGTTTAAAAATCCTGACCCCAACGGGACTTGAACCCCCGACCCTCCGGCTTGTAGCTCAGTGCCTTAACCACTATGCTACGGCGTGCCCCAATAGTAGTAATAATAATAATAATAATAATAATAACCATCATCATCATCTTATAAGCCCTTCACAGAGATTTAGGCGCTCTCTCCCTGCGGGGAAGAATTTGAACCATACTAATTTAGTTACACTTGTTTTCGTACAGATGAGTGGTCCGTGGTCAGCGTTCCGCCTCATATTGACTTCTAGGAAACCAAGTACTAGGACGGGAAAATTCGGTAAATTTTGCTTAGAGGCCTTTTCATTCAGGCTTAAGGATCTTTTACGAGCCTGAAAATCTTCAGACTCGGAACCCACGGCTTAAAGTCCCTCCCGGAGGACTTCCTCCTTGGATTTTTCCATCCTAAAAAAAATCCATCGACCCCGGCCGGGTTTGAACCCGCGACCCTCGGGGCCAGAGGCAAGGAAGATCGTAGAACAGTTCAAACTAATATTTTTGAGATAGGTATCAATATCCAAAGACCCACGTCGTGTTAGATTAGAAATAGAATGAAAAAGGATAGAATATGTCATGAAATTCAAATATTTAGGAATATAAATTAATAGCAGCAACAGAATAACAGATGAAATCCTCCATCAAGCAAATGAAGCAAAAATCGCGTTTCGTTTTATTTGACTTGAGCAAGTGTACCAATATAATATTAATGAAATATCTCAACTCATATTTTCCCTTGAAAAAGAAGTAATTAATTCTTCATCGCCACAATTTTCTTGACCGTTCTACTAAGTAGACAAAATATGAGATGATATTTCATTAATATTAATTAGTTATACCCCATAGTTCTATGGCCTTCAAAATTTTGAAGTTAATGTAAGCTGCTCTTTTTTTTTTTTTTTGCTTGTTTGGCTCTACTGTTAATGTTAATTTATTACAGAAATTTGAAAGGTTCAAGTTCTGCCGATGTTGTATACTGCTAATTATATTTGTTTTTTATGTAATTTTATTTTTATTTATTACTGATAGCTGTAAAAAATGTTGGATCGTATTGTTACTCTCGTTGATAAGAATTGCTTTTATTGTCAAGTGGAGACTCGTATTCGTTAAAATGAAAACCTATGGCTGTAGTGCAATACAATCAATGGAAAGATGGAGGGTAAGTTTGATTTCTTGATAATACCCCAAATTAATAATGCAATAGTCTGATCGTTAATTGTTAGCTGTTTTAATTATCTAGTTTAACTTCCGTTATATCACATTATGAAAGTATTATTGAAATTTAGGTTAGGAGCGCTAAAGTTCTTGTAAGCCCTCGTTTCTCTCAACGAGACTTGGGCGCTCTCCCCCTACAAAGATGTTTAAACAACACTGTTTGGAAAAATAAAAAATTAAGAGTAGATACCAAAGTAAGAATTTACAAATCTGTCATAAGACCAGTTTTAACATATGGCTGCGAATGTTTAGTTTACACAGTTCTGTGTGATCCCTGATCTTGTAAATATTACATTTTTTAGTTCTATGTCTTCCTCACTTTCCTTATAATAATAATAATAATAATAAAATAATAATGTTTTATTTATTCTGGCAGAGTTAAGGCCATAAGGCCTTCTCTTCCACTCAACCAGCACAAATACAAATAAATATTTGACAAATATATATATATATATATATATATATATATATATACTATACTAATTATAAACAGTTAAAGATACATTAAATGTAGCAATGTAAATTTCCTGCACAAACAACATTTTATACGATAATAATAATAATAATTTGTATTGTATTGTAAGCCAATGTTTTCCCTTTACAGAAATTCAGGCGCTCTACCCCTCCATGGACGAATTTGAACCATACTAATTTAGTTACACTTGTTTTTGTACAGATGAGTGGTCCGGGGTCAGCGTTCCGCCTCGTATTGACATCTAGAAAACCAAGGTAGTACTAGGACGGGAAAATTCGGTAAATTTTGCTTAGAGCCTTTTCATTCAGGCTTAAGGATTTTTTACGAGCCTGAAAATCTTCAGACTCCGGACCCACGGCTTAAAGTCCCTCCCGGAGGACTTGCTCGTTAGATTTTTTCCGTCCTAAAAAATTCCATGGACCCCGGCCAGGTTTGAACCCGCGACCCTCGGAACCAGAGGCAAGGAGCATAACCACTAGTCCACCGCGGCCGATTTGATAATAATAATAATAATAATAATGATAATAATAATAATAATAGTATAAATATGATGCATTATACGAAAAACACCAATTAATATATGTACCTTACACTGGGTAATGATAAAGTCGAGTTTAGAGCAAATATAAATATAGATTTATTTTAAAAGATGCCAATGTCCGGCAGCCCCTTATTTCTTGGGGTAGAGAATTCCAGTTGCGAGAAGAGAAGATGGTATATGGCATGGAGAGATGTGATGTCCTGTGTTGCGGTATATTAAGCAAGAACTATGTTGTGATCTTGTGTATAAATCATGGTTTGAGGATAGATACTGGAAACGAGATGATAAATAATTGGGAATCGAGGTATGTAGGATCTTAAATAAGAGAATTAGACAGTGCGATTTTCTTCTCTCTTATACATGTAGCCACGACAATTCGTGGAATAATGGAGAAATGTGATCGTATTTTCGAACATTAAATATGAATCTGATACACATATTATGGACACGCTGCAGTTTGTCCGACAGACCGTCACTTATGTCACTATATCTGGCTTCCTATAAAGACCATGTAATTCACTGTTATGCAGTCTTCTCCATTCACCTGTTTGTTCATCTCTCTTTGGTCCAAAATTTTTCTAAGAACTTTTTCTCAAATACTCGTAATCTCTTTTACTCCCTTAAAGTAAGAATCTATGTATCGCATCCATATAATATAACTGGAAGAATAATAGTTTTATATACTTTCAGTTTAACGTTTTTCGAAAGGAGTTGGGACATCAAGAGTCCCTGTAATGCAAAATAGCATGCATTTCCAGAATTGAGCCTATGTTTAATTTATTTGTGCATCTCATTCCTATTTGTGATTTTTGCTCCTAGGTATTTGAATTGAGCCACTTCCTCAAAATTTCCCTCATTTGTCATTAGCTTTCCATTTCCATTATGTAATGTATTTCTATGAATTATCTACCGTTTTTAACTGCAAGCCACAGAAATTGAAGCCAGAATCCAGCAATGGCAACCCACTGTACAGAGCACATGGATTCCCTGCTTGAGTAAGAACAGAGTGGAGCGAGGTAAGATATGGCATGGACAGGTAGCGAGGGTTATCCAACCTACCAGTTCAAGAGTTGTATTGCTTTCCTATAGTTTAATGAGAGAGATTGGCACTGGATTTTTAAAACAGCAGATTTTTTTTAACACTGCCTTGGTACATCACAGTGGTTTTCTGGAAGAAATTTCAAGGTAGGTTTTGGCAGGCAATGGTTGACAATTTCCTTGTTAGTATTGGTTTAACCTCTCCCCTTTGGGTTCTTTTACATGTCCCATGCTATCCAGGTCTTATACAACCTGTCCAGAGAAGACTTTAAACTCTGGATCACGTACGTACTTTTTTAACACACAAGGACATGGAATGCCTTCCCGAATGAGTGGGCCACCTCCAAGACAACAACAACATTAACACATACACACATTCATACTAAACAAGATAACTGATAGGATGATTATGACAGTGAAATGGTGCTCGGGGATTATCGTGGTCTTATCTTTTCCAGGTGAGGAAAAACCTCGAAAAATTTTATCCACAAAACTTGTCCTGGCCAATAATCGAACCTGTGCCTCCACATGAGGTAATAACTTTTTACTGCGACTATTTAAGTCATGCATCAAATGGGAGTCAATGACCAATCACGTTTCAATTAATTTTTTTACAACCAATCACAGACGTGTTTTACTTCGATAATTATCAAATTTTGATTACCAAAATAAAGGAAGCTCCTCCTTTTTAATATTCTGAACAGGTCAGAGCATTATTTTACAGTGACTCACTCTCTAACAAAACGTTGAATGTAGCAAATAATGAACAGATTCCTTCGACCTACACATTTGATAATTGTGTGTTCAATAATTGGGTTTTAAAATACTGATTTTACTGAGTTGTTTCCAAAAAAAAAAAAAAAAAAAGAATTAATAACCCATAATATTGGTTATAATGTATAGTTTGATGTGTTACATTTTTTCTCCACTACGGTGCATTCTTACAATATTGCAATCTTATTTTGCAATAAATAATATGAACAAGTTGCAGTTGATGAACAAATGAAACATAACCAAACATTTCTCATTTGTTTTCAAACATCACCATTTACATTAAATATATAAATATTTTAAAATAACTATATTTAAATAATGATTTGTGGGTAAACAGCTTAATTTTATTCGTTAACTAGTCCTAACAAATGCGACTCTTGATTTTCAGATCCTCTAGATAAATTGGAAATCACTCGTGTCATTACTTATGACTATTTAACTCATGCCCCAAATGGGAGTCAATGATTTTTTATTTACAACCAATTGCAGTCGTGTTTCGCCTAGAATTTACCAACTAAAGTTTATCATAATAAAGAAAGCACCTCCTTTTTAACATTCTGAATAGGTCATAGCATTATTTTGCAGTGACTGACTCTCTAAGAAATACGGCTACCAGATTGTATATATAGTGCATGAATATCAACACATAGCGCATGCGGGAGTTAATATAAAACATTTGTAGCAATTGATTATACCACCAAAAAAAGAAACCACTGTTTGCACTTTCTTAAATGTATTTTTTCCCAGGTAATAACATTCCAGAAAAATATAATTGTCATATTTACATCATAGGACATCAGAAATGAATTAATATACAGTTTCATGTGTTTCATTTTTTTCCACTAGAGTGCATTCTTACAATATTGTGTTCCTTTGGCAATAAATAATATGATCTGGTTGCAGTGATGAACAAAAGAAGCAAATGAAACGTACCAAACGTTTCTCATTTGTTTTCAAACATCGCCGTTTACATTAAATATATAAATATTTTTAAAATAACTATATTTAAATAATGATTTGTGAGTAAATAGCTTAATTTTATTCGTTAAATAGTCCTAACAAATGCCACTCTTGATTTCCAAATTCTCTAGATAAATTGGAAGTCACTTGTGGCATTACTTATGATAACATAGCTATGGACTATTCTATTATATGAAGGATAATTAATGATCTTTTCATAAAATATATATATAGATATAAACTAAAGACTGGAGACTGCATTAGAACAGGTCAAGGAGAGCTAGAAAAAGTCAGCCATTATAAATATCTCGGCATTATCTTTCAGATCTCTGGCACCACCTTCAAGCTACTCGTCAGAGAAAGAGCAGCAGCGGCTCTAAGAGCCATGAATGAAATAAAATCACCTGCCCTACTATCAATAGACACAGCTGTTCAACTCTTCAATGCAAAAATAATGCCAATAATCGCATATGGGATAGAGATAGTTTGGGATCATCTGAAGATAAATGACTTAAAAATCTGGGAAAGCGTCAAGGCCTCCTATCTAAAGAAAATTCTAGCAGTCTCTAAATTCACTCCCTCGAGTCTGGTCTATGTACTAGCAAGAGAACAGTTCTTCATGGAAGACCTCAGAATGCGCTACTACCTGCCATCCACTAAAGCTTACGAACAACAAATGCAAGAGGGAAGACAGAAGCGGGATGCCATTCCTGAAGAACTCTACGGTACGCCTGCCTGTCATGATAGATAGGAGCTGGTGTGGAACTAAGGCACTCAGATGCAGTCCACAAAGTGTGTGTGAATGTTGGTTGGTTGGTATCTAATGTCGAGCACTTGATAATGAAATCATTCGCTCTCTTGCACTCCAATATTTTGCAGAAAGGCTGGTCTCTTCTACAAAAGCTGGACAACGGAGGAGATGGTTTCTTTCCATATCTTCATTTAAATTGCAAAAAGGGCATTTAGGTGAATCTGTTATGCCAATTCTGTGTAGGTGTTTATTCAGGCAGTCATGTCCCGTTAGCAGTCTGAATGTTGCTACTGCAGATTTTCTTTGTAATGTAGTAATGTCATAAGCTTGTAGATTTTCCCATTCCTGTCCAGATGTTTTGGTGGTGTATTCTTCTCTAAGTTTATTGATATATTTATTTGAGATAATTCTTTTGATAGAGTGAAAGGAAACTGGAGTAGAAGTTGGGTTTGAAACAATTTTGCTACCCTTCTTGGCCAGAAAATCAGCTATTTCATTGCCTGTCACTCCACAATGGGCCAGAATCCATTGAAGTACAACTTTTTTATGTAGATGGGATAACTGTTTTATCATTTTGTGACATTCGATAATTTTGATGCTTTTGGGTGTTGTGTCTCGTGTTATAGCGAGAATGGCTGCTTTGGAGTCACATAGAATTACAACTTGTGTAAATTTTTGGATGTGGTATAAAAGATTTTGTAAACTTAAGAAAATTGCTAGGATTTCGCCATCAAAGTTTGTTGAATTTGTGTTTAGTTTACGATAAAAGGAAAATCACTTACCATCAAATCGAAGACAGCTGCAGATGTAAACTGTGTGAACTAAAGTGTACCAGATATCATCTGGAATTGTGTTCCAAAGTGATAATGTCATTAGTGCAATACGCTAATTAATTAATTTTGCACGATTGCGCACAGTTATATTATTATTATAAACTAATAAATTATGTGTCCTTTACTTCCTATGTAGCTTACAAGTATGTAAAGCGATGCATCATTTACAGTAAGCCTAAAAAATCACACTATTAAGGGGGGGTGATGAGTGAAATTTCTATTTTCTACATTTTTTCAGCTGGAGACTTGACGTTTTGTACAAACATTCACCGCATGATACATAACGATGTGTTTAAGTTTCATTCTTGTGAGACATTTATTTTATGATTTATTAAATATTATATTTAAAAAATTTGCATATATTATAATTAAATGGGTTCCACAATTTTTTAGTAAAATGTCTGACTTTTTTTACAAGACCCCTAAACTATTTAGAAAAAATCATGCATTAGAATTCTTACAATGTGAATACAAAGGGGGAAAAAAATGTACCTCATGCGTGGAATTACAAAAAAAAAGTTAATAATTGAATACATTTTATTTTTTATTTCTTAAAATACTACTTCAATCATGAAACCAATGCACTACTTTGTTACTCATTCTTTTTAGGACATGCAGTAAAAATTTGAACCTTCTAGGACAAAATTTGTGAATTCCATTCAATTTTGAATGTACAAAAAATTAAAGTGTAGAAATAGTATAATGCGAAACAAGCAAGGTAAGCACTTGTTACTGATCGAGAAAAAGTTTGAAAAAAAACGAGATGCTTGCACCGAGTTTTTTCAATTTTTGAGATCTGTTACGTGCTTAAGTCCTGGCGTGACAGGCCTACAAGGCCCTTAGCTTACCAGCCGGCTGCTGGCCTCACATCCACATGTGTCAATCACAGAGGTAGATGATAATCAGCCAGTGTAGGGGTGACATGTGGTCAGCATGTCGAGTCCCCCAGCCGTTATAGCTGGTTTTCTCAACCTGGAGCCACTACTTATTGTAGCTACCCAATTGCCTCACGATGCTGGGTGGGCACCGGTCCCATACTGGCCGAAATACCATGAGAAAATTTCTTCCCCCATGGAGACTCGAACCAGCGCAAGTCCCGTAGCTCTGCGCCAAGGCTTCCTACCTTAACCACTCGGCTACGGCGCGGGGGACGTGCTTACCTCATGTGTATTGCTTACTATTTTTTGGTCGATGTGACTAATTTTTATTAAATATAGTAATAAATGAATTAAAATATTGGTTGGATGTAAATGACTTCTATGAGAAAGAAACATTTGGTGATCGTTGCTATGTAGCTTTTCATTTGTTTTATTATAAGCAAGGATTGTTGGCTGTGGAGACATTTTTGTATGTAGTACCGTGATTAGAATCTGTTTGATAATTTTATTATGGAAGGAGTCATGGTAGATGATAGAGAAATTGAAGAAGCCTGGAGAGTGGGATGTTCTGCATTAATTCCGGAAAAGTCTAAAGAAAGGTACGAGTTAGTGTACAAAACATTCAAGAAATGTTTTATTTTACTTACCGAACGTGTGCTTTTTGAGTCCATATCAGCATTGTGATTTGTTTTGTTTGCATAGCAACCAGGTTAGATGTGGGAACGCTGACTTACTTCCAGTAACAACAATATTGATACTCATAAAAAATTAGTCACATCGACAAAAAAAACAAGTTTAAAAATTTGCATGCAGTTTAAATACAAAATGTAAGATACAGTCCTAATCAGCACTTTAGGGCACTTAGAAGCGTCATAGGCCTCTGAAACTTCGACAACATATGCATTAGAGTACAAGCTATTTTTTAGTACAAAAAACAAAAAATGCTAATTTTGATCTCAAATGGTCAATTTTTCACCCATCACCTCCCTTAATTGTATCTTACAGTTGTGACGTGATATTGTTAAGTCTGAATAAGTGTCCGAAAAAATCATAAGAGCATAAATTTGGTGTAATAGGCAACATACAAGTAATTAAATAAAAAAATATATTAAAAGATTCAGGTCCACCGCTGTGGTCTTGAGGTAGCGTGCTGCCTTGTCACGCAGCGGGCCCGAGTTCAATCCCCGGTCGGGGCAGTTTTTCTGGGTCCCTGAAATCATATGGCCATCATCCTTATCATTATCATCCTTACCATTATCATTATCATCATCATCCTTCACCGGTGTGGAAAGCAACGGGGAGCTACCACACCTACACAATTCCCTAGTAAAGCTGCAAGCATAGTATGAAAATGCTATGATTGCAGTGAAGGACCTGCCTTCGGGCAGAATTACTATGGATGGATGGAAAAGATTCAGTAATATAATGTATGGTTAAAAACTATAAAATAGTTACCTTGTAGGTCCGTCTCCTCAACTTAAGTTATTTTAAAACTCTGTAGGCCTTTCGGGACTAGTCCCATCATCAGCAGAATGCATTAGATCCGTACTTGTTGAAGCACTGACTTGGTTGTGAGAATTTTGTACAGAGGATTGTGTGGACTGGGTGTGTATTCATTGAGAATCAGGTTGTTGTTGATTTCCTCCAGTATATTTATCCTTATATTTGAAGAGAAAAATGTTCGCCTAGACCGAGACTCGAACCCGGGACCCTTGACTTTCCGGGCCAAGTGCTCTACCAACTGAGCTACCGAGGCAAGTTGCGATCTAGACACAAATCTTTCTCTTATATACGTTGTAATTCCCTCGTGCCAAAGACGCCATTTGCAAAGATACAAGCAAAGGTTTCAAGCATTTGGCACGAGGGAATTACAACATATATAAGAGAAAAATTTGCATCTAGATCGCAACTTGCCTCGGTTGCTCAGTTGGTAGAGCACTTGGCCTGGAAAGCCAAGGGTCCCGGGTTCGAGTCTCGGTCTAGGTGAAGAATTTTCTCTTCAAATATAATTTACCCTTCGGTGAGAAGTGTTAAATTAATAATAAAAACGTAAATATTTATCCTCGTTGGAATGTTTTCTCTATGTACTATTGTGAGGGTGTTATCGATGTTATGCATATGGTGTCCAGCCTGAATTACATGTTTTGCATAACTTGATTTTCCTCCATTATAAATAAAATCTCTGAAATGTTCCTTGAATCTAATGTTGAAGCTTCTGTTAGTTTTCCCAATGTAGAATTTATTGCAGTCTGTACATGTTAATTTGTAGATGCCTTTATTGTTGAATTCATCTATTTCTTCGATGTTATTGTTTATTAAATTGTTTAATTTATTATCAGTTCTGTAGGATATTTTTATATTCTTATCGAGTTTTTCAGTGTGTTGGCCAATTTTAATGTTTCTTTATCAGTGTGCGTGAGAGTTATCCATTTTTTGTTATTTTCATTGGATTCTTTTTCAGGTTTGGTTATGTTGGTAATGTTATTTTTTCTTTTTTGTTTATTTAGGATTTTATTTATTATTTGTTTGTTGTAGCTCTTAATTTTTGCCATGTGTTTGATATAATTTAATTCCTTATTATAACTGTCTTTATTTGCAGGGAGTTTTAACATCCTATTTTTTAGACTCTTGAATGTACTTATTTTATTTTGACTATTTAACTCATGCCCAAAATGGGAGTCAATGACCAATCACATTACAATGATTTTACAACCAATGATAGTCGTGTTTCGCCTAGAATTTACCAACTAAAGTTTATCATCATAAAGAAAGCACCTCCTTTTTAACATTCTCAATAGGTCATTATTTTGCTGTGACTGATTCACTAAGAAATACGGCTGCCAGATTCTATATATATATATATAGTGCATGAATGCCAACACATAGCACATGCGGGAGTTAATGTAAAAACATTTGTAGCAATTGATTACACCACCAAAAAAAGAAACCACTGTTTGCACTTTCTTAAATGTATTTTTTTCCCAGAAAAATATAATTGTCATATTTACATCATAGGACATCAGAAATTAATTAATATACAGTTTGATGTGTTTCATTTTTTCTCCACTAGAGAGCATTCTTACAATATTACGTTCCTTTGGCAATAAATAATATGAACTGGTTGCAGTGATGAACAAAAGAAGCAAATGAAGCATACCGATCGTTTCTGATTTGTTTTCAAATATCGCCATTTACATTAAATATATAAATATTTTTAAATAACTATATTTAAATAATGATTTTAATTTTATTCGTTAAATAGTCCTAACAAATGCCACTCTTGATTTTCAAATTCTCTAAATAAATTCACTCTTCACTCCGTGAGTGGTGAATTTATCGATAATTTGGAAATCACTCGTGGCATCACTTATGATAAAGATTCAGGGCAGTAGGATGGTGGTTCATAACTAGTCTTTCTCCCAAACGTTGTTGTTGTTGTTTTCAAATGCTGGGCCTTGGCAACGAAGCCATTAGCGTTCTTGCTCTCCAATATTTCTCTATGGTAGATCCAACAGGTAATACTTCACAGGTTTGTAGATTCTCCCAAACGTTTCTCCCCCTACTATGGAGGGCACATACATGGTGTGACTTCAGTGATAAAAGCAATGCAGACAAAAAATTCAAGAGTTCATTCACTCCCTCAGGTTTTAAAGGGTGTCCTAAGGGTCCGTACTAGGTTACTCAGCAATGGGCATGCACTTTCCTGACATAGATAAATTTATTTAGCCTGGTGGAATTAAGGCCATATGACCTTCTCTTCCACTCTCCAGGACAAACATATGTTACATATAAATACAAAAAAATTACAATAATAGTACATACTAAACAATTGTTTTTTAAACTAAACAATAACGAAAATAATGTCTAAGAATACAATAAAATCAAATACAATTAAATACAATTAAAATGAAAGTAATGAAAGAATGTGTACAGAAAGGAATAATAGCTCAAATCTACTACACATAAAAAGAAATTTAAAAAAATACAAATAAAGTAATGAACTATAATGAATTAATCTATTGCTTGTGCATACAAGGCATTAGGTAAATATATTGACAAATCTTAATATTATATTCATTAAAAAATTAGGGGATCTTCCTCAAGTTTTAATACTAGAAGAAAATTTAGGTACAATTAAATACACTGAAGAATATAAGTATTTGGGAATTAAAATTACTAAAGATGGAAAACAAGAAACAGAGATAAGAAACAGGATCAATATAGGAACGTATGCTATATCTGCCCTAAATGGAATAGTATGGGACAAACATATCTTCAAAGAAACAAAAAAAACTATTTTTAATACAATAATCAGAAGCATTATTACCTATGGAGCTGATGTGTGGGCTTTAAATGCACAAATGAAAAAAAAAAAATTACTCGCCACTGAAATGGACTACTGGAGACGTACTGCAAGAATATCCAGGAAGGATAAAATCAGAAATTCATATATAAAAGAAAAAATGCAGGTACAATATTCAATATTGTTTATTTTTTATTATTTCACTCACCTCATACTTCATAATTCATAGCAGACCCTGGGTTTCTTCACGTAATTTGTGACATTGTCAATGCTGCGTCACGTTCACAACTGACGTCCAACGGCCTTCTATCCTGCAGACTGACCTCCGCACAATCTGGTGGCCGACCGAAGAATTTCCAAATCAGTCCTCTTTCTTTATAACCGGGTATTTCAAAATTCATAGTTGTATTTTCATTCTTGCATATGTAAATTTTTTCCCAAATTGTGAGTTCCTTCGGTTTTTCCAATTGTTTAAGTAATTTTGTTTTGGTTTCTATTCTATGTTTTTCTGACCAGGCATGTGCAGCTATTGCAGATTTTTCGTGTTTCTCCATTTTTAACATTTCTGAGGTGTTCTTTTAATCTTGTATTTAGATTCCTTTTTGTTTTTCCTATGTATATCTTTTCACAATCTTTACAATTAATTTGATAAATTCCCGATTTTTTGCAGTCTTCAATCTTTTCATTTTTGTTGGTTTTTATTAAATTACCTAAGCTGTAATCATTTTTCGGTGCTAATTTAATGTTGAATTTGTTGAAAATTTTTTGAAACTTGTCAAATACGAAAGGATGGTATGTGAACTTCTTGAATTTTTTGCCTATATTTTTATCTGTCTGAAGAGTACTTTCATTGATGACTTTTTGTTCTTTGAATTTATTTATTTTCTTGTGTATCATTTTCTTTTGAAAACCATTATCCTTAGCAATTTTTATGTGTTCTTTCTCTTTATTGTAATTTTCTTTGCTCATGGGGACATTCACAAGAATGAAGAAAAAAAGAAAATAGAATTTGGAATCTACAGAAAAGAAACTCACATCAACAATTATATAAAAGCTACTGGATTTAACCATTTTTCACACAAACAGGCAGTATTTAATAGTTTAACACACAGACTTGTGAATGTCCCCATGAGCAAAGAAAATTACAATAAAGAGAAAGAACACATCATAAAAATTGCTAAGGATAATGGTTTTCACAAGAAAATGATACACAAGAAAATAAATAAATTCAAAGAACAAAAAGTCATCAATGAAAGTACTCTTCAGACAGATAAAAATATAGGCAAAAAATTCAAGAAGTTCACATACCATCCTTCGTATTTGACAAGTTTCAAAAAATTTCAACAAATTCAACATTAAATTAGCACCGAAAAATGATTACAGCTTAGGTAATTTAATAAAAACCAACAAAAATGAAAAGATTGAAGACTGCAAAAAATCGGGAATTTATCAAATTAATTGTAAAGATTGTGAAAAGATATACATAGGAAAAACAAAAAGGAATCTAAATACAAGATTAAAAGAACACCTCAGAAATGTTAAAAATGGAGAAACCGAAAAATCTGCAATAGCTGCACATGCCTGGTCAGAAAAACATAGAATAGAAACCAAAACAAAATTACTTAAACAATTGGAAAACCGAAGGAACTCACAATTTGGGAAAAAATTTACATATGCAAGAATGAAAATACAACTATGAATTTTGAAATCCCGGTTATAAAGAAAGAGGACTGATTTGGAAATTCTTCGGTCGGCCACCAGATTGCGCGGAGGTCAGTCTGCAGGATAGAAGGCCGTTGGACGTCAGTTGTGAACGTGACGCAGCATTGACAATGTCACAAATTACGCGAAGAAACCCAGGGTCTGCTATGAATTATGAAGTATGAGGTGAGTGAAATAATAAAAAATAAACAATATTAAAGAACCTCATAGTGTTATTTCCTATCTACATAACTTAACAATATTCAATATTAGATTTTATAAAGAAGAAACAATTAAATTGGTACGGACACATTAGAAGAATGGAAGAAGGAAGACTACTTAAGATAATCATGGATTGGGAACCACAGGGAAGGAAAAAGAAGGGTAGACCAAATATTACATGGATTCAGGGAATCAATGAAACTAAGAGGGAATGGGAAATAGAAGAAGATATATGGATGAACAGACAAGAATGGAAAAATGTGTTGAAACAAATGTGTAGTTAA
Organism: Diploptera punctata; assembly: GCA_030220185.1. Lineage (NCBI taxonomy): Eukaryota > Metazoa > Arthropoda > Insecta > Blattodea > Blaberidae > Diploptera > Diploptera punctata. Next base: position 320,005 of record JASPKZ010007228.1, read on the forward strand.
CTGTGAACATGGGTACCGGAAAAATGTATATTCATTGTAAAAGCCGGAATAATAAAATTAAAAAAAATTATGAACTTTGAAATTCCTGCAAATTTTGACCTGATCCATAGGTTCATCGGTCCACCAACAGAGGGAAGAAGAAGAGTTTCTTCCGATCGACATAACATCAGTCACCAAAGAAGTACTGATGATGAGACCATTATGGTCTCGAAATCACAATCTGCTTAGAAGATTTATATGAGGAGAGGTAAGAAACATTTAATAATTTCACCATATATTTGGTTATTCGTTTTGATTATTTGAACTTTTGACTTAGGCCTAAATAACTGTGACCCTCCCACTACTCATTTCACAACCGCCACAGCCAAGTATAAGGTGATGTCAAAAACTTTTATATAAGGTAGGTACCCCCAAAAAAATTTTTTCCAACTAAATCACTGGTGCAAAACATTTGAGATTTTAGAAAAGACTGCATTAATAACTAATAAAAAGTGTTTTTATTATTCATTTCATACATCTCAAGGAAGGATAAATGATATTTGAAGAGAAAAATTATACACTCAGAGTGAGGCTTGAACCCAGTACCTTTGGCTTTCTAGGCCCACACTACTGACTGAGCTACCTGAGCAAGTTTCAATCTAAACACAAATTTTTCTCTTATGTATATGCTGTTAATTATAATGGAAATGGACAGTTACTGACAAATGAGGGAAATTTTGAGGAAGTGGCTGAATTCAAATACCTAGGGACAATAATCACAAATAGGAATGAGATGCACAAAGAAATTAAACTTAGGCTCAATTCTGGAAATGCGTGCTATTATGCGTTAAAGAGACTGTGGATGTCCCAACTCCTTTCAAAAAACGTTAAACCAAAAATTTATAAAATTATTATTCTACCAGTTATATTATATGGGTGCGAAACATGGACTCTTACTTTAAGGGAGGAAATGAGATTGCGAGTTTTTGAGAATAAAGTTCTTAGGAAATTTTTGGACCAAAGAGAGATGAACAGACAGGTGAATGGAGAAGACTACCTAATAATAACTACATGGTCTTTATAGGAAGCCAGATATAATAAGAACAGTTAAGTCTGGTAGACTGCGATGGGCAGGACATTTTGTGCGTATGGGGAATGAAAGACGTGCATGGAGGCTTCTTGTAGGAAAGCCAGAGGGAAAACACCCAGTTGGTAGACCAAGAATGAGGTGGGAGAACAACATCAACTATGATTTGAGGGAAGTAGATTATACAGGGAATGATTGGAAAGAATTAGCTCAGGATAGGGATGTATGGAGAGCTTATGTCCGCGCGGCCATGAACCTACAGGTTCGATAGTGCCAGTGAGTAAGTAAGTATATGATGTTAATTTCTTTATGTTTGCTCAGGTAGCTAAGTCGGTAGAGCATTGGCCTAGAAAGCCAAAGGTCCTGGGTTCATGCCCCAGTCAGAGTGTATAATTTCAAATATATTAAAAAGTGAGTCATATCTCACTTCATACTTTGTATTATTCAAGCATGGTACCACAGTTTCAAGATGCATGCCTCTCATCTTCAAATATCTCTTCAAACTGCAGTAGAGTGCTTGAAAAACATATACGAGATGAGATATGCCTCAGTTTTTATTAGTTATTACCTTAAAAACCTCATAATAATTAATGTTCTTGTATCTTGTAAGCCCATGTTTCCCTTAACAGAGATTTAGGTGCTGCCCCCTACAGGGAAGAATTTGAACCATAACTCCTAGAAGGCCCTTAGCCTACCAGCCGGCTGCTGGCATCTCATCCACACGTGTCAGTCACAGAGGAAGATGATCAGCCAATGTAGGGGTGACATGTGGTCAGCATGTCGAGTCCCCCAGCAGTTATAGCCTCACGATGCTGGGTGGGCACCGGTCCCATACTGGTCAAAATACCATGAGAAAATTTCTTCCCCCATGGAGACCCGAACCAGTGCAAGTCCCGTAGCTCTGCGCCAAGGCTTCCTGCCTTAACCACTCGGCTACGGTGCGGAACGAATTTGAATCATACTAATTTAGTTACACTTGTTTTCGTCTAGATGTCATTTGAGTGGTCCGTGGTCAGCGTTCCGCCTCATACTGACATCTAGGAAACCAAGGTAGTACTAGGACGGGAAAATTCGGTAAATTTTGCTTAGAGCCCTTTTCATTCAGGCTTAAGGATCTTTTATAAGCCTGAAAATCTTCAGACTCGGGACCCACGGCTTAAAGTCACTCCCGGAGGACTTGCTCCTTGGATTTTTCCATCCTAAAAAAATCCATCGACCCCGGCCGGGTTTGAATAATTAACCCATTCGCTTCAGGTTTAAATGCTCAAAGCATTTTCCCAGAAACCGGATTTAAGTCACAGTAAATTATATTGTCTATTTTCAGACTTTCAAAACAAACAAAAGATAATGGTACTTCGGATCACAATAAGGGTGAAGACCAAAACACATTCATCTACTAATCATAAATGTTAACAAAAGATTACTCTGCCAAGGGATGTACAAAATATTGCAATGTATATAGCAGCAGAGTTAAGCGAGTGAACCTCGTCTTCTGAGTTGAAGGCCATTTAACTGCTGGTGAGTCTACCTCGTCTTTTGAGGCGAATGGGTTAATCTATGATATAAAATAATGCATCCTTGGAAACTCAAGAAAATACAAAAATCACTCACCACTGTATTGCCAGGAGAAATCCACTGAACTTGGAAAGAGTTTCTTTATATTCTGTGCAGTTTCTTTTTTACAAGTACAGGATTTACAATGAAACTTCTTCAAACGATGCAAAGGATTCTTTTCTAAAACCTCAAATATTACTCTTTCTTGTTCCGATCCACTGATATTACATTCGATTGATTCCAAGTTGACACAATGCATCAGAATATACTTTGCACTTGTGTTTAAATAACCCAATGTTATGTGTTTAAGGATGGAAATCCAGGTTCCTTAATTTCACAAACATTTTCTAACCTAAAAACATTTAAAGTCTCAAGTATGGCACAATGCTTTTGCACTGTACTGATAACGACTCCATTTGCACTACTCATATCAAGTAGAAGCAACTGTTTACCTATTTTCTTTATCATCTGTGACGTACGTACATAATCACAGCCTGTCAACAGCAATCCTCGCAACTTCCTCATGCGTTCAGCATTGTCAACAAATGATTCCAATAAATGTGTAGATATTCCCAGAAATGTTAACTGTTCCACTAAAAAGCTATTTGCAATTCTACTAGACGCAGTTGTTGCAATTCTTATTGTGGAGAGATTTAAATGTTGCAAATGTCGCAGACTGAGTATTGCGTCGATACTTTTATCGCTGTGTGAAAAACCCTCGCCAAGATTCAGATATTTGAGGTTAGGTGCCAGTTTTGTGACGTATGTGAGAAATCCATCTGTACCACCGGAAAAAGTGAACTTTTCCAGTTGAGGTAAAGACTCTTGTACAGCTATTGGCTGAAAATTACCTTCGCAAAGTGGTAATTTAATAGCTTTGAGCTTGTGGAGTAAGTGCAGATGCTTGCATAAAAATGGTATCAAGAAATTCCAATTTTGGGTACAAGTTCTATCGGGAGGACATGCAATAATTTCTGTGATATGTGGATGAAGAATGATGGGTAATAGTTTGTCCAAGTAAGCGTACAACGAAGGGAACTGAGAATAGTGGTATGAGTCGTAAGGTATTTGATCAATTCCATAAAGTATTTGTGCTGTTACTTCACTGATGAGATTTGGAGGTAGAAGAAGAATTTGTTCTCGAAGCCAAGCGTACGGCAAAGTTCCTGGAGAATTCATTTCCTTAATGCACATCCTCCTTATAATTTTCACAAGTTCTTTTATTGCCTGATTTCTTAAACTTTCTGGCTCCATCATCCTATAACATAATTCATATAAAATATATTAATGTTACGACTAGAATCCGGATGTTAGGCACTTAAAAAATTCAAAATAGGCAGGCAAAAAGGCACTAAAAATCATTAATATAGGCAATAAAAATTCAAAAGAGGCTCTTACAAAAAATGAACAATATAACTTTTTATGGCCAAGTCTTCATGTTTGTATTGGAGTACAATAAACTAGTTGCAACCGTTTAGTAGTAGGCACCACATGTGGTGGTTACGTCACCCATAGAGAGAAAGTAGGTATAGGAAAGAAGGAGAAATGAACCCCTAGGCCTCGAGTACTCTAATACCATCAGGGTCGAAAGAAACAAGAGGTCAGTCAAGGGAGACTGGATAGAAAAGTTGAAAGAGGGAATTGGTATGGGGAGGAGAAATAATACCGATCCGATTGAGGGTCTTTCCACTTTTTCAGCGGTTGCCCTTTTACCAGCAGGCTGCTGGCCCTTCACATCCACATGTGTCAATCACAGAGGTAGATGATCAACAGCCAGTGTAGGGGTGACATGTGGTTAGCATGTCGAGTCCCCAAGCCGTTATAGCTGGTTCCTCAACCTGGAGCCGCTACTTATTGTAGCTACCCAATTGCCTCACGATGCTGGGTGGGCACCGGTCCCATACTGGCCGAAATACCATGAGAAAATTTCTTCCCCCATGGAGACTCGAACCAGCGCAAGTCCTGTAGCTCTGCGCCAAGGCTTCCTACCTTAACCGCTCGGCTACGGCTAATACCAATTCGGTCAAAAAAGAAAAACTCACCAAGCTGACCAGTGCTTATTGGTGAGTAGCCCTTCCCTTTCGTTCATCATGCATAAGCATGATTACTAACAGCTGCACCACGAGAAGGTGAGGGATTGGACACTAGGTTACTGTCCAGGTCGGTTCCTTTAAGCCTTCAATGGAAGGAATTAAAGGGTCTCCTCTCTGTTAAGAACAGTAGCCTTTCTGCTAAATATTGGAGTGCAAGAGAGCGAATGATTTCATTTTCAAGTGCTCGACATTAGATACCAACCAACCAACTTTTTATAGCTTTATGTAAAGAATATAAAAGTATGCTATCAATAGCATACTAAGATATCAGAGATAATTTTGGAACTTGTTTTGCATTTTTACAAAGAACAGACTTATGTTTTGCAGTGTGTACATGTTGTGAAACATGACACTTTTTTGCTCTATTCACTGAAATTTTACACACTTTGCAAAACAATATAATCTACTTCTCTCAAATCATGGATATTATTCTCCCACCTCATTCTTGGTCTACCAACTCAGCATTTTCCCTCTGGTTTTCCTACCAGAAGCTTCCATGCACCTCTTTCATCCCCCATACATGCCACATGTCCTGCCCATTGCAGCCTACAAGACTTAACTGTTCTTAATATATCTGGCTTCCTATACATATCATGTCCACCACTGTGGTCTCGAGGTAGCGTGCTGCGTTGTCTCGCAGCAGACCCGGGTTCGATCCTCGGTCGGGGCAGTTTTTCTGGGTGACGTTTTTATCGGGATTTTTCCTCACCTGTCACACAAATGTCAGGAAAACTTTAAGGCCCAAACAGTCCCTGAAATCATATGGCCATCATCATCGTCCTCATCATTTTCATCATCATCATCATCATCCTTCACCGGTGTGGAAAGCAACGGGAAGCTACCACACCTACAATTCCCTAGTAAAGCTGCAAGCATTAGCATGAAAATGCTATGATTGCAGTGAAGGACCTGTCTTTGGGCAGAATTACTATGGATGGATACATATGATGTAGCTCACTATTATGTAGTTTTCTCCATTCACCTATCTGTTCATCTCTTTTTGACCCAAAAATTAAGTACTTTATTCTCAAATACTCCTAATTTCCTTTCCTCCCTTAAAGTAAGAGTCAATTTTTTGCATCCATATAATATAACTGGGAGAATAACTCTTTTATATATTTTCATTTTAATATTTTTTTAAAGAAGTTGGGACAACAAGAGTCCCTGTAATGTGTAATAGCATGCATTTCCAGAATTGAGCTGGTGAAAATCAATGTTGTGATTCATAAATTGTTCAATTTCTCCTTGGATACTAGACAAATTGTCGCTACCAGGCCATAAGGTCATCTTCACGTAATAAAAACCACAGGAAAACTGCACAGCATCTTTATTTAATTCTATAAACTATCAGTGACAGCTCATTCACAATTAGTAGTAATAAATAATCTTCATTTAATGTTTATATATTACACAATTATTTTATAGTTCCTAACGAGTTCACTCGCTGTAACTGCCGGTTGCAGACTGGCTGAGCATTGGAAATAGTCTCCCTATTTATATATGGCTCCCGGTTGGTGGCGTTCTCTAGCTAGGTATACATAGGAACAGCGAAAAGAATGGTTAGTACAAGATTGCAGGAACACAAGAGAAACTGCAATTTAAAACAAATGGAGAAATTGGCTGTAGCATAACATTTGATAAAAAACAAAGAACATGTCTTAAAATTTTGACCAAAACACTACATTATCATACTAAACTTTACAGAGAAGCTATTGAAATTTACAAACACAAAAATTAATTTAATTAGAAAGAAGAATAATTAAGTTTGGTCTATGTTAGTCTTACTTCATTACAATCATATGACGTAAGAATAATGCACATCAAAGATTAAATTAAAAAAATAAATATATCAGTATCATGCATATGAAGAAAGTTAAAAATTAAATTGTACTTGTTAGCAGGTGCCGTCGTCCTCAACTTTGTTAAAATATTGTATATAAAATTAACTGGAGCGCTTTCGGAAGTTATCTTCCATCTTCTGCAGGTTGAGTTTCCGCAACTTCTTGTTGTGTACGGTGATGTTTACTCCAACTGTTTGTAGCAGCAACTGACTTGTTTTTGACGTCAGTTCACAACAACAAGTAGCGGAAACTCAACCTGCAGAAGATGGAAGATAACTTTCGAAAGCGCTCCAGTTAATTTTATATACAATATTTTAACAAAGTTGAGGACGACGGCACCTACCAACAGGTACAATTTAATTTTTAACTTTCATCATATGACTTCATCTCAAGGGAATTTGATATGAATTTTACCAGTATTGATTAGTATCATGCATGGCTTCCCTCAATAAATTGTTTTTCTAGAATACAAATTTCCTAGATACAAAAACACGCCAAACAAGACATATAAACATAAAGTGACATTCCAACTTAAAACTTTTACAAAAAAGTTTTAATTTAATTATTTGCAAACTAGTGAACAAAAAAATATTGTAACGGGCTTCCAATATAAACCCGGATCGGCCTCACGGGGTTTCACCCGTCAGGCAGTGCTCTCTCCTCGTCCGCATTTCACTCTGCCAGCCGCTCGTCCTTGAACTAGTCAGTTTACTATCGCTCGACAAGATGAGACGTCAGCTGACATTAGAGCAGCGCATTTATGTGTGTAAATGTTATTATAAATACGAATCAGCTCGTCGCGTTCGCGAGGAATTTATTCAGAACATCCCTGGACAATTACCTCCTTCCAGATCGACAATCCACGATCTTGTGACTAAATTTGAGACCACTGGTTCAGTACAAAATAAGAAACACACGCGAAGGTGTACGGTTCTCACCGAAGAAAAATTAGATGAAATTGGCAAAAATTTGGAACGTTCACCACAAAAATCATTACCGAAATTAGCACAAGTTGAGATTTCAGTATCTTCTGCACATACAGCAGAGGAGCCCATGAATAAAATTAGGGAAGTGTTTGAAGATAGAGTGATTAGTGCTGGTGTATGGCCTCCCCAGATCTAACAGTGTGTCATTTTTATTTGTGGGGTAGCCTGAAAGACAAAGTGTACAAAACAAATCCGCACACATTGGAAGAACTGAAGAACAACGTAAGAAATGAAATCAGAAACTTGACAGTGCCCGAACTACAGCGTGTCGATCTAAATGTGTTTACTCGGTATAATCCCTGTTTAACTGTGGGAGGACAACATTTCCAGCATTTTCTATAAGGTAAGAAACAGTTCAAGGACGGGTGGTAGGCACGGTGAATTGCGGGAGGAAGAGACAGCACTGCGTGCCGGGTGAAACTCCATAAGGCCGGTCCGGTTTTATATTGGAAGCCCTGTATGAACCTTGTACTAAATTTTGTGTGTAAATCTTGGGTCAGGAGCAACCCATAGCACTCGGTGAAAATATCTTCATTTTGTCCTTAGCACATAAAACGCTACAAGCATTCTATTGACTAAGATTTACACTCGAAGAACCGTGGTATTAACATAAGAGAATCTATTTTTTGTATGTCTATCAAGTTGTTGGAGATTTCCATGTCTCGTCCAAACAAAAGGACCTCGCAGAACTTCAAGTTTCGGACAATGTTGTATAATTTGTATTGCAGTATCTCTACTGAGCATGTCTGATGTACTCCACCAATTGAACTCTTGCAGATGTTTGAACGAGTTACGACTCAGCACAGAATTTATAATAACATTGTCATTCCCAATCTCGATGGTGACTTCTGCTCGCTTGAGGTTATGGCACTGGGTAAGGATGTACTCCACCATCTCTGGATTAAAATCTAACTGAAGATTTACACACTCCACTGACTGGAAACCTTTAAAAATAATTCATTCTTATTTATTTTTCATTGCAATCACTTCCAGTGACTCAATTCTTATCATTATTTTTGTTTAAAAACCATGAATTAAAATAAGTAAGTGAGAAAGATTTGAAATTTTGACATTATAATTCTAAATAAAGGGCTAAAGTATAGAAACATTTACCCTTGATTTTTCAGTTTATTGTTGTGAATTATAACTCTTCTTCTGTATTTAGGTCCCGTGCCGCAGCCAAATGGTTAAGGCAGGAAACCTTGGCGCAGAGCTACGGGACTTGCGCTGGTTCGAGTCTCCATGGGGGAAGAAATTTTCTGATGGTATTTCGGCCCGTATGGGACCGGTGGCCACCCAGCATCGTGAGGCACTTGGGTAGCTACAATGAGTAGCGGCTCCAGGTAGAGAAAACCAGCTGTAACGTCTGGGGGACTCGACATGCTGACCACATGTCATCCCTATGCTGGCTGATCATCTACCTCTGTGACTGACACATGTGGATGTGAGGCCAGCAGCCGGCTGGTAGGCTAAGGGCCTTCTAAACCTGTCGCGCCAGGAGTTTTCTTCTGTATTTAGTATCATTTTTATAACATAATTTTAGAACTTTTAAGTATTTATTCAAATACACATATTGTGATGGTGACTTGCCATTTTCTCCAGAGAGTATAATATATAAATTAATGAGTCATTTTTTAATATCTTACCTCATATTTTATGTTTCTTTAAACACGAGAACTAGTTTTCGAGAGAAGGATCTCTCTCATTTTCAACCGACATTATGACTACCGGATTTTCGTTGGAATCTCCATCAATAACATTGCTATCTGGTGTTGATTTGATGAACTTTGAGATGAGGTCACGTTCATCAGGAATCTTGAAATTCATGGATCTAAATTTGTTCTTCTGAATATATATCTTCTCCCAAATTGTCAATTCTAAAGGTTTCTCCAAATGTTTTAAAAGTAGGGCTTCTTTTTCAATTTTATGATTCTCCAATAAACTATATGCTGCAATAGCTGATTTTTCAATTTCACCATTTTTAATATTTCTGAAGTGTTCCTTAGTGCCAGTATCCAAATTTCTTTTCTTTTTCCTATGCATACTTTATTGCAGTCCTTACAATTAATTTGATAAATTCAAGATTTTTTGCTATGTGGGGTGTTCAATTTCTTATTAGTTATTAATAGATTACCAAGGCTAAATTTATTTATAGGTGCCAATGTAATATTGAATTTCTTAAATTTTTTTTTAAATTCAATACCTCTGTGATTGACACATGTGGATGTGAAGGGTCAGCAGCCGGCTGGTAAAAGGGCAACCGCTGAAAAGTGGAAAGACCCTCAATCGGATCGGAAATTAAATATTACATTGGCATCGATAAATAAATTTAGCTTAGCCTTGGTAATCTATTAATAATAACTAATAAGAAATTGAACACCCCACATAGCAAAAAATCTGGAATTTATCAAATTAATTGTGAGGACTGCAATAAAGTATACATAGGAAAAACAAAAGAAATTTGGACACTCGCACTAAGGAACACTTCAGAAATATTAAAAATGGTGAAATTGAAAAATCAGCTATTGCAGCACATAGTTTATTGGAGAATCATAAAATTTGAAAAAGAAGCCCTACTTTTAAAACATTTGGAAAAACCTTTAGAATTGACAATTTGGGAGAAGATATATATTCAGAAGAACAAATTTAGATCCATGAATTTCGAGATTCGTGATGAACGTGACCTCATCTCAAAGTTCATCAAATCAACACCAGATGGCAACGTTATTGATAGAGATTCCAACAAAAATTCGGTAGTCATAATGTCGGTGAAAATGAGAGAGATCCTTCTCTCGAAAACTAGTTCCCGTGTTTGTAGAAACATAAAATATGAGGTAAGATGTTAAAAATGACTCATTAATTTACGAATTAAGAACCTCATAATGTTATTTCCCATATTGAACTATGAGTATATTATATAGTTGGAACCAGTGGGTTATCGATGGTTGTGATTATTAAGGAGTGAAAAAAAGGGCGTTTCATGGGATCCACGCTAGGTTAGAGTAATTGAATTAGGTTAAGTGTGAATTAGTTAGTTAGCTTTTAGGTTCGTTACATTTTAAATGTCTCTACATACATAAAACAAGAAAAAAAAGATAATCGAAACAACGGTAATAATCAATATGTAGTTCGATGGTGGGTTATCGCTGGCTCTATAAACTCCGGCGCATATGCACTGTGGTTCTATAGGACTTTGAAAATATATCAGGTAAGAATTAAATTAATGTTTTTATTACCTCACCTCATATCCTTTATTCTTCTAGACTGCAGTTTCGGAGCTTATCTCCATCATCAGTAGCCTCTGGTCGACCGGTGTTATGTTGTTTCTTGGCGGTTTTCTTCTAACTTCTATCGGTGGACCGATGAACCTCTGGATCAGGTCAAAATTTGCGGGAGTTTCAAAATTCATGAGCAAATTTTGACATAATCCAGATGTTCATCGGTCCACCGATAGAAGTAAGAAGAAAACTGCCAAGAAACGACATAACACCGGTCGACCAGAGGCTACTGACGATGGAGATAAGCTCCGAAACTGCAGTATAGAAGAAAAAAGGATATGAGGTGAGGTAATAAAAACATTAATTTAATTCTTAAATTAAACCTCATAGTGTTCTTTCCCTGTGAAAGTTAAATATATATATCAGGTAAGTTAAAGTGGAATATCCCCCTATAACGGATTGACAAGTTTTGTTCAGGGGAAGGTTTTTCTGGTTTTAACTGCTGTGGTCAAAATTAACTCTAAGAATGAGCAAAATACATTTATGAACAAAATTACTTTAAAACTAATGATCCAAAACAAATACTTGTTTTAAGTAATCAATTAATTTGATCATATTTGAAGAGAAAAATTATACGCTCAGACCGGGACTTGAACCCGGGACCCTTGGTTCTCTAGACCAAGTGCTCTACCAACTGAGCTACCTGAGCAAGTACCGATCCAAACGCAAATCTTTCTCTATATACATTGTAATTCCCGTCCACCAAATGCTATGAAGCCATGCTTCTATCTTGCAAATGGCGGCTCCTTTATTAAGAAGACATATTTGGGAATTATACATTACAGCCAGTACGGCTTTTTCCATGTTATTATTATTGATTTCGTACATCTCAATGATGGATAAATCATATATAATCTTCAAATATGATTTATCCATCATTGAGATGTACGAAATCAATAATAATAAATTAATTTGATGTTTACTTTGTTGAAAATCCATTATGTATTTAATAAATAAAACTATCAACATTTTATGTGATTTTCATAAGTATTCAGAGCTTGAGCAGGTTTTTCTCGGATTTTCTCCGTTTTCTCCTGTCACAAATTTCATTCTCCCATTTCTCCATACTCATCTCATCCATTTTGTTTCATTTCGATCATCCGCCCCTGTGATGGTGCGTCAGGAGTGGTTGGCCGGCACCCTTGTCATTCACAGACCTCTACAAATATGGGGGCTTCATCTCATCTCATTCCTCAACCCGACCCTGAGTTGGACACGAGTTGAGGACATTTAGGATATTTATTTTTTATTTATTTCATTTAACATTTGTAACGAAGCTATACAAAATTTATATGACAATTGCGTATCTAAAATTAAAATTGGCAGTAAATTGTCACATGGTTTTACGATAAATAAAGGTCTTCGTCAAGGTTGTTGTCTATCACCGACTCTGTTTAACCTTTTCACTGCTGAGATATTTCCAGCCTTTAAAACCCTCCTTGCTCAATGCAGGGAGAAATATGGAAAAAGTTTATTTAGGTTCCTAGGAGATGGCAGTATATGCCTGCTTTGTTTGAAAGCAATGCAATACGTATTATATAACTAGCAGGCGTTTGGAGTTGAGAATGGATATACACACCCATAGCACGGCAAGCATTTTCTTTGCCAACGGATATACCCGTTCGTAGCAGTGTAAAGGTTAAATACATAGTATTTGTCAGCTCTGCCAATCAAACAACATAATACAAAGGATAGGAAGTGGCAACATAGTAAGGAAGAGAAAGAGAGAGACAGTTTGTTAGTTAACATATTTTCCGCCTGCACAAAACACTTGGATAGGTAATATATTGGGTAAGTTACAATGCTGTTCCTCCATACTTTTACCTGCAAGCGGAGTGCAGAAGTCATCAGCTGGAGGTATTGAAGACGTATCAGACGACATAATGTGCAGACACTTGAGCAAAGTGCAGGCTTCACCAATGGCCATCACATTGATCGGTCCAACATCATAGATGTCCAGATACTGAATCTGACTTCCAAGAGAGACCAGCAGATTTTCTATTTGTGGATATTTTACATACGACAGGCTCAGAGCATTCACATTGTACATCTCCTTAAGTTCGAGCAGGTTGCAGCTCTTTCCGCAAGTCAATACGACACAGATTAAGTTAGGAAAGTTCATTGCGAGAGTGTGTACATGGCTAGATGTTACGTTACTACAACCAAATGTCAACAACTGAGAAGCACAGCTACACAAATATCCACATCTTGACACTGTACTCTCCGTTAAACCTTTCAACAATTCAGTTACACCTCCCTCTGCAATATTAGTATTCTCCAAATTCAACTGTACCAAATGTTTCAATTTCAATATTGAACCCACACTTAAATTAGAAACATATATTGATTTTGATACATTTAAACATTTCAGATTTTGGCACGATTCACAGAGCGTTCCTATTATAGAATCGTTACAATGATTCATAAAAGTGAACTCGTGCAGGGTGGAAGGAAGGCCGACCATTCCAAGTTCCAGACTGTTCCAACCACCCAACATCACATTCAAATCCGTGCTCATTCTAAAATATTTTAACCTGTTTAAATTTCCCAATTCATAGTAAACAAACAACGCTATATAGTTCCAATCGAATCCTCGCATATATTCATGTAGAAATTCTGGCCCAAAGTGTAGTTTAGTAACATATGGATGAATAACAGCATTCACAAAATGTTTAGCAACAATTTCTATTACTGTGTATTCAATTCTAATCAAAGAAAAACTATTATCTAATCCTCTCAATAACCTGAGCGTGACTTCATTTACTAAAGGAGGAGGAACAAAATCAATGAGCATTTCTTTTAAATTTCTGCATACTATTTTAAGTTTCACGTTGTCTAGTTCATTAAGAAATTTTATAAATAAACCATTAACATAGTCTTCCAATGCATCAATGGCAAGAGTAGATAACATAACCTCTCTCATTGTAGTTATCTGAAAATATTTCGACAGAGAATGGTAAAGGCAATGAAGTTCTTAAATAGATTAATTCCACTTACAAAAAGTGAACTACAATTTTATTTATGAAAACAGTTAAATACCTTAGTCATGAGTATATAACTTCTGTTAAAATGTCCTGAATCATCTGCACATTTCATTAAAGGCAATCCAAAGATCGATTATTTTTGTCGTACATTTTCATATACATTACAACATAACTTGCTTTTTGACAAGTATTTAAATATCTTCAAACGTTTAACAGATGAGAGTAGACAACCAATTATGAAAAGAATAAAAATAAAGGAACATTTATTATTCTGTACTTTCTATAAGTAATCTTAAAAATTCTGAAGCATAGAGGATATAGAGAAACATAGAGGAAGAGCAACCACCGCTAAACCCACTGGCAGGCATACTGGCAGGGGTCCCTACCGTCCCTACCAATCTATTATTAAATTAGAAACCCTGCTACTTTAATCATAAGCTTGTACACGGCCCACATGAAGATTATGATGTAAGAATTAATGGAAGGAAAATTGTATAAGTATACACGTCATTGCAAAATCAATATTATCATTAATATATTTAGCAGTAAAGAAAACATTTAGGTGAGAAAATATCTATACTCAATATACTATTAAATATGTACGTTGTTTGCTAGGTACGGTCGATGTGGTGTTGCAATATTCAAGTGTTAACATGGGTTACCGGCAACGTAATTTTTTCGCTTATTTTTTTCTGTAAATTCTTGTCTTGTAAGCCCATGATTCCCTTAACAGAGATTTAGGCGCTCTCCCCCTACAGGGAAGAATTTTAACCATATACTTTTCGTATAGATGTCAATTGAGTGGTCCGTGTTCAGCGTTCCGCCTCATACTGACATCTAGGAAACCAAGGTAGTACTAGGATGGGAAAATTCGGTAAATTTTGCTTAAAGGCCTTTCATTCAGGCTTAAGGATCTTTTACGAGCCTGAAAATCTTCAGACTCGGGACCCACAGCTTGAAGTCCCTTCCGGAGGACTTGCTCCTTGGATTTTTCCATCCTAAAAAATCCATCGACCCCGGACGGGTTTGAACCCGCGACCCTCGGGATCAGAGGCAAGGAGCATAACCACTAGTCCACCGCGGCCGATATATTTTTTTTTCTGTAAAATTGCCATACCTATCGAGTTGGCTCAAGCACTGGCGTTTTAGATTCGTTACTTGGGAAATCCCTGGTTCAAGTCCTGAAGCTAACATAAATAGAGGCTTTTAAAAGTTTTTCTCAATCAACCCAAATGTTGTTTAGAAATTCATTACCAGGGCTCATTTCATCATAATCTCTATTTCATAGACATTAATTATGATTATATATACTCACATTATTATAAACGAAAATGCGCACAAGTTGTGCATTAGAGTTTTATTAGTTCACTTTGCTTTTGCAATCATTATGAATCTGTGCAGGTCTCAATTAATGATTTGGGTCATTTTTTACATGCTGTGACGTGGTAAGGATCGCAAGATAGTTCACAAAACTCGCACATGCATGCTGCGCCTGGGTCGTGGTAGATCTTCATTTTACACACTTTGTGATGGTATCCATGTACTGCTAGGGAATTTACAAAATGGCGAAGATCTTGGTTTGTAGCCATCCACGTTCGATTTACCATTGCTTCTGTTGCGTAAAATTCTATCCAAATTTCTTTTTTCTTAGCTTGGAGCTCTGCTAGGAGATCTTGGTAGGCTGCGGTGGATGGTAAGAGTATAAGCATTCGCAATTGTTCTATGAAGAAGTTCTCTCCTGAGAGTTCATATGCCAGTCGGGAGCGAGCGTGTAAATTTGGATATACATAGTATTCTCTTTAGATAGACTGACTTAATTTTCTCTATGTTCTTAAGGTCGTTCTTTGTGAGGTAAGGCCATATGAGTTCCAAACCATAGCTCATGATCGGGATTATCTTCGTGTCAAAGATCTGCATTGCCGTAGTCATAGATAATGTTCTAGACAGAGTGACAGCGGCAATAATTGCTATGAATGATATCCAATTCCTAAGAAAATTATCTATACTCACATTATGACTTACATGTAAACAGTATTAAGTACTAATTCTCTGTTTTAGTTAAAAGGACTCAAGTTTAGAATACCTTTATCTATGATTTTCCATATTAAATTTTCTTGCAATAAAGTTGCTCTAGGTACTTTTTCCGTCTTTACTAATATTTCGTACTGTTATAAATATTTTGCAACAATACTTAATGCATTTTTTGTACTTATTAAGTATTTATCTACATAAAAAAAACTCCTGGCGCGACAGGCCTACAAGGCCCTTAGCCTACCAGCCGGCTGCTGGCCTCACATCCACTTGTGTGAATCACAGAGGTAGATGATCAGCAGCCAGTGTAGGGGTGACATGTGGTTAGCATGTCGAGTCCCCCAGCCGTTATAGCTGGTTCCTCAACCTGGAGCCGCTACTTATTGTAGCTACCCAATTGCCTCACGATGCTGGGTGGGCACCGGTCCCATACTGGCCGAAATACCATGAGAAAATTTCTTCCCCCATGGAGACTCGAACCAGCGCAAGTCCCGTAGCTCTGCGCCAAGGCTTCCTACCTTAACCGCTCGGCTACGGCGCGGGACATTTATCTACATACACAATGATTTGTTCAGTTCTCCAGAATCGTTGTGCACATGTGTGAATGCTTAAAGAAACTTCCGCTAAGACAGCGAAAATAAGTGTGAAATCGGAATGACCATCATTCGAAAATGTATTTTAAGAAATGGATGTTCACTCACTTGATATTGTTATGTTCCAAGTTAGTGTACATGAGATTAGTTTACACATCGTTAAATATTATGCATCTGATTGATTTTGTTGCCACAACAGTACATTACCTTTCAATTCATTTTTGACATTCAATCACAGTCGAGTCTATGACAAGGGAACTTGACCTAGAAGCATTCACCACTAAAGATGCCCTCTGCAATTGAGGAAAAATCATGGTTATAGACCACGGTCACATAGCCCTGAATCTTTTAACATTATCCGTCGATAGTATTTCTGCCCGAAGGTAGGTCCTTCACTGCAATCATAGCATTTTCATGCTATGCTTGCAGCTTTACAAGATGTGATAGCTTCCCGTTGCTTTCCACACCGGTGAAGGATGATGATGGTGACCATATGATTTCGGGGACCGTTTGGGCCTTAAAGTTTTCCTGAGATTTGTCTTACAGGTGAGGAAAAACCCCGATGAACTCCTCACCCAGGAAAACTGACCCAACCGGGGATCGAACCCGGGCTTGCTGCGTGACAAGATAGCATGCTACCTCGAGACCACAGCGGTGGACTCTTAACATTATAATATACCTAATTTTCGGGGCATGCCGTAGCGTAGTGGTTAAGGCACTGAGCTACAAGCTGGAGGGTCGAGGGTTCAAGTCCCATTGGGGTCAGGATTTTTAAAACTGACCCAAACCCTCTGGCGGCATTATGGCCCTGGGGTCGACTCAGCCTCTAACGGAAATGAGTACCAGACGCTTGTTTTGGGGTAAAGGCGGCCGTCACGCAGGGCTGACATAAAGTGCCGATTGTCTAGAAAAAGTGGGAGCCTTAACCTCCTACTACCCCAAGGACCTCCGGGCCTGTTGTGGGATCACTTTACTTTATATACCTAATTTTCTCTTCTTCAGTTTGAAGCACACAATTTCTTTTCTTTTGATCAAATGCAAATTGTGAAGATAAATGTTTGTTTTTATTAATTAGATGAGAAACTTGATCGAATATTGGCCTTATTCTTCAATATCGTTCCAAAATATGTCAAGTTGTGTTTTTTTAGCATTGTCTGTGCCATGAGAATGGTTCTAGACCAGTTATCACATTTTGTACTGCAACCTGTTCCATGCATTTTTGTTTTGAAGGTTTTTTATAATACAATGGTAGGCTTTCAGTTGAATTTTGATTTCCTTTGCCAGTGAAGGTATTGGATCAGTGATATAGATTGCACTTGCATTACAAATTTTCATTTTCTTAATCCAATACTTGTAAGGGTTAGAAACAAATATAAACCTGAAAGAGGCACTTGCTACAAAATCCCAAAAACTGCTCAATTATTGTTACATACATATGTGGACAAAAAAAGTAGTTACTGGAACTGTTACTAGGAAAAGGGTATACATTGTGAATGGACAACTCTTATAAGCTTCTGAATTCCTACATTCGTACTTACCTGGTGTCCAGATTTGAGAAGTTATCCTCCTACCACAATATTGACACTAGGTCACAAGATAACAGTCTGCTAACAATTCCTCTTCATAGCACTTCCTCCTATTCTACTTCCTTCACAGTAGCCTCTGCCTGCTCCTGGAATCTCCTTCCTCAAGATATCAGGGGTTGCCGCACACTTGGCACCTTTAAGTCACGCTTATACAGTTACCTGTTGTCTAATAATTAATTTTTCTCTATTTATTTAATTTTATACTATGTCTTTAATATTTTCCTCGTTTTTTTTTATATATCTTGTACATATTATATATTTAATTCGTTAAATTTAGAGTAAATCAAAATACATTATAAATATTAATTGTATTGTATTCATAACTTGTAATCGTTTATATATATATATATATATATATATATTGTAATTTAGATTTAAGACTTTTCTTTTGTATTTTTTTTAAACCTGGTTGAGTGGTAGACATGGCCTTAAGGCCTTAACTCTGCCAGGTAAAATAAAGCTATTATTATTATTATTATTATTATTATTATTATTATTATTATTATTATTATAATTTACCTTCATTAGCAGTGAAATTAAAATCTCTTAATACTGATTTGTCCTTTTCTTGTTTTCACAATTTGGTTACATCAGTATGTTATATGGATAACATTCTTTTTGACACTTCACTTCATAACTGTAAATGGACCCGAATGTTGTGAAATAAGTTCACCCTTTTTTTTAATGTTCCTTTATTGGCTTTGCTATGTGTTTTCTATTAAGTCTATTTGAGATAGAATTTGTGAAATATTTTGCATGAATCTACTATATGTAATGATGTTAATTGTATTTTCAGACTCTCAGATTATAATGGATAACCAGATTGAAATTAAAGAAGAAAATCATCTGCCAAAAAATGAATATGTGCCACAAGTAAGTTACCAACAAATGGTTATGTAGTTGTCTCACCACTTCAAACCCAGGTTTGTCATCACATTGATGCATTGTGCTCTATTTTACAGGACTTGAAAGTGGAAATTAAATCTGAAATAGATGATCCAATTGACAGTGTTGATAATAAATACGAGATATTTGATGCAGATGATCCACTCGCTTCTTTGCAAGTGAAAGATGAGGTAAATTAAAAAAATTATCTGTCATTGTGCAAAAGACTTGACATGTATGTTACAAAGGTTACAAATTATTTTGATTATTTCAGTTATTTTGAATTCACTTATTCAAATGTTTTACTTTTTTTGTATCATCTACTGGCATTTAGTGTTATATGCTGGATTGTTAAGTTAGTGATTTTTGGAGCGTACTTGTCAGCAATTTACATTTAAAAACTTTTCATGGATGTGGTAGGTTTTACGTCTCTCACAATTCTACACTTACACTCTTATGCCACTGATGCACTAAACACTTGTAAACATGTTTTGTACTGTTTTAAACATTTTCCAATGATCTTCAAGCTTTCTTTACAATATTTTATATTTATATATTTACGTAAAACATGATCGTGGATAAAGTACTTGCTTGCTACTTTCCCTTGTTGTTCCAACGTTGCCACCATTTGAAAATAATTTCAAACCATATTTAGTGTTAGTGTACGTAAAATTTGTTTATAGTTCATTAAATAATATGCATGTAAATTGCTTTGTTACGTTAGGAAATCGGAAGTTGGTTTACATCCATTTTTTTAAGCATTTGGGAATAAATAATATGCATGTAAATTGTTTTCTTTAGTAAGAAAATGGCAAGTTAGTTAACGTCAATTTTTTTTGCATTTGGAAATTTATTCCCAAAGTTGGTAATGCCGACTGCAGAGCCATCTACCGGAGGCTATATTAACCATTACGGCAATTTTGCAAACTCGCGCATGTGCACTGCGATTCTGTGGAACTTACAAAAATTTGTCTGAGACATATAACCGACTTTTTCCCTTTTCATAACCTAGTAACAATTTACACATAAACAGGCCTCAATATTAAAAGTTCTTTTTTGCTTCTAGTTTTATAATATGTTATGACTAGAGTCCGGAAGATAGGCACTTAAAATAATTCAGAATAGGCAGACAAAAAGGCATTAAAAATCATTAATATAGGAATTAAAAATTTCAAAATAGGCTCTTACAAAAAATGGACAACATAGTTTTTTACAGTCTTACCTTAAGAATATAAACATATGCTATCAATAGCATGTGATTATATCAGAGATACTTTTGGAATTTGTCTTGCCTTTTTACAAAGAGCAGAACCGTCACTTGAGAATATTTCCACGACTAATTCTTTCACGAAATTGGTCAATTTGTGTTGAACCATCTACCCTCTTTGTCACTCAGCAATGTTTGTATTGAAAAGAAGCAAAGAACTTTTCTCCAAGCCTTAGAGCCAGAGTATGATACAACGGGAAATAGCTTAGGGCTATTTCACTTAACAGGAATGCATGAGGTGGAAAAATATATTTACCTAACGGGAGTGCATTGAGGGGGAAACCATCTACCTGCTACATTATTGCTACTATTATCCTAATATATTCTAAGGAAATTAATAAAAAGAACACTTGAAAACTTCTATGAAATGATTTGTGCCATGAAATTTGTCCATTTCAATTGATTTCATTGAAATACTGAGAAAAAAATTGCAAATAGGCATTTATAGGCATTTATAGGCAAAATGAACTTTATGGAAAACAACTCTAGGGTCATCGGTATGAACTTATATGAAGTCACTTTTACAATTTTTATAATATATAACTATAGGCATTTTCCCTAACATCCGGTCTCTAGTTATGACCAATTTGAGTAGTAAGAAACCAATTTTATAGCTTGTGAAGATCTGTGTGAGGTGTGCAGGGCTACAAAACTTCAAAATGTTCTCATTTGTTATGGTGTAACAGTGTTTTGTAACATGCACTTCAGTGGCAAGGCGTGAGTTTGGGGCGAAGGGGAAAAAAACATTACCAAAATATTACACGATTATATATTAAAAAGAGATATTAGACAATTCAATTATATTTTTGTTGATCTGTTTCAACTGCTTAAGGCTTGTGTGAACAAATGAGAGTTTGTGTATTTTTTGGGCTTTATGAAAAATATCTAAATCCTCAAAACCTGTTTTGTTACAAACGTGCTTTTCGGGCGAGATCAAAAGACACGGTAAGCAGAAAAATGTTTTTTAGATTATTACAGCACATGACCAAGGGATGATTTGATAGGAATTTGGATCGAAATCACCTGTGAAAATTGTATGGCTTTTATATTGAGTATTTAATTCAGTGAGAGGCTGAGTAGATCTACATTTTCTTACTTACTTACTTACTGGCACTATCGAACCCGTAGGTTCATGGCCGCCTCTTCAATTTTCTAACTAACTCACTGGCACTATTGAACCCGTAGGTTCATGGCCGCGTCTACAATTTCCTAACTAACTCACTGGCACTATCGAACCCGTAGGTTCATGGCTGCGTGGACATAAGCTCTTCATATATCCCTATCCTGGGCCAATATTTTCCAATCATCCCCTGTATAATCTACTTCCCTCAAATCATAGTTAATGTTATTCTCCCATCTCATTCTTGGTCTACCAACTGGGCGTTTTCCCTCTGATTTTCCTACAAGAAGCTTCCATGCACATCTTTCATTCCCCATTAGTGCCATATGTCCTGCCCATCGCAGTCTACGAGACTTAACTGTTCTCATTATGTCTGACTTCCTATAAAGACCATGTAATTCACTGTTATACAGTCTTCTCCATTCACCTGTCTGTTCATCTCTCTTTGGTCCAAAAATTTTCCTAAGTACTTTATTCTCAAATACTCGTAATCTCCTTTCCTCCCTTAAAGTAAGAGTCCATGTTTCACATCCATATAATATAAATTTTCTATTAATTATATATTTTTTAAATGAAGATGGAAAAGTTATTTTAATCAGCTGTTAAATGTACATACAGAACAGGACATTGAGGAGGATAAGTTACAGACAGCAGAAATGTTAGTCGTAGAACCAAATGCATTAGAGGTTGAAATGGCGATTGAAAAATTGAAGATGTATAAAGCATCAGGTTGAGATGAGATCCCAGCAGAACTGATAAAATCAGGGGTAGAAAAATAGATGGACAAGATACGTTGGTTGTTTAGTATGATTTGGGAAAAAGAAACTCTTCCAGATGAATGGAAGGAATCAATTATCATACCAATTTATAAGAAAGGAGATAAAACTGATTGCAACAACTACAGGGGCATCTGATTACTTTCAACTTCGTACAAAATTCTTACAAATATATTAGTAAGCAGACTTACTCCCTATATTGATGACATTCTAGGAGATCATCAATGTGCATTTAGAAGAAACAGGTCTACAACAGATCAGATTTTTAGTATAAGACAGATTTTAGAAAAGAAATGGGAATATAATGGTACTGTACATCAACTGTATGTAGACTTCAAAAAAGCATATGATTCAATTAAGAGGGAGAAGTTATATAGTATCCTGCTGGAGTTTGGAATTCATAAAAAGTTAGTTAGACTTATACGAATGTGTGTAAATGGCAGAAAGAGTAGGGTGCGTGTAGGCAAACAGTTTTCGGACACTTTTGAAATCCAGAATGGGTTGAAGCAAGGAGATGCACTATCTCCTCTACTATTTAATTTTGTACTAGAGCATGCCATCAAATCTTTAGAGAATAAGGAAGGCTTACAACTCAATGGTATTAATAAGCTGTTAGTTTATGCTGATGATGTAGTATTATTGGCCGATAGCGAGGAGATACTAAAGGACAACACGCACACACTATTGAGTAACACTAAGAAATTAGGACTGGAAGTATATATCAATAAAACTAAATATATGGTCACACGTAAAAATTCATTATATAATGGAAATGGACAGCTAATGACAAATGAGGGAAATTTTGAGGAAGTGGCTGAATTCAAATACCTAGGAACAATAATCACAAGTAGGAATGAGATGCACAAAGAAATTAAACATAGGCTTAATTCTGGAAATGCGTGCTATTATGCATTGCAGAGACTCTTGATGTCTCAACTCCTTTCAAAAAATGTTAAACTGAAAATATATAAAACTATTATTCTACCAGTTATATTATATGGATGCGAAACATTGACTCTTACTTTAAGAGTGGAAAGGAGATTACAAGTATTTGAGAATAAAGTTCTTAGGAAAATTGTTGGACGAAAGAGAAATGAACAGACAGATCAATGGAGAAGACTGCATAACAGTGAATTACATGGTCTTTATAGGAAGTCAGATATAATGAGAACAGTTAAGTCTCATAGACTGTGATGGTCAGGACATATGGCACGAATGGGGAATGAAAGATGTGCATGGAAGCTTCTTGTAGGGAAACCAGAGGGAAAACGCCCAGTTTGTAGACCAAGAATGTGGTGGGAGAATAACATTAACTATGATTTGAGGGAAGTAGATTATACAGGGGATGATTGGAAAACATTGGCTCAGGATAGGGATTTATGAAGAGCTTATGTCCATGCAGCCATGAACCTACGGGTTTGATAGTGCCAGTGAGTAAGTAAGTAAGTGAATTAAACAGGTGTTGTAAAAGTTTTTCAATAGCACACTCACATACTACTGGTTCATGATGCTGTTCCAACTCCATTTGAACGTTTGTGGCAGAGCTACTAGCATGAGAGAATTCTTGGAAACACATGACTAGTGAGCTTCTATACGATTCACTCATGACAAATGTGGAATAAATTAAATTACAAGAAACACTTGAAAATTCACTATTTACACTCACACTATTTGTCTAGTGACAAAGTCACAATAACATCAAAACTATATATTATGATTATAATTACAAAAAAAAATAAACGTTATCTCAGTCAAAACATAAATTTATTTGTCGACGTTTCAACCTCCTGTTGTGAGATTATTTTCAAGACATGGTTGTTTATAAATTTATTGTACATAGTTACCATCACCAAGACAATTAATTTTTTATATGAATATATGTATACAAATTTAAATGTATAAATTTAAAATTTCAATTTATAATTAAAAATATTTTAGCAAGGAATCATATGTTCCACACTATTCATTTACATCTTTTTGTTTATTTAATGCTTTATTTTGTTGTTTTTTTATATAGGCCATTTCTGCTACTAATCTTTCTTGATAATTATTTTCTTTGTGTAAAATTTTTATGTCATTCCATTCCATTTCATTTCATGATTTTGATTAATTATGTGTTCACTGATTACTGAAAGTTCTGCACCTGGTGTACTGATATTCTTTTTATGTTCGTCGATTCTTTTTCTTACAAAACAAAAAGATTTAAATGAACGGTGTGGAACATATGATTCCTTGCTAAAATATTTTTAATTATAAATTGAAATTTAAATTTGTATACATATATATAAAAAAATTAATTGTCTTGGTGACGGTAACTATGTACAATAAATTTATAAACAACCATGTCTTGAAAATAATCTCACAACAGGAGGTTGAAACGTCGACACAATAATTTATGTTTTGACTGAGATAACTTTTTTTTTGTAAATATAATATTAATTACTCTCAGTGAATAATAATTTTAAAAAAAGTCTATATATTATGAGTAAAATGAATAAAACTGTGCTATTTCAAAACTAACTGAGGGTAACAAACTTTAATTTCTCTCTCAACTGCTCCTGCATGAAACGACACTGGTAACAAGTAGCTAGACGTAGCACATCCAAGCCAATGGAAATGAATGATGTAATTTAGTAAAGCTCCAATAGGTGACACTAGTGTACAGATTTAACTTATAAATTATATACTTATCAATTTATTTTAAAATAATCCAACTTTTTAATGTAAGTATTTTATAATTTCATAATTTAAAATAGTTTATTTTGTAAAAATTATAGGGAAGCACAGCTCCTGTGCTTCGATTGACACCTCGTCACTGGTAGAGTTCCTCCAGAAATACATTATTTTCTCTTTTAAATTAGATGAATATGCTACAATATACGCGCAACATGTCCTGCCTATCGCAGTCTATGAGACTTATTGTTCATTGTTATGTAGTCTTCTCCATTCACCTGTCTGTTCATCTCTCTTTGGTCCAAAAATTTTCCCAAGAACTTTATTCTCAATTACTCGTAATCTCATTTCCTCCCTTAAAGTAAGAGTCCCTGTTTCGCACCCATATAATATAACTGGTAGAATAATAGTTTTATATATTTTCAGTTTAACGTTTTTTGAAAGGAGTTGGGACATCAAAAGTCTCTGCAATGTGTAGACTTTTGTTATTTCTTGTTACCATCTTTAATTTTGTAATTCAACTTCATTATCATTATTGTTATTATTATTGGCACTTTAATTATTATTGTAACTTATTATTGTTACTAATCATCATCATCATAATTATCTTGAAGAATAGTGACTAATTTAGAAATGCCTCTGTAATGGTTGTGCTGCCCTAGGATCTGTCTCTATCTCATACACTAATCTTATTTATAAGAATTTTTAGTTATTGATGTTTTGAAATGTTTCCTTGTCTCTTTTCAGTACACATCATATCCTGAGAGCAAAGATACTAAAAACATTGATATCAAGACTGAAACATGCACAACTGAAAACCTAACATCATTTGTGAAAAATGAATCGAAGGTAAACATTTTTTTTTGTTATGTAGGCAGTCTTCTGTTTTTGTTTCTGATTACAGTTATTAGTTAAAATCTTGACAAATATGTTACAATTAAATTTAAGGAATCACTACTATGGATGCCACACTGATAACTTTGGCGGAACAAATGTATCGATAATCTTGGTGCAGTCTTCCGAAATTTAAGCCAGAAAGAATGAGTGCATGAAATATTCAGTCTCACTACTTCCGCACTGCACATCCGAAGCTTTGTTCACGTGACCACCCACTGTTTAAAAATCTTATTTGGTTCAGTAGTAAGAAATATGTTACACATCAGACTGGATAGTGTATACTGAGGCTGTGAAAGATGTAACACTTATATGAATTGAATAGATTTATGAGAACCGATATTAAAATGTTGCACGTAATTTCTATATGAATAAGAAGATAAAATAACAGGCTTCATTATCAGAGTTATGTTGCATAGAGGGTTTTCATCTAAGACCACAATATATATTGAACAATGTACATTTCCAGTTTGAATCCCACGCAGTACATTTGTTAATAAACAGTTTTCTCAACATATATTTAGAAAATTATAACGAATCTTATTTCTGCAAAATTATATCATGTACACATTTTATATGTATCTAGTAGTCAATGAAAGGTTCATCACTGCTGTCTATCTCCAATCTTTAGGGAACTTCAGTTCCTTCTGCTCAGGAGCATTATCCTGAAGGAATGATTATGTTCCAACAGGATGACCATCCAGTCCACCAAGCTCTTCGGGATTAAAGGATGGTTTCCAAGGTAGCGTGATATCTATCCCTTTGATCACCTTCTGATGTCACCTGATAAAATACGTGTGGGCAAGATTGAAGGCAACTTTTATGGCCCAAAGTGGCTGAACTATGCAAAAGGCAATAAGGATTTTGGAAGGATTTTTTATGCATGGGAAAACATGACATTGGAACTATTTTATTTATTTTACTAATTTATTTTCGTCTACTTTTTTGTGTTCCATCTCTATGACATTAATTTATAATTGCTAAGATCAGCTTCATAATGGTCCTCACATGTAGGGCAATAAACAATTTCGCATAACCAACATATTTTAACTTTAAAAAGGACTTCTTCTTCCTTCCAAGTATTAGGCCAAGGCCTGTTACGATCCTATAGAAAATTTTCCCTCCAGCATTTCTTAGGACGGCCCAGTGATCTTCGTCCTCTTGGTATATAATTATAAACACCTTTGGGGATCCAATTTTAACTCTTTCTTTCTAGATGGTGTTTCCAATTTAGTTGGTACTGTTTAATATATTTCAAAATTGGCATAGTCTTGAATTCTTTTAAGATATCGGTGTTCCTTTTCCGATCCCATCTGGTGTAACCTGCTGTTCTGTGCATGAATCTCATTTCACAAGCCGTTATTCTGCTCTTTGGTCGTCATTAGTTTGATCCTTCCGGGAAATTCTCATATAAGACTTGAAAGCATAATAATAGTCTCTTCGATCAGTTGCTGGCCAAAGGAAGGCAAGACCAGTGATGGGGCTGCCATCTTATAGCCTCTGGTCAGGCTTTTCTGGAGAAGAAAAGGAAATAAAGGAATGAAGAAATAGAAGAAAGCAAAGACTCCCTAGCCCTCGGATGCCCTAATAGCATTGGGGTCGAAAAAAACAAGAGTTAACCAAGAGAGGTTAGATGGTAAACTTGAAAAAGGACAAACATTGGAAATAGGAAAGATGTGGAAAATATTTGTCCTTAATTCGAACTCTAGACATCATGTATACAAAGCAAACTCTCAGGACTGAGCTAAATGTTATTCAATTGGTGTATTTCACTGAAGAACAACAGCTTAACATTACTGTGGCATGTCATGTACAGTATAATACAGCTCATACTCTTATGAGCAGCACATTAAAACTTGTGTATTTCAAAGTGGAAGGGCCTACTCAATATTTTTGGGCAGCAGCGTAGTCTTCACAGACTACTTAAGGCAGATCTTGAGGCATATTGAAATGATGACATTGAATTACAGTAATTGTGATTTTGAACACTGCGAGTTGTATTGGTAGAAACTGGCTGTGGAGTGAAGTGTTATAGGAGAGTGGTTATTTAAGAAACGACTGTTGAAATACCTGTGAGAATTGAAGTATTTTAATGAATGATAGAAACATTTGTGGGGAGTTCGAGTTTTTTTATAATTCCTCGTAGCAGGTAACCGGCCAGAGTTCAATGGTGGGGCTGCCACCTCAAAGCATTTGAACATGATTCCATCTGTAGAAACCCCAGGTGGAGGGCTGCCTCTTCTGCTTTTCTCGCCTTTATTGAAGCTTGTTCTTTTTGCCGGTCCAACCGTTGAGGTTTTCACCTGTATACCTGGGCAGGGGCCCTCGTTTAATTGGTTTGAACATATACAAAGAATGCCAAATAATCGTTTATCAAAAGAGCTGCTTCATTATAGGCCTCTAGGCCGAAGAAATGTAGGAAGACCAAAATGTCGTTGGAAAGATGACCTGCACCTGCAGCATATAGTGCATCGGGGAGCGGAATGGGCCAACAGGCCCATACCTTGAAGATGATGATGATGATAGAAACATTTGTGAAATGTGAAGTACTTAAGGAATAGAATTTGTAAAGAATAGTTATGTAAAATTAAATAAAGGAAGACTATAAAACTTTAATTGAAACTAGTGGTCATAATTAAAAAATTTTAATTAGTATAAACTCATTCACCCCATACGAAATTTGTATTACTGTACTTGGGACTGTGTTTTCATGACCTCTTCTTTGGTTTAAAAATGAGACATTGTGTGAAATAAAATTAAAAAAGTGATGACTTAAATGTTTTTGAATTTACAATGTTGCTGAAATCAATATTCTAGAGTGTTGTGTATTTTAGCTATGATGTAAGGTATTTGTTAGGTATCATAAAGTTGCATATTTTCAGGGGCAGCAGAGTGAAGAAAATTTTAAAAAATTGCTGGAAAATGAAAAAATAAATGCAACAGAATGTGGACCAAATTTATTGCATATAGAAGAAGAAAATAGTGGGAATGTAAACATCACACCTGATGAGAAGTCAAGGAAAGAACACAAAAATGTGAAATGTAACATTAGCAATGATGAATATAATTTAATTACTCATGTGAGTAAATGTAACAGATGCTATATTTGTAGAAAGAAATTTGCGCAGAAGTCGCTTCTTGAAGATCACCTATCTATTGATCATAATGAGAAACCATTCAAATGTTCTTTGTGCAATAAAACGTTTAAATGGAATCGCAATCTTATAATTCATTTACTTACACACAAAAAAGAGAAACGATTCCAATGCTCTATTTGTAGTAAATTGTTTCTCACCACACATCATCTTAGAAATCATTTAATATTACATAAGAATGAGAGAGCATTCAAATGTTCCATTTGTAATAAATCATTTAACATGAACTGTCATCTAAAAACCCATTTACGTACACATACTAATGAGAAACCATTCAAATGTCCTACTTGTAACAAATTGTTTCGAATGAAATACAATCTTAGAGCGCATATTGCAACTCATAATAAAGAGAAAACATTCGTGTGTTCTGTTTGTGATAAATCATTTTCCCAAAAGACCTACCTTGCCATACATTTACGTTATCATAGCAATGAATATCCATTCAAATGTTCTTTTTGTAATAAGTCATTTGTGTTAAAAACTCAACTTAATAAACATTTACACTTTCATACTCGTGCAAATCGATACAAATGTTCTTATTGTGATAAGTCATTTAACAACAAGAAGAATCATGATACTCATATGCGGATACATAAACGGTACAGATGTTCTGTTTGTAAACAGGTATTTGACCAAAAGATTCATCTTGATGCACATTTTAAATTGCATACTATTGAAAAACCTTTAAAATGTTCTTATTGTGATAAGTTATTTACCTCTAAATCCAGACTTCATTATCATATAATTAAACATACTAATGAGAAACCATTCAAATGTACTTTTTGTGTTAAATCATATAAGCGAAAGCATAGTCTGAAGGTACATGTAGGTATACATAACAATGAAATATTTGAATGTTCTCTTTGTAACAAGTCATTTAACCAAAAGAGTACTCTCAAGAAACACTTAGAGAAGACATGCAATGAGAAAGCATTCAAATTGTTATTTCATAATTGATCACTTCACAAGACAAATTTGATATGGAATTCATGATAAAAAGGTTGAAAATCACATATGAATCATGGGGTCTCACTGTAAATTTACAGAAAACAGAATATCTGGCAATAAATAGCAATGAAAGAGAAAATTTAATATGGGAAGAAGGAATCCAAATAAAGCAAGTGAAACAAACTAAATATTTGGGAATGATTATGGATAACATTGAAGGTATAGGCAAAGAGAACATAAAACATAGAATTGAATTGAGTAACAAAATAATATCATAGTTAAATTCCATATGGTGGGATAAGCATATTTGGAAAGACACAAAAAAAAATTGGTAAAGTATTGGTGGAATCTATTGCAATGTACAGAAGTGAGGTATGGGCAATCAATAAGTACTACAAGAATAGACTAATAGCTCTAGAAATGGATTATTTACGTAGAAGTGCTAGAAAGTCTAAATTAGAACATGTCACAAATAAGGAAATTAGAAACATAATGGAAGCAGAAGAAAGCATAATTGAAAGAATTGAGGAGAAGGAATTAAAGTGCTTAGGACATGTTTAAAGAATGGAAGATGAACGACGGTCGAAGCAACTATATGAATGGCATCCGAACAGAAAGAAGGAGAGAGGGAGACCAAAGTTAACATGGAAGGAAAACATGAGGACAGTAATGCAAGCAAGTGGGCTAAGCATCGAAGATGCCAAGACCGTTGGCTATGGAGGTTTGGCACAGGAAGACGGCAGCAGCTGTAAAAACCCAAAGATAGATAGATAATTGATCACTTGCTAGGAAAGACACTATTGAAAGCATTTATGTTTTGATAATAATATGAAGCATTTGGTATGAGCAATTTCAAATAATTGGTTAGGTAAAAAAAATGTAACTACAATTCATATGTTCACACATAAGAGAACAATCAATGAGTGATTTTCAGAACTCATCTTTAAGAAATTTGGCAAGTTTGAATTAATAAACAACCATTCAAATATTCTATTTCTTTGTAAATAATTTGCTTGGAAGTATCATCTTGCTACATATAGTATTCTGAGCAATATTTAATGATTTCCTGTTGTAACATATTGTCCTAGATTTAGTTAATTACTGTAATTAGATGTAATTCAAATGTTTCTGATTGTTGTATTTAATTTACTCAACACCTGAATTTCCTAACCATAGCCTTGTTCATAATTATCAGAAATCTTCAAGATATCTTAAATGTTTTCACTCAGTGTACAGCTGTTTGTTTTGTACTAGAATGTGCCATAAAATCTTTTGAGGAAAAAAAAAAAGGCAACTGGGTACCTAAATAGGTTATGTAGATAGGAAATAACACTATGAAGTTTTTTAATATTGTTTATTTGTTTCTTCACTCACCTCATACTTTATAACTCCCACACAGACTCGAGTTTCGTCACTTCATTCGTGAAATTCTCAATGCTGTATTATGTTCACAACTGATGTCCAACGGCCTTCTATCCTGCAGACTGACCTCTGCACCATCTGATGGCTGACCGACGAACTTCCAAATCAGTCCCCTCTCCTTATAACCGGGTATTTCAAAATTCATAGTTGTGTTTTCATTCTTGCATATGTAAATTTTTTTTCTAAATTGTGAGTTCCTTCGGTTTTTCCAATTGTTTAAGTAATTTTGTTTTGGTTTCTATTCAACGTTTTTCTGACCAGGCATGTGCAGCTATTGCAGATTTTTCGGTTTCTCCATTTTTAACATTTCTGAGGTGTTCCTTTAATCTTGTTTTTAGATTCCTTTTTGTTTTTCCTATGTATATCTTTTCACAATCTTTACTATTAATTTGATAAATTCCCGATTGTGAAAAGATATACATAGGAAAAACAAAAAGGAATCTAAATACAAGATTAAAGGAACACCTCAGAAATGTTAAAAATGGAGAAACAGAAAAATCTGCAATAGCTGCACATGCCTGGTCAGAAAAAAACATAGAATAGAAACCAAAACAAAATTACTTGAACAATTGGAAAAAACGAAGGAACTCAAAATTTGGGAAAAACTTACATATGCAAGAATGAAAACACAACTATGAATTTTGAAATACCCGGTTATACGGAGAGGGGATTGATTTGGAAGTTCGTTGGTCAACCATCAGGTGGCGCGGAGGTCAGTCTGCAGGATAGAAGGCCGTTGGACATCAGTTGTGAACATAATACAGCATTGAGAATGTCACAAATGAAGTGACGAAACTCGAGTAAGCGTGGGAGTTATGAAGTCTGAGGTGAGTGAAGAAACAAATAAACAACTTAAATAAGTTGTTAGTATATGCTGGTGATGTACGTTTATTAGGGGATAGTGAGGAGATACAAGGACCGAAGTACCCCTCTCTTGAGTAACGTTACTAAAGATTTTGGTTTGCAAGTAAACATCAATAAAACTAAACATATGGTCGCATATAGAATTTCATTATATTATGGAAATAGTCAGGTAATGGGAAATGAGTAACATTTTAAAGAGGTGGCTGATGTCAGTATTAATGAACCATAATTACAAACAGTAATGAGGTGCAAAAAAATTAAACATAGGCTTTTTCTGGAATATATGCTATTGCACATTGCGTGGATTATTTTCATTCGTACTCATTTCAAAAGAGATAAAACTGTCACTTTATCAGAATTACAGCACTGAAACATGGACTCTCTAAGAAAGGTGAAAAATCATGACTAACTGAAAATAAAGTTACCAAATAAATTTTTGGAACAATGAGAGACAAACAGAGATGAGTGGAGAAGACTATTGAACTCCATTCCATCTGATGTAATTGGAACAGTTAAGTCTCATGGACCATGTTGATCAAGACATGTGGCACGAACGGGGAATGAAAGATAGGAAGAAATCTTGTAGGGAAACCAGACGGAAAGCATCAAGTAGGTGGGTGAATAACATGAATCATAGTTTCAGAGACTGAAATTATACACGGGTTGATAGGAAAAGTTGCCCCAGAGTAGGGATACATGGAAAGATTATATATGCACATCCATGAACCTTAAATGTCGATAGTGCAAGTGAGTTTCTTATTGCTATTCCTTTCATTTCCCCTCTCCTCTTTTCTTTAGTTCATTTATCTTATACATTTCCCAAAAGTTATAATTTTTTAAATGTGTAAACAAATCTTATACCTCTATGAATGTTTGTTATGATGTTACATTAATATATCTCATGTTCATATATAATTTTTTTCCAGTATTTATGGTTGCATAAATCCTGTCTCAAAAATTCTAAGAAAGAAAGAAAGTAAATGAAAAGCATCAGATTTACCCCTTTGTTTATCTTTGGAAAATGTAATTTATTTTATTGTGTGATACATTATGTACCACAAAAAACAAAATTACAACCCTCCAGATCAGTTCTGCCCCTTGGTATGAGATTGACGACAATGTTTGAGAGGCACAGTAATAAAATTTACAATTTTTTTCCACCTTTTTCGCTATCTAGTGAAATACGAATGGGATTGATGAAATAGTATAATAATTGCTAATAATATTAAAGTATGTAAAATTGTTCATATATTAATATCTGATGCATCTATATCACAAAAACTGAATTATATATCTCAAATGTACGCTTATAAATTTGGACCTGATAATTAACTTTTTCTTCTAAAGTTAATGTGCACTCAAAAAAAAATCATAGACTCAACAACAAATGTATATTTATATTATATTATTTTTAGTCTGGACATCTTACCTCAATATTAATATTGATGTGTTCTTGAACGTGTTTCAAAACAATTCTGTTTAACCTCAAAATATAACTTCCTAAAATTAAATATTAAATGTATATTTGCTTGATTTAACTTCAACACTGCTGATGTTACATACAAATATTGTCTGTAATGGTAAATAATTGAAGGGTGTTTTATTGAATTCTTTGATTTTGAATAAAGTTTTGATGAAAAATACATCTTGCCAATCCTTTATTGAATGATACATATAAATAAACAGAAATAAAATATTTTCAATTTGATATTTGACTTATTTTCTTTCTGCTATATACCATGAGAACTATTATTTATAATTAAAGAGAAAAATCTACTGTTCGTAATAATTTATTTTTAATTCAGTCATAGAAACATGCATGTTATTGGAGAGAAGTACTCTTGAGTGCTAATTAAAAATAAATAATTTGTTCATAAAAGTAAACTTGCAGATAATCATTTTATATGCATACAGCAATGAGAACCCTTTTACATATTTTTGTCGTGTAATGCAATTGTTTGTTGTACAGAAAAGATCACCCAATGGACATCATCAGGGATCATTGCTCACAGTTGTTCATTTCCTAGTTTCAAACGGAGTGAATATAATCCTCTTAACCAATGAATGTTTCTTCTTCAGAATAACAGTGCACATATCTGTGATACCGGAATGACCAACCTTTGCATCAAATCCCCAAACATTCTTATAAGTGAGATCCTGTTTTTATGTAATATCAAATTAAGAATTATGTAACATAATTGATGAATTATGTAAATAAATGTATAATGAAGCAATTGTATGTAAAATCCAAAATTTTGTTTCTTTGCTACAAAATAGAAGTTCACAAGTAGGCTAGTCAGATCTATGTTAATTCTTAACCAGTTCACTTCTGCTACAAAGTACGGAAGTACAAGTGTCTTCCATTCAAGCATTAAAGTTACATTTAAACGGTATGCATAATTAGTTATAATGTACTTTTCCAAATGTTCTGTTTCCATGCACAGTCTTCAGCCTGACATTATGTTTTTATAAAAAGAGAAAGATCACTCGATGTTGCAAGAAGTAAACAGGGCACATTAATGCGGAGGCATTGTACTAAGAATAATATTCACAGGAAGTTGTACAATTTCACCATTAATTAGGCGAGACATAATAAGATTTGTTTATTCAGGATTCTTATTCAGCACAGATTGCAATTTAGTGCAAACTACATGACCTACTTCAGCTGGTACAACACTGACCTTATGAACTGAATCTTCCATTAATCCTACGAGAGGCATACTTAAAATCTCCAGTTTCTTGATACTGTCGGGAAGCCAGCTGAAGTGATCTGTGATGTACGAAACTGAATTGAGCATTTAGAACAGTTGATGCTGGCAAAGATTCACTCACAAATACTGCAGGATTTCAGAAGAAAAGTTCTCCATCACTGACTTCACAGCTTCGAAGTGCTTACTGTAGAAAATCACAGCTTCAATCCATTTCCGATCATGTTATCACTAGGTCGGGTGGCAGAGGTACATCAGGCAGCTGCTGCTTATAGCATTGTACACCGATAAGGGTGTTTGAAGAAAACCTTCTTTGTTATATTATTTTTGGTCTGGACATCTTACCTCAATATTAATGACTTCCTAATATTAAATATTAATTACAACTTCTTAAGTTACAAGGAAGAAACAAAACCAGAAATTGCGTCCTCCATACTCAACTTACATTAATATTGAGGTAAGATGTCCAGACCAAAAATAATATAATTAAAATAACCTCAAAATATAACTTCCTAATATTAAATATTAATTACACCTTCTTTGTTGCTGATATCAGTGTATTTACTTCAGGGATTTATGTCTGTCTCTGCTACTCATCGCTTGAACCATACATGTAACATGTACTAACTTTGATTAAAATACAGTAAATGATTTCCCCGGTTTGAACATGTTTGAAGGTGCATCTGTATATATTTTGCCATAGCATCTTAAGTCTATCATTAATGAATCTAAAAATTGTTGAACCATTTGTTTCCTCTGAAGGTTTCAATAAATTAAATAGGGGTTTGATGCAGCATTAAGAGTGTGACTTGCCTATAATTAGCGATGACATGGCCTGCAGCATCTGTCGTCTCAGTAGAAATCTATATAGGTGATTTGCCTATGTCAGCCATTGTTTTTCCAATATGTCAAATTAACAAGAATCCAAGTAATTCTTCCGTAGAGTAAATTAATTGGGAATGTTGCAGTTGTATTTTTGTAAGAAATATTTGAATTCGATACCTGAAGTTCGTTCCAGGTTATATTCCCTGCAACTAATGCAATGCATAGTTCTTTCAAAATTCGCTATTGGATGATGTGGTCTGCCCTTGCAAATGTGTTAGTAGTAACTGTTTCTTTGAAGAAACCTGTTGTTTATTCCCAGTATGTAGACTGCATCGAAACATTGTTCAATTTGAGATTTCATTGTACACTTTACATTTATCACAAGTTAGGCAGATAACTGTTACCATCAATGGTTAAAGCACTGTCAATTGGAATCCAAGCTTCCAGCTTTGATGACAAATGAAGACGAAATCGTGTCATGGTTAACTTAAATGCAACTGATTTACAAATTCTGAAGCATTTGAGAAGAAGAAAAGAAAACGTTTAAAATGAGTCATTGTTGTCTTCATCAGACTTGAGGAATTTATTTTTGAATGTAAGGGAAGTGTATAAGATTGAGAACATTGTACGAGAGGCACATTAATAAAATTTACATATTTTTTTCCACCTTTTCTGCTATCTAATGAAATAAGAATGGGATTGACAAAATAGTATAATAATTCCTAACAATATTAAAATATGTAAAATTATGTAGTATGGCGTGAAATATTTATTATAGCTCAAAATACATGAAACTATGTAATTTAAGACTTTATTAGTAAAAAAAGGATAAATGTTTATATTCATCAAAGGTTAAAAATTGAAAACAAAGTGTACATCATCTTTTTTCCAAATTAGAATACGGAAAGTGTGTTTCAACTGCGGATTTATAATTTGAACATAATATATTTAAATACTATTACTTTTCTGTTTCATATTCTAGTTATTCATCTTTGATATTGTTTGCCTACTGCATAATAACTTATTGTAATAATCATGAGAATGCACCAGGAAGTGCACAGCTGTCATAAACGAAGAAGGTTAAGGAGATTAAAACATTAATCAGAAAACAATGAAGGTAACCATTAAACAAAAAAATGAGAATATATAATGTATGAAATATTAAGTAATTTATACATAAAAATAGTTAATGAAAGGTTGTGACATATTTTCAAAAGATAATAAAGAATAAATGGGATCTGTATAAACTTAAAAAGAAATCAAATAATAAAATAAATTATGCTTGCATGTTACATACTTAAGACTCCATTCTACAGACCAACAAATTATTGGCCACATTTATTGTTCAGTTAATTTAATCAATAAACATTTTCAGCTTAGTCTTAGATTAAAAACTCTTGTTGGTAATGAATCAGGTTTTTATCGTACTGTTTCCAAGGACTGCAGTAAATATACATAGATAAAAAAGTATGTGTTTTATTAACAATTTTTAGGAATATTAAAAATATAAAAAATGTATGTGCTTCAGCTCATAGTTTCATATGTGATTAGAAAATAATTTTATCATCATTAACAGAAGAAAACAGCTAATTTGTAAGTCCATACTAGAAAGTCTAATGTTATATGGATCGGAAGTTTGGAAAATGTCACATGTCAACAGAATAACTGCAGTTGAAATTAATTTTTGGAGAAGAGCTGCCAGAAAATCTCAACTGGGAAGAATTAGAAATACAGAAATTAGAAAATGGATGAATGCAGAAAGAATTATAATGGATGAGATTGAACATAGATGGCAACACTGTTGTGGACACGTGAGAAGAACGCAGGATGGAAGACCACCAAAGTCTGTATATGCATAGAAAATCGAAAGAAGGAGCAGAAAAAGAAGACCAAGAACAATCTGAAGAATAAGATTCAGAATTCAATGAGAAAATTTGGTGTATCGGATGAAGACACAGAGGAGAGAGAACGATGGAGAACTTTAATTAAGGGAAATTTGTGAATGTTTGTTACAAACTGATAGTCTTTAAGTCCATAGTCATTTATGTATTTTTTAAAACTCATGTTAATTATTAACATTGGTTGGAGAAAACCCTCAATGATAAGGAAAATTCTCAAAATAAAAGAAACAATAAAATAAAGAATAGGCGAAGAAGTTAAACTAGCAAAACACTTGGAAAGACCAATATAACTAACATTATAGAGAAGGATATATATTGAGCAGAAAATTGAATTTTGAAGTTCCTGGCAATCACGATTTTAACTCAAAATTAACTCAAACTTCTACAGGTGGTCTGAGTAAACTTTTGCGATTAACGCTTCATTTAGAAAAGTGTATGGCGATCTTCGAAACATAAATCAGGAGAGAAGATATTTTCTGAGGTGTGGTCTAAAGCTTCTGATTTATATTTTGTACTCAAACTTTCGCGTGTAAAATTACTAATCTTGTTTACCATGTGTTGGTGAAAGTTGTAGGTCTGTATTACTGTACATTTGGTCTTTATTATCTAATTAAAAACATTTTACATTTGTGTATTTTCCATGATGAAAGGTACTTAGATTTATGCTACAATATAACATACTTATTAGTTAATGTAATGTTATATTTTCAGGTGGACCAAAGTGAACAGAGTCTTTGTGGAATGAACACTCCTAATCATCGTTCAGACTCGACATATAAATCTTTTATATGTTCTGTTTGTAGTAAGTCATTTTCTACTAAGTTCACTCTTAATAGACATTTACTCTTGCATGGTTATGAGAAACCATTCAAGTGTTTAGTTTGTAAGAAGTCCTTTTTTATAAAGGACGCTCTGAATAGACATGTTCGTGTGCATAGTAATGAGAATCCTTTCAAATGTTCAATTTGTAATAAATCATTTTCTCAGAAGACCTATCTTAATAAACATTTAATTGTACATAATAATGTAAAACCATTCAAATGTGCTGTTTGTAATAAGTCATTTTCTATAAAAGCGGCACTTTATACCCATCTGCAAGTGCATAGTAAAGAGAAATCATTCATATGTTCAGTTTGTAGTAAGTCGTTTTCTAGGAAAACAAATCTTAGAACACATTTACATACGCATAGAAATGTAAAAACTTTTAAATGTTCTATTTGTAACAAATCATTTTCTCACAAGTCCTATCTTAACTTACATTTTCTTGTACTACATAAAAATGTGAAACCATAAAATGTCCTGTTTGTAATAATAGTTTTTTCAGAAGTCTTGACTATGTATATTTATGTAGACATAATGAGTATAAAATAGGAGAGATATTGACTGCAGCACCTGTATTAAATAATAATTGTTTTGAAAAGAACAATTTGTGATACGTATTTTGATGCACGAAATAAAGTAAATTTAAACAATTTTACTTGCAATTGACAAAAAGTGCATTTACCCCATTTTGTCTCCTTTCTGATCAACAATACCATTCTTACTTTTCTCTGTTTTTGCTTTTAAGTTGGTCAGATGATATTTTTGCACATCATGGGAAATTTCTTTAAATGCCTTTAATCAGTTGTCAACAGTAATACAAGTTATTACTGTGATAATAATGCAGCATCAATGACCAACATGTAGGTATGGAATACATTTTTAAATTTAAAAAAAGTGTGCATAAATAATGAGTTCACTTTGTACCGGTCTGAATTTAACAGTTTATCAGTGTTTCTCGGCTATCTTATAAGTTGTGAAGAAGTGAAATAGCACAAAATAATTTTAAAAAATGGTATGAATTGTATGACAGGGTAGAATTCCACATTGCTGCTGAAAATATATCTCTCTTTATAATTAGTTGATATTATTCATTTTTAATTAAGGTTTTCTTTACAGATATTTAATTCAGTGTATATTAATATTTTAGGGTAACAGAGTGGAACCCTTTAAAGAGGTCCACTCCAGGGAGTAGGTGCCCCTGCCCTTTTGTGAGCTCCAGGTCCCACTCGCCCAGTGGGTAGTACCTGGGTAGGGCCCCGTCCACAGGGTTACGTGGGGAGAAGAGAAGTCCCCAAAGCCGTAGTGAAGGCAACTTCTCTAGGAGACGAACACTCCGAAATTGCAGTTCCCTGCCCTCCAGGAAGAGGGGTTTGGCTAGAGGCTGGTTACCTCTACTAGTAAAAAATAACTTACTCATAAACTTCAGCAGAAGAGATGGGCTGAAGTCGGAACGGGTCAACAGACCTAATCCATGAATGCAGATGATGATGGTTAATATTTTTATAATTACAGTTCAGTCATCATCATCTCATTTTGAAGCATCATCTTCTTGCCTTGTATAATAAGAAAGTGAAATTTAACAAGTAATCATTAAATACCTATATAAATATCTGTCCTGTCAATTTTGTTGTTGTTCAAGCATAATTTTTTTTCTATTATTCACCAATGTTCAAATTTAATCTTCTTGAAATCTTCAAGTTATATTTAAATTTCAGTAGGTCACTCAACTGACTTTAATTAAATTATTATTATCTTAATTTGAGCATGAGCAGAAAAACGCATGTTCGCTAAGGAACATTATTTAAATCGTAGCACTGATTAATTTTGATTTTATATTTTACTGAAGTTATTTTTGTATTATTGTTACTTGTTCACATGCTTGTGCCAAGGAAGGTGAAAAAAGGAATGGTTTATAAAATAACATTTACAAAAAGAACCTATTTTCAAAAATATATATAGCATTCATATTTGAACGTAAATAATTAATTATGATTTAGTTTAAATTAAACCTTAATGAAAATATTAATTATTAGCAATTTAAATTATGTTTCACTGTTCATGAAGTGAAACATTTCAAGTTTGAAATAAATTTAAATCATAAGATTTTTCAAAACATCATTTTACAAATTGAAAATAAATTCGAAACCTTGTTTGAAGTACTAAATTCTAGAATTCCTTTCCAACATTTATTTTAGGAAGTTATATTTTGAGGTTATTTTAATTATATTATTTTTAGTCTGGACATCTTACCTCAATATTAATGTTGATTTGTTCTTGAACATGTTTCAAAACAATTCTGTTTTATCGTCAGCTTTCCCAGACTGGTTTTATTTATGTTGCACAACCTGGATGTCGATGTCAGCTCCATCCTGTGGTTGGCCAAAGAACCTCCAAACAAGGTCACGCTCCATCGGTATATCAAAATTCATAACTCTGTTTTTGTTCTCCT
Organism: Diploptera punctata; assembly: GCA_030220185.1. Classification (NCBI taxonomy): domain Eukaryota; kingdom Metazoa; phylum Arthropoda; class Insecta; order Blattodea; family Blaberidae; genus Diploptera; species Diploptera punctata. Next base: position 360,726 of record JASPKZ010007228.1, read on the forward strand.
GAATATAAATTTTTTCCCCAAATAGTCAGCTCTTTTGTATTTTCTAACTGTTTTAATAAAAGTGGGGAAATAGAAGAATCTGCAGTTGCTGCTCATGTTTAGTCTGAAAAACATAATATAAATTCAGACACTAAATTATTAAAACAGTTAGAAAATACAAATAGCTGACTATTTGGGAAAAAAATTTATATTCGGAAGAACAGAAACAGAGTTATGAATTTTGATATACCGATGGAGTGTGACCTTGTTTGAAGATTCTTTGGCCAACCACAGGATGGAGCTGACATCGATATCCAGGTTGTGGAACATAATGCAACATAAATCAAACCAGTCTGGACAAGCTGACGATAAAACAGAATTGTTTTGAAACATGTTCAAGAACAAATCAACATTAATATTGAGGGAAGATGTTCAGACTAAATATAACATAATTCCTTTCCAATTTTAATTACTCATATCACATGTTCATGTGAAGAAACTAATAAGTTCAATTATTATTGGAAAACAATTAAAAATATCATGATGCAACACCTTGGTGCTTACAAGTAATACATTTTCATAAATAGTGTAAAATAATTGTTTGTTTTTAAAATTCGTGTTGAAACACTATTGAGGATACTATGTAATATTTATAATATTAAAATAGAATACCTGAGATCCCAGTTTTCCTCAGCTTTGGATTTGTGATGTTATAAGAACAGTTAACCCTTAAGTTGGCTAAACAATAATTTCTCGTGCCAGTTATATAACTTTAAGTTATTATTGTATATTATTATGTAATTAGACACAAATTTAAATTACTTACTTACTTACTTACTCACTGCCACAATCGAACCCGTAGGTTCATGACCGCGCGGACATAAGCTCTCCATACATCTCTATCCTGAGCTAATCCTTTCCAATCATTCCCTGTATAACCTACTTCCCTCAAATCATAGTTAATGTTATTCTCCCACCTCATTCTTGGTCTACCAACTGGGCGTTTTCCCTCTGGCTTCCCTACAAGAAATTTCCATGCAAGTCTTTCATTCCCTATACGTGCAAAGTGTCCTGCCCATCGCAGTCTACGAGACTTAACTGCTCTTATTATATCTGGCTTCCTATAAAGACAATGTAGTTCAATGTTATGTAGTCTTCTCCATTCACCTGTCTGTTCCTCTCTCTTTGGTCCAAAAATGTTCCTAAGTACTTTGTTCTCAAATACTCGTAATCTCTTTTCCTCCCTTAAAGTAAGAGTCCATGTTTCGCACCCATATAATATAACTGGTAGAATAATAGTTTTATATGTTTTCAGTTTAACGTTTTTTGAAAGGAGTTGGGACATCAAGAGTCTGCAATGCATAATAGCACGCATTTCCAGAATTGAGCCTATGTTTAATTTCTTTGTGCATCTCATTCCTATTTGTGATTATTGTTCCTAGGTATTTGAATTCAGCCACTTCCTCAAAATTTCCCTCATTTGTCATTAGCTGTCCATTTCCATTATATAATGTATTTCTACATTTCTGATAAATTTGTTTTTCTACTGATTTATAAACAATATTAAATAAGTGAAATCAATTTACCTTACAGGATATGTTTGCCAATTTAAAGGATAAGTCTCTTAGGCTGCGATGGGTAGCGTTGGTGGAACGAATAGGGAATTGAAGAAGGGCATGGGAATTTCTTATAGGAAAATTAGAGATAAAGCGCCTGACAGGCTGAACAAGAATTATGTTGTGAAACAACATTAATCACAATTTGACGGAGGTAAATTGCACAAGAAATAATTGGAAAACACATTCTCAGTACAACATGCGTGGAGAGTTTATGTTCTCGCGGAATGAAACTCAAGAGTTTGGAGATCCAGTGAGACAGATAGTTATAAAACTTATTGTTTAGCTACAAACCTACGTGTGGGCTTTTCTTCAGTGCTAAATAGATTCACATGTTGCTGGGATTATAAATAATACATAGTTAAAAGTCTAAAAATCTGCAAAATACCATTGTGTTTTTCTGAAAATAGTAGGAATAATTAAAAAAAAAGGTTAAATTTGTACTGAGCGTGTATGTGATCTAAAGGACTATACATGCTTTTGGTTCCACGCTGAACAGATAGATTGCGTTAATGTCTATTTTTTTTATTATCCATCCATGAGAGCATCATATATGCTTTTGGACTTGTCTAAATTACAAATATACACAAATAATAATATAACACACACACACACACACACACACACACACACACATATATATATATATATATTCATCCACAGTAATTCTGCCCGAGGGCAAGTCTTTTACTGCAATCATAGCATTTTTCATGCTATGCTTTGCACCTTTACTACGGAATGATAAGTGTGGTAGCTTCCCGTTGCTTTCCACACCGGTGAAGGATGATAATTATAATGATGACGGTGATGGCCGGATGATTTTCGGGGACCGTTGGGCCCTAAACGTCCTGACATTTGTGTTACAGGTGAGGAAAAGCCCCGAAAAAACCTCACGCAGGGTCTGTCCCGACCGGGAATAGAACCCAGGCCAGCTGTGTGACAAGGCAGCACGCTACCTCCAGACCACAGCGGTGGAATATATCCAACCAGCGATAACCCACAACAGCGATAGAAAAATCATAGACTAAGTAATATACTCTGTGCATAAAATAGCAGTTAGCATCACAATATTGTCTAACAGTGTCATAATATTGTGATTTGCATATTTAAATAAATACTTCAAAATTGTCTAATAATGTTATAAAAATTGTTTGAGAAAGTTTAAAATATTAAATAATGTTAGTAAATACACCTCTGGACGTCCCAAGATGGAGAAATTCGGAACCAGATATATCATGTATTAGTGGATAAACGCTGGCACAGTAGCATCATCGATGTTAAATCAGTAAGAGGAACAGACTGCAATTCTGATCATCATCTGGTCAGAGTGAAAATCAGACAACGGCTATCGCTTATGAGAGGAAGAAACGCTAAAGATGATTCTGTAAAATTTGAATTAAAAAACTTGAAAAATGATGAAATGCAGCAAGAATACCAAATCAAAATTGCTAATAGATTTGAAGTACTGGAATCTTCCGATGACAATGTGGCAAATGAGGAAGAAACTGATATAAATAAATATGGGAGGCTATAAGAGATACTATTAAATTGTCAGCATCAGAAAGCATTGGTTGTTTAAAAAAGAGGCAAAACAAGAAATGGTTTGATGAGGAATGTGCCGACATTGTAAAGAAAAGAAAGCTAGCAAAAATGAAATGGTTACACAAGCCAAATGAGGTAAATTTAGAGCAATTGGGTAGTATTAGATGGGAAACCACCAAGTTACTAAAGAGTAAAAAGAGGGAATATTTGAGAGAGAAGATTAATGATCTTGAAATGAATGCAAAAAATAGGAACATTAGAGAATTATATCAGGGAATTAGTATAGAGAAGAAAGGGTTTCAGGCTAGAACAAACATAATTCGGAATGAAAATGGGGATATGATTGCAGATTCCAAGGAATATATTAAATAGATGGAAAAGTTACTTTAATCAGCTATTAAATGTACATACAGAACAGGACATTGAGGAGGATAATTTACAGACAGCAGAAATGCTAGTCACAGAGCCAAGTGTATTAGAGGTTGAAATGGCGATTGAAAAATTGAAGATATATAAAGCATCAGGTTCAGATGAGATCCCAGTAGAACTGATAAAATCAGGGGGAGAAAAATTGATGGACAAGATACGCTGGTTGCTTAGTATGATTTGGGAAAAAGAAGCTCTTCCAGATGAATGGAAGGAATCAATTATCATACCAATTTATAAGAAAGGAGATAAAACTGATTGCAACAACTACAGGGGCATCTCATTACTTTCAACTTCGTACAAAATTCTAACAAATATATTAGTAAGCAGACTTACTCCCTATATTGATGACATTTTTAGGAGATCATCAATGTGCATTTAGAAGAAACAGGTCTACAACAGATCAGATTTTTAGTATAAGACAGATTTTAGAAAAGAAATGGGAATATAATGGTACTGCACATCAACTGTATGTAGACTTCAAAAAAGCATATGATTCAATTAAGAGGGAGAAGTTATATAGTATCCTGCTGGAGTTTGGAATTCATAAAAAGTTAGTTAGACTTATACGAATGTGTCTAAATGGCACAAAGAGTAGGGTGCGTGTAGGAAAACAGTTTTCGGACACTTTTGAAATCCAGAATGGGTTGAAGCAAGGAGATGCACTATCTCCTCTACTATTTAATTTTGTACTAGAGCATGCCATTAAATCTTTAGAGAATGAGGAAGGCTTACAACTCAATGGTATTAATAAGCTGTTAGTTTATGCTGATGATGTAGTATTGTTGGCTGATAGCAAGGAGATACTAAAGGACAACACGCACACACTATTGAGTAACACTAAGAAATTAGGACTGGAAGTAAATATCAATAAAACTAAATATATGGTCACACGTAGAAATTCATTAAATAATGGAAATGGACAGCTAATGACAAATGAAGGAAATTTTGAGGAAGTGGCTGAATTCAAATACCTAGGAACAATAATCACAAATAGGGATGAGATGAACAAAGAAATTAAACATAGGCTCAATTCTGGAAATGCATGCTATTATGCATTGCAAAGACTCTTGATGTCCCAACTCTTCTTAAAAAACGTTAAACTGAAAATATATAAAACTATTATTCTACCAGTTATATTATATGAGTGCGAAACATGGACTCTTACTTTAAGAGAGGAAAGGAGATTACAAGTATTTGAGAATAAAGTACTTAGGAAAATTTTTGGACCAAAGAGAGATGAACACACAGGTGAATGGAGAAGACTACATAACAATGAACTACATGGTCTTTATAGGAAGCCAGATATAATAACAGTTAAGTCTCGTAGACTGTGATGGGCAGGACATGTTGCACGTATGGGGAATGAAAGACTTGCATGGAGGCTTCTTGTGGGAAAGCCAGAGGGAAAACGCCCAGTTGGTAGACCAAGAATGAGGTGGGAGAATAACATGAATTATGATTTGAGGGAAGTAGATTATACAGGGAATGATTGGAAAGCATTATCTCAGGATAGGGATGTATGGAGAGCTTATGTCCGTGCGGCCATGAACCTACGGGTTCGATAGTAGCAGTGAGTAAATAAGTTAGTAAATACAGAAGAAGAGCTGTAGTTTACAACAATTTTAACTGAAAAATCGAGCGCTAGTAGAAGTGCAGTTGAGCCCTCCTTTTGGTGGAATATTGTATCTTAAAGTCAACCTCAGCCTTTGTTAGGTTAAAAATGAGTATTTTTCTAGTTTAATCTGTATGTTCAGAGTGTCCATAGCCAAGTGTCTTAAGGTGTTATGCTTTGGCACAGATATAGGACATGAGCTTGTTCGAATCCCGGTGGAGGAATATTCTTATGGAATTTCAGCTCGTAAGGGACCGGTTTACACACAGCATCATGAGGAATTTGGATATGTATTGTTTGTATATAGGGAAAACCAGGTATAACAGATGGGTAGTTTGATGTGTTTACGATATATATATTTCCTAACCCAACTGAATCATTATATCTGTTTAAATGACACTTGTGAATGTGAGGCCAGTATCCACATGGTAGTGAAATATTCTTCTAGGTTATTGTGTTTTTTTTTATTTCTTTTTATAAGAATCCCATCTGACTTGAGCGTAAGTTTATTTTTTTATGTTTTTATTATTAATTTAACACTCTTCACTGAAGGACAAATTATATTTGAAGAGAAAAATTATATGCCCAGACTTTGGTTCAAATCCCAGTCAGAGCATATAATTTTTCGGAAAAAGTCGGTTTTATGTCTCTCAGGAATTCTTCTAAGTTCCACAAAATCGCAGCGCGCATGCGCGAGTTGCTGTAATGGTTAATATAGACTCCAGTAGATGGCTCTGCAGTCGGCGTTACCAACTTTGGGAATAAATTTCCAAATGCAAAAAAAAAAAAATGGACGTTAACTAACTTGCCATTTTCTAACTAAAGAAAACAGTTTACATGCATATTATTTCTTCCCAAATGCTTAAAAATGGACGTAAACCAACTTCCCATTTCCTAACATAACAAAGCAATTCACATGTTATTATTTAAAGAACTATAAACTAATTTTACGTACACTAACACTAAATATGGTTTGAAATTTTTTTCAAATGGTGGCAACGTTGGAACAACATGGGAAAGTAGCAAGGAAGTAATGTATCCATGATCATGTTTTACGTAAATATATAAATATAAAATATTGTGAAGAAAGCTTGAAGATCGTTGCAAAATGTTTAAAACAGTACAAAACGTGTTTACAAGTGTTTAGTCATCAGTGGCATAAGAATGTAAGTGTAGAAATGTGAGAGACATAAAACCGACCACATCCAATTTTTCTATTCAAAGATTTTTTGTTAATGATTATAGTTACTGGGATTTGAATTCTGATACTTCTTCGCAATTTACTAATTTTTGTAAAGTGTTCATTTTCATTTAGTAATATATTACTGCGTGCGATAAATTATTTAGTTTTACTGATATTTAAAATTACAAGCACCAAGATTGTTACCAGACGTAATGTCCATATCTGATGGATGAATCACCATCAGTAATTCTACATGCCTTCACATCACACGTACTGTGGAGAGTTTTGGAAATTAAACCAGGCATCTTATTCATAATGTATCATTTAAAAATTATACACATCCACCTAACCTAGCACCAACATAGATAATTTTGCAATTAATATATTTAAAGTCGTCAGCAAACGAATCTGAACCTGGTAGTCAGGGGGCTGCCCTGTTACTAGCTGAGCTGACTTAATTGTGTATTTTAAAAATATATATTAATTATGTAATTTTGTTTAGAATAAATGGATATAATATGTGACATACCAGTCTACATGAATTCAAATAATTTATTTGAAGAATGTGATTTTTTTAATGTAAAAATTCTATAAGATGAGTGAGAAATGAGGTAAAACCTACATATTACTAAATTAAAAATGAAGATATTTCAGTGCACGAATCAAATATCAAGTTTATAAGAAACACACTAACAAAAAGAATGGTCACTATGTACCTACATAATATCTTCTAAACTACCTAATCTAACCTGACCAAAATAAATAGGTTAGCAATTAGGTGAAGCAGAAATGTGAATAAAATGCTGGTAAATATGCCAACTAGCATTCACTTGTCCTCGATTGCAAGTTCCGTAGGCTGGCACTGCCTATAGAATTAAAGAATAAAATCTTAATTCCATGCGGGACAGGCCGGGAAGGTCCTTCAGCTATCAGTCGGACACTGGTCTCACATCCACATGTGTTAATTACTGAGAGGGATATCCAGCCAGTATAGGAGTGGCATGTGGTCAAATAATTGCTTGTTTTCTCAACCTATAGATGCACCTTGTTGTATATACCCAAATTCCTCATGATGCAGTAGTTCCATACTGACCCAAATTACATGAGAAAATTCCTACTGCATGGGGACATAAGTCCCATAGCTCTCCATTAAAGCATTGCACCATAAACCTGTGGCTATGTAATAATCTTATATAGAGAAAAAAGGATGAATGTATTGTATTTTAACAGTGTTATTGACACTTTCAGATAATTTGATTTGAATTATCAGTTTGCTGTTGAAGATGATAGTCAACTATCAAATATGGAGACAGGATATCAGGTAAGTTGCTATGTAAGATTATACGTACATTAATATACTGCCACGGTTAACACATCTAAAGAGAACATTTGTAGCTTGAAGTGCGATTGAACCTGACTTCTACTTTTTGAATTAAATTGAGAATAATTTATACAAGTTCTCTGAGTATGTCAATGGTAGATCACCAGCACAAAAAGTTTGTTGTCTTGGGTACGTGTCTGGATTGTGGCAGACATTTTTCTTTCATTGTTTATAGAAGAGTCATTAAATTGAACATTTTCAGTCAAGGTACTTGTGGTGTTCAGTACTTAATTTCTTGGTTATGAGGTGTTTTTGAAACTGAACATAAGTGTGGTCAGGATGCCCTGTCCTCTAGCCATTGAACAGGTGGCATGTTATTATACAGGTAACATGTGGTCAGCATCCAAAGACCTCTAGCCATTATACAGGTAACATGTGGTCAGCATGCAGAGTACTCTGGCCATTGTATAGGTAACATGTGGGCAGTAAGCCAAGTCCTTTGGCTATTATATGAGTAACATGTGGTCGGCATGGAAAATCCTCTCACCATTATACGGGTAACGTCTAGTGAAAATGGTAAGTCCTCTTTCCATTACAAATTCCATACAAATTTCTTCTTGCATTAGTACTCAATTTCCATGGCTCTGCACTCAGGCAGAATTCTCGGCTATGGCACAGGACAGAATTGTAATATAAAATTTAATCTTTGAATACCTGTAATTTTACTGTTCACCCTTCTCCTGGAGATTGGAATCAGTTCCGAAAAGGAACTATAGAAATAAAAATTAGTAAACTAAAGTAACAGACTTAGGAGTGTTCAGGTTTTATAATTTTATTCATTATTGATGTACAATGATTTTCATTTTACAGGAAGTTAAAGTGGAAGGAAAGTCAGACGGAGAAGATGAGATTGACTATATTGATATTAAACATGAGACAGTCCCAACTTCAGAAAATGCAAAACTCAAGGTAAAGTTTTTGTTGGTATGTTCAGAATTGTACAGTGTAATTAACAGATCTGTGTACTTGTAACAACTACAACAGGAATTTAGAGAAGGGTACAATATTGCTCAATGATGATGGGGAGAGTAAAGTTATTTGTAACTTGTAATTCAAACCTGGTAGCATTTCACTATGTGAAAAAAAATTCCATCGTGCGAGAACTCCATAAACACTCAGTGCATTTCTCACGAAGTTAAATGTATGGTCTGATTTTACTGGTTTATGGAATGTTTTTAATTGAATCATATATATCCAGTATCATTTTGAGAAATCGGACATGGAAGTTGATGGAACAATTGGACAATCTTTTGTAATTAAGGTTATAAATAATTATTTTTTGTGATTGCACCTGATTATCACATATTTCTAGCATTGGTAGATTTGTAGACCACATTGAGGTTGGGGCACCTGAAAGGTGGTGTTACATTACTCCTATGATATGATTAGTGATAAGGTATAATAAAGCACCCAGAGAATTCTTAAATTCAAACTGAACCTAATTTCCAAACTAGTGCCAACTTCAGGTATTATTCCATTTCAGTAAAAATTCCTGTTGTTTGCCCGGGAATTGAACTGGAGGTTTCTTGAACTCTAGTCAGAATGATGAAAGTTAAAAATTAAATTGTACCTGTTGGTAGGTGCCGTCGTCCTCAACTTTGTTAATATATTGTATATAAAATTAATCTAGTCATATGTTCTTACCTCAATCTGGTCAGATTCTAAATATTTTACATTTAAAACCAGCAGCATCTATAATTTTTTAAGGATGAAATCTCTTAAAGTTTTTACAAGTTTTTACTGGAGAATGACCATCAGATTCTGAAGAGACGGTCCTTGTAGTCAACAGTTAAGCTGACGCATACACACATACATTTGATTGAAAGTTTGAGGTTGATTTCATGAAAAGAATTTTCAAAAAAATATTTAATTATCTTCATTGATCCAACCTTACAGACATATATAATGCCCATCACAGAGAATGTTATAATTAAATATATGTCTTAACATTATAAGAACCAGAGCAAATGATTTCATTATCAAGTGCTCAACATTAGATACCAACCAACATTATAAGAACCATTTTTTTTTTCATAGTAATCTATTCAAGTGTGTTTTTTTAAATTTGTTTACTAACGAAAATGCAATCACTGAGAGTGACAATTAACATTAAAAAAATTAAAAGCCACGCTAATGGTCATAATTCTTGGCCTATTACATTGAATACCAGTACATGCTATTAAAGTAACACAGGAAAGGTATTCTAAAAAAATCAGCAAGATTCGACCATGAGACATGGGGTTTAATCGAAATACAATATAAAAACAATTGCTCTGGTGGTTGCCATATTTGTTTTCTTGCATTGTAACTGGATACATATATTTTATTTAACAAAAGAAACATATATTATGTAAACTAGCAAAATTGGACCATAAATTTCACTTACTGTGGAATTCACTTAATTTACGCAGTTTCTGTAGGATGGACTTTTATATATATACATATGTAGATGTGTTGAAACTTTGTCTGTCTGTTTGCAGGTTACATCAGATGCTGTGAAGAATGAAATTGATGACATAGTTATTAAAGAGGAGATAACTGAAAATTTAGTAAGTTTACCTTTTATGAAAAATATATGAGAAGTAAAAGTTTATGTGAATGTTCTTTGGTTCTATTCTGTACTTAATTACTGTTTCTTAGTACATTATTAAGACTTAGGAAATAAGTCAATAATTGATAACATGTAGTACTTTGAAGTAATAGTCATGTTATTTATCAATTGACTAATTCCTGGAAATCATCTTCATCAGGATTATTTTTTGTCACCAGTGTTTACATTAAGTAAATCAATAAATTCTGCTGTAATCTCTCGTACATAAACTCCAGGGATATCAAATTTAAAATTGAACAAATTTAAGGAACCAAACTTCGCAAACTGCACCACAGAAATTGACTTGTGCATGGGAGTAGCAGTTTTATAAATTTGAACAACTAATGACAAGAAAAAAGTTTGATGCATTCAGGATATGAATCCTTTGGAGTTTTACAGTGTCTGCTTGTTACAGTTTGACAGGAATTGACAATGCTTATAATAATTTGAAATGGCTTGTACTTCTCAAACCTTTAAAATCAGAATAATACAGATGGTGAGGACTGTAAGCTGACTATTTTGGTTGTTAATTCTAATATTTTTATTTCCATTAATCTGGTTTGGTCTTGAAGATCTAGGGTTAAGTCCTTTGCATCTGGTTAGTTAAAGGTTCAAACTTGACCAGGGTTAATGCTTTTTTTTAAATGAAAAATTTCATGTTATAAAGTCCTTCAGGAGGATTTTTAAGCTGTGTGTTGTGAATCTGAATATTTTCGGGAACATAAAAGAATGTTCAGCCAAAGTTAAAGTTTGTGATCAAAATTTATTGAGCCTATGTTGTTTAATGGGTGTCTCTTTGATACGATGAGCTAACTTCTTGTCATTCATTAATATCTGTAGGTAAATAAGCAGAATTAAATTAGTTTGGTAATTGAATCATAAGGAAGTGTGCTAAGAATCAAACTTGGACTTAAATATAGTGAAGATTGTGAAAAAAGGATTAATTACCCCCAAAAACTGATACTCTCGGTCATTTTCAATATTTTATATTTCACTCACTAGGGGTGCCAGAATAAATATTATCTTAGGTGATGGCTCCACTGTCACCAATCAGCTTAATATGATCAATTACATTGAATTTGACCATAATTTTTATCACTGGCACTTATTTTAATTTTCACCCATTCTTATGACTCTTAGGGGTGCCAGTGGTTAAAATTGGACATTGGGATTGAGAAAAATTAACGTCAACTATATAAACTGTAGATTGAACACTAATCTTGGCCACTTTTTAAAATTTAAATTTTTACCTCTTTCTCGCAATTAGTAGTGTTGGGGTCAAACTTGTGCTGTAAAGTACCAGCTGCACTGTAACCAGTCCACTTAACTGTGCCAGAAACAATGGATTTAACACTAATCTAGATCACTTGTCATTCTATTTTTCACTCCTTCTTAACCCCTCCCTCTTAGATGTGCTAGGGGTTCAAAGTTGGGCTTAAATCTCATCAAGAGTATCATCGAACAGATAAGCAACACCAAAATCTATGGTATTCAGGTCATATTGAACATTTTGTATTTTACCCCCCAAACTGTGGCTTAAATGGAATTCGGACTATCACCGTAGCTTAGTAACCTCTGAAATATTTGATTTGACAGTAATATCAATCATACTAGTAATTTTATTTTTTATCCCTTCTCACTCCCGCTCATCTACTTTAGGTATGCTGGGGATCATACCTTGTCTTAAATAATGCTTGAACTGGCACCGATCAGTTTAGCAACCCAAAAACATGTGGATTCGATTTTAATTTCAATCCGTTCGTAATTTTAATTTTCACCCCTTTTAGCGACCTAGAGGTCAAAATTTGTTTTTAAATGTCAGTGGGACACCTACCAATGGGATTTGAAGTTCTGAAAACAATGAATTCAGCACTAACCTTGTTCGTTAAGATTACTTTAAACATTGCTCCATTTCATCCCCTCATAAGAGTGCTAGGGGTGTCTAACCTCGAATGGAACTTTTTGTGACTTGTAAGATATCTGTGTCCTGAGATTGGTTAAAATCCTCCATTTCTTCTAGAGCTATGTTTGAATATATGTATCAGTCGGATAATATCGCACTACCTCTCGTGTAAATTGAGAATAATATATATATATATATATTTTGTATATATATATATATTGTATATATAAGAAAAATAAATGTTTGGGTTAGAATTTTTGTGTAGCTCAGGTGGTTAGAATGCTAAGTGTACAAGTTTAAATCCCGACTCAGGAATTTATTTTTTTGTCATATATATATATATATATATATATATATATATGTGTGTGTGTGTGTTTAAATTGCAGTTGATTGAACATTTTTCTCATTTCAATTCCTTTCTCTCTTACTTGTAGGGTTGCTAGGAGTATTTTGTTGCTTTAGCCAGATTTGCATGTGCATTTCGTATGTTACCAAATGTTATTTGAAATTGCTGCAATCATTTTTTACTTATGCTGGCACATTTATGTATCATATTTTATAAATACAGTAAAACTTGCTCAAAGCGGAATTGCATGGGACCAATTATTTTTCTACATTGGACAAAATTCCACATTATAAAAAAACTAAAACTTATTAATAATCTTAGGTTATAGAGTACTGCATATGTCATTTTACGTCCCATGGATTAATTGTAGTTCCACTGCCATTGAAGAGTGAAGTATGGTATGTATGATCGACTTCGACACTAACTCGCGAAAAACAGTCCCATTTCATCAGTGTTAAAAATGTCTCTTAGGCGCGTATCCTGAAATTAAAGTATGCAGTTTCGGTTTTTGCTCACTAACTACACTTTCGATCACATTCTTTGATTCCCTGCTACGTTGTGTCGCCTTTTAAAACTGTCCAGCCAACATGAAGATTCCGTGAAATCGGTATCCCCTTAGGGATTTAACAAGAGCTAGAGCTTGAGTTAGAGCAATGGTCCGGAAATGTTTGAAGATTTATCTTCAATCGCATTTTCTTTTTCGCTTAAACAGAATGATACATACGTTTCAGCCATCTGTATTCCGTAAATTCAGAACGCTACCTGTGAACGATCGTTCTCAGAACTTAAACTATTTTAAAATTTGTCAGCACAATGGTTATTTCGCATAACGGGTGTGCAGTGAGGCCGTAAGAAATTTTCTAGTACAGGTAGTTTCTATACTTCACCCGGCGGCAGGAATCATTCCTTATTGTTTTTTTGGCCTAACGGGAATTCAATGAAGTGAAAGATAATTTATTTCTCTCTCTGTCTTTCCGCTTTATAAATTTTTTCATGAATAGTGTAGAAAAATCCTATGTTTCCACGTTGGACAGATTCCGTTTTATGCAAAATAAATACATGTAAACTAGTATTATTCCTCCGGGACCAATAAATTTGTTCACATTGGACAGATTTCTCTATTATTCACGTTCCGGATTAAACTAGTTTTACTGTTTTTTTAATGTTGAGTTGTTTTTGACTCACCTCATACTTTGTATCTCCCTCGCAGACTCCAGTTTTCTTCACTGCATTTGTGACATTCTGAATGCTGTATTACGTACACAACTGACGTCTAACAGCCTCCTCTCCTGCAGACTGACCTCCCTGCCATCTGATGGCTGACCAACGAACTTCCAAATCAATCCACTCTCCTTATCACAGGTCATTTCAAAATTCCTAGTTATGTTTTTATTCTTGCGTATGTAATTCTTTTCACAAATTGTGAGTCCCTTTGGTTTTTCCAATTGTTTAAGTACTTTTATTTTTGTTTCTATTCCGTGTTTTTCTGACCAGGCATGTTCAGCTACTGCAGATTTTTCTGTTTCTCCACTTTTAACATTTCTGAGGTGTTCCTTTAATCATGTATTTAAATTCCGTTTTGTTTTTCTTATGTATATCCTTTTACAATCTTTACAATTAATTTAATAAATTCCCGATTTTTTGCAGTCTTTAATCTGTTCATTTTTGTTGATTTTGTTAAATTACCCAAACTGTAATCGTTGTTCGGTGCTAATTTAATGTTGAATTTGTTGAAGATTTTTGAAACTTATTAAATACTAAGGGGTGTATGTGAATTTCCTGAATGTTTTACCTATTTCTTTATCTGTCTGAAGAGTACTTTCATTAATACTTTTTTGTTCCTTGAATTTATTTATTTTCTTGTGTATCATCTTTTCTTGAAATCCTTTATCCTTTGCAATTTTTATAATGTGTTTTTTTGCTTTATTGAAATTTTCTTTGCTCATGGGAACGTTCACAAGTCTGTGTGTTAAACTATTGAATACTGCCTGTTTGTGCTAAAAATGGTTAAATCCTGTTGCGTTTATATAACTATCAATGTGAGTTTCTTTTTTGTAGATTCCAAATTCTATTTTCTTCATTCCTGCTCAATTTAAGGTCTAAAAATTGTATTTCATGATTTTCTACTTCCATTGCAAATTTGATTTTTTTTTATTATGAGTATTTAACAGTTTAATGGCATCTTCTAATTGTTTCTGTTTTACTATTGCTATGATATCATCTACATATCTACTCCAAAATTTAACCATCAAAGGGTATGCTTTGGTTACTTGACATTCAAAGTTACCCATAAACATATTTGCTAAGAATGGTGATAATGGATTTCCCATTGCAAGTCCTGATCTTTGTCTGTAGTACTTTACTTTCAACGTGAAGAACATTTGATTTATGGAAAATTTTGTTAATTGTATGTATTCTTTAACGCCATAGTTATCTACTTTGTTTTCTTTTAGCCAATTTTCTAAAATTTTCAAATTTTTCCCAACAGACAAAACATTGAAAATCACAGAAAAATGGCTGAAAGAAAACAAAGTAGATGATGATAGCATTATAGAATACATAAAATTAACAAAAGTTTGCTTAAATCCATTGTTCTTCACCTTCAGTGGAAAGTACTACAGACAAAGATCAGGAACTTGCAATGGGAAATTCATTATCACCATTCTTAGCAAATATGTTTTTGTGTAACTTTGAATGTCAAGTAACCAAAGCATACCCTTTGATGTTTAAATTTTGTAGTAGATATGTAGATGATATCATAGCAATAGTAAAACAAACAATTAGAAGATGCCATTAAACTGTGAAATATTCATAATAAAACAATCAAATTTACAATGGATGTAGAAAATAATAATGAAATACCATTTTTAGACCTTAAATTGATCTGGAATGAAGAAAAAAAAAAGAAAATAGAATTTGAAATTTACAGAAAATAAATACATGTTTATAATTAAATAAAAGCAACAGGATTTAACCATTTTTCGCACAAACAGGCAGTTTTTAATAGTTTGACACAGACTTGTGAACGTTCCCATGAGCAAAGAAAATTTCAATATAGAGAAAAAATACATTATAAAAATTACAGAGGATACGGATTTCAAGAAATGATGATACACAAGAAAATAAATAAAGTCAAAGAACAAAAATTGATTAATGAAAGTACTCTTCAGACAAATAAAGAAATTGGTAAAAAAATTCAGGAAATTCACATACCAACTTTTTGTATTTAACAAGTTTTAAAAAATCTTCAACAAATTAGACATTCCAAATTTCACCACACACACGATTACAGTTTGTTGTACTTTCCTCCCAACCGCCAGTAGATGAAAAGATTGGAGACCAAAAAATCGGGAATTTATCAAATTAATTGTAAAGATTGTGAAAGGATGTACATAGGAAAACCAAAAGGAATATAAATAAATGATTAAAGGAACACCTCAGAAATGTTAAAAGTGGAGAAACAGAGAAATCTTCAACATGCCTGGTCAGAAAAATACGGAATTGAAACCAAAAGAAAATTACTTAAACAATTGGAAAAACTGAAGGAACTCACAATTTGGGAAAAAAATTACATATGGAAGAATAAAAACATAACTATGAATTATGAAATGCCCAGTGATAAGGAGAAGGGATTGATTTGGAAGTTCGTTGGTCAGCCATCAGATGCCACAGAGGTCAGTCTGCAGGAGAGGAGGCCGTTGGACATCAGTTGTGAACGTGATACAGCATTCAGAATGTCACAATAGCAGTGAAGAAACTCGAGTCTGCGAGGGAGTTAAGAAGTATGAGGTGAGTCATAAACAACTCAACCCGTTAAAATAAACCTCATAGTGTTATTTTCTACCTATATAACTTAATAAAGTTTTATTATACATATTATAACTGTGATTGCAGGTTGAACCTCTTCCTAAAGCAGATTAGCTGAAGACATTGAATTTAAACAGGAGGTGCTGATAACGGAAGAATTAGTGCCACCTGTGAAGGTAAACATTTTTTTAAATTTCGTTTTGCAACATTAGATAATCTGTGGTTACAGTACATAATTAAGCTGAGTGACTTACATCATGGCAATTGAGGGAGGACAGTTGAAGAATCACTTACCATATATTCCAGTCTACAAGGTAAATCCAACATGTTTAAGACAATATCTATAAGAGAAAGTTTAGACTTGTATTTCATGGAATGTGACTTTCGAAATATTAGATATTATGCTATTGCATGCATATTAATTATTTCTTTGTGTTAGCATCGGCATCGACATTGGCATTTGCCAATTTTATTGCACCCCTTTGATAACTGTCCACTTTAGACTTTATATTTTGGACACTATTATATACTCATACAATAAGTCTTATATCTTCGTCACTTCACCAAGTGCTAGTGAATTTTTTGCAAGACCGAGTCCTAAGTATTCTTCAGCTTCCTTTTTTCAAAATATTTTACAATATTCAGTTTGTACTTTTATGGTGTATATGTATGTCAACTGGTTTATCGGTCACTACAAACCACAGGAAAATAACAGACTTAACAAAAAATGTGTCAACATTTCAATTCAATACTGATAAAGATGGATGTGAAACTTGAATAGGGAAACAAGTTCTTAGTCAGTTATATGATAGAAGTAACATGAAGCTCATACATCTGTTTGATTATACCAATAACCATCTGTGAGTACAAAGATCTTGGAAGATGACACAGTATGTACAACATTGGGAAGATAATAATTTTTCCCTTCATTATGAATGACATCTCCCATTTATAAAACAAATTTCAAAAGTGCAAAATTTAATCTTATACACCAAGAATATGGTAACTATTAGTTTGGTTACTTTGTTCTGCAGCATTGTCTACTGGAACCTCCTGACAGACCACGGGACATATTCTAGAAAATACTCTGTAATATTGATTTTCAGGGCAAGAAGAAATTTCTGCTAAGCCAACATTCAACACCTTGCGACTAAAAAGAAACAAATTTCCTTGAAGAAAACGTTATTGACACAGAAAACCCCCTCATAATTTAATTTGAATAACAAATTTCCCAATGATTTATGTCGCATGCTAATTGCAGCAAATATACCATGGAATTCACTTAGCTGCACCGTATTGGTGCTGGATCCAACCATTGTTGTTGATAAATACTTTGAGTTGAAAACATAGGCTGCTCAAATTAGTGTATCTTTGCCCAGGCTCATAAAAGACAAAGATTAATTCAACTTTCCTTAATGAATTGCTAAACATGTAATATGCAGTAAGCTACGCAGACTATAATCGTGGAAGCTTTAAGGAAAGAGGAACTCACATACGCTTACCTTCATATCTGACATAGACTAGCTACTAAATCGATAGGCATAAGTGTATAAAATCAGAAAACTAAAGTCAAAAAGATAGTCAGATATAACATTGAATAATAAATGAATAAATAATTAATTTGACAAAGAAAATAATGCTATCATTGATCATCTATACAAAAATAATATTAACAAACCATGTATACAACGTTACACTCACACTAGTCCAGCCTAGGGTTGGGGTAGACAGTCCTTGTGGTCCCACCCTGGCCTAAAGGACTAATGAACCAAACTAGCTCTTCTGAGCTATATCGACCTGACTCCAACGGTAGATAATCAGGTGATGATGTGATGTTAGAAAACACAGCTCTATATGAGATTTCACTAGGAGAGGGGACTATGCGTGATAGCACACGGCACGTAGTAGGAAAGGAGGGGGTAAGTAGGAGAGAATTTGGCACTGTTCACTAAGATCACAGACGAAATGGAGACGCGATGAAATATTGGTTGCGCAGTATGACGTAATCCCTGTATCGAAATCTTGATTTCGGTACATAGCAATGCCACATTCTGGAATTTCCTAGATAAATATTGTAAACAAACATTCCAAATGAATCAACCCTCAGAAAAAACTATTTTGAATATTGGTGCAACCATTAAACAAATCCAAGATAATTTGAAAGATTGCCTTATATGGGGTCTGATAGATGAAACTACTGACTCGTGTGGGTGCCACGTAGTGGGTAAACTCAGTGAAGACGAACCGGGGAAGTCATATTTGATTGCTTCTACAGTATTAGAGAAAATTAATAATTCCATCATTCCTCGCTTTGTGAACGATGCTTTAAGAATGTTTTGGCCTGAAGGCAGACATGAACATGAATTTCGGGTTTTCTTTCAGATGCTGCAGGCTACATGCTTCAAGCTGCTTCATCTCTGAAAATAATTTATCCTCATTTAATCTATGTCACTTATATTGTTCATGGGCTTCAAAGTGTAGCCTAAGTCATTAGGGAACAGTTTCCTGAAGTAAATGCCTAATATAGATATGAAGAAGGTTTTTTTTTTGTAATAGCACATGTCCGAGTAGATGCTTAGAGGGAAACACACCCGGAATATCTTCTACCCCCAGAACTACTTCTTACCTACTGGGGTACATGGATAAGCACTGCTCTCTTTTATGCTGATAATTTCAGTGCAGTTAAACAAGTTGTTTGCAGTCTAAGTCCAAATGGTTCTTAGGCAATTAAATGTTCATAAGATACTTACAAAAAGGAACGCTTACAGAGGGACCTGGCTATTATAAATGCACATTTCAAAATTATACCTCGTGCAATACAAAAACTAGAAAAGCATGGTTTGTCCCTTTAAGCCTTTATATCAATCTTTGAGGAGGTGAAAAGTAAACTTCAGTGAGTCTCTCCAAAATGTAAATAAATATTGAGTGTAAAACTCTCCAGTGTATCAGAAAGAAATCCTGATTTTAATATTTTATTATCTATTAACAAGTATCTTCAAGGTAACAGTGTAGAACTCCCAGAGGAAATTTCTCCAGAACTTCTCAGCACTTAAAAATATTAAATTTGAAGAGAAAAATTTTCGCCTAGACCGGGACTCGAACCCGGGACCCTTGGCTTTCCGGGCCAAGTGCTCTACCAACTGAGCTACCGAGGCGAGTTACGATCTAGACGCAAATTTTTCTCTTATATACGTTGTAATTCCCTATTGCCAAATGCTTTTGAAATCATTGTTTCTATCTTTGCAAATGGTGGCTTCTTAGTTAAGAAGACATTTATTGGGAATTTAACATTACTTTATAAAGCTAGTATGGCTTCTAATGATGTTTTTATTATTGATTTAACATTTCTCAATGAAAGATAAATTAAATTTGAAGAGAAAAATTTTCGCCTGGACCGGGACTCGAACCCGGGACCCTTGGCTTTCTGGGCCAAGTGCTCTACCAACTGAGAAATGTTAAATCAATAATAAAAACATCATTAGAAGCCTTACTAGCTTTATAAAGTAATGTTAAATTTCCAATAAATGTCTTCTTAACTAAGGAGCCGCCATTTGCAAAGATAGAAACAATGGTTTCAAAAGCATTTGGCGATAGGGATTTACAACGTATATAAGAGAAAAATTTGCGTCTAGATCGTAACTCGCCTCGGTAGCTCAGTTGGTAGAGCACTTGGCCCGGAAAGCCAAGGGTCCCGGGTTCGAGTCCCGGTCTAGGCGAAAATTTTTCTCTTCAAATTTAATTTATCTTTCATTGAGAAATGTTAAATCAATAATAAAAGCAACTTAAAAATATTGTCCAATCACGTCTCTGCATGTTGAGAGTTCCTTTTGTGCATACAAATATATAATATCTGACAAACGTTTTAAAATTACTCCTGAAAATTTTGAAAAAAATTATGATCATATACCGTAAATCAAATTATAGCCCCCAGGAAGACAATCTAAGGAAGAAGGTTCCATGTGTGTAGATCTATAAAACAAATAACCTATATATGTGTAGTGTATTTTAGCATATTTCAGTGCATATTTTAAAGTATTTTACAGCATAAATGCATGCACATTTTAGAAGTTTTTAGTCCATATAAATCCTATGTCTAGTGATGATCCTCCGTCTTGTTTTTGAAGGCTAACTTATAAGACTCTGAACTAGTGAAATGAGACACAACAGATAAAAAACTGAAAGATGACATAATAACATTTCACTTTGCTGCTGAGATTTTTTTTATCTTTCAGAACAATCGACACTTAGATTTGTGCATTAATGTGACACCTTTTATATTATTTGTAATGTTTTATTTTCAGGTGGACCACACTGAAGAAAGATATTCTAGAATGCGTAGTTTTAATTATTCTTCACACACAGAAGACACAGACCCGACATGTACAATTGTAAAATGTCCATTTTGTAATAAGTCATTTTTGTATTCGTCACATCTTAATAGTAATTTACTTGTGCATAGTAATGAGAAACTATTCAAATGTCCAGTTTGTAATAAGTCATTCCCTCTGAAAGGCAATCGTAAAATGCATTTACTTTCAAATAGTGACGAGAATCTATTTAAATGTTCTTTTTGTAATAAGTCATTCTCTCGGAAGTTAACTCTTCATAGACATTTACATGTGCATAGTAACGAGAAAGTATTCAAATGTTCAGTTTGTAATAAGGTATTCTCTCGAAAGGGCTATCTTAATAAACATTTACTTTTGCATACTAATGATAAACTATTCAAATGTTCGGTTTGTAACAAGTCATTTGCAACAAAGCATTATGTTTATATACATTTGCGTGTGCATAGTAATGACAAACTATTCAAATGTTCTCTTTGTAGTAAGTCATTCTCTCGGAAGTCTCTTCTTAATACACATTTATTTGTGCATAGTAATAGGAAGCTGTTCAAATGTTCTGTTTGTCATAAGTCATTTTCTTATAAGCCCAATCTTAAAACACATTTACTTTTACATAGTAATGAGGAACTATTCAAATGTTCTGTTTGTAAAAAGTCATTTTCTTCGAAATCTTCTCTTAATAGACATTTAATTGTGCATAGTAATGAGCAACTTTTCAAATGTTCTTTTTGTAATAAGTCATTCTCTCAGAAGACAAATCTTGATAGACATTTACATGTGCATAGTAATGAGAAAGTATTCAAATGTTCAGTTTGTTATAAGTTATTCACTCAGAAGGGCTATTTAAATAATCATTTACTATTGCATAGTAATGATAAACTATTCAAGTGTTCTGTTTGTAATAAGTCATTTGCAACAAAGCGTTATCTTAATATACATTTGCTTGTGCATAGTAATGACAAACTATTCAAATGTTCTCTTTGTAATAAGTCATTCTCTCAGAAGTCCATTCTTAATGAACATATATTTGTGCATAGTAATAAGAAGGCATTTAAATGTTCTGTTTGTAATAAGTCATTCTCTTATAAGGGTAATCTTAAAACACATTTACTTTTACATAGTAATGAGGAACCATTCAAATGTTCTGTTTGTAATAAGTCATTTTCTTCGAAGTATTGTCTTAGTAGACATTTACTTGTGCACAGTAATGAGCAACTATTCAAATGTTCAGTTTGTAATAAGTCATTCTCTCGGAAGAAAAATTTTAATAAACATGTACATGTGCATAGTAATGAGAAAATATTCAAATGTTCAGTTTGTAATAAGTCATTCTCTTGGAAGAAAAGTCTTAATAGACATGTACGTGTGCATAGTAATGAGAAAATATTCAAATGTTAAGTTAGTAATAAGATGTTCTCTTCGAAGGGCAATCTTAGTAATCATTTACTTTTGCATAGTAATGATAAACTATTTAAATGTTCAATTTGTAATAAGTCATTTTCAATGAAATATCTTAAAATACATTTGCTTGTGCATAGTAATGAGAAACTATTCGAATATCTGTTTATAATATCATTTTCTCTCAAGTTCAGTCTTAAAACACATTTACATGTTAGCAACGATGGATAAAGCACTACCAGAAACACATGGACAAATCACAACACACACACAGACACAATAACCCAAGCGTCAGTCTCCTTCCACAAGCACGAGTGGAAT
Organism: Diploptera punctata; assembly: GCA_030220185.1. Lineage (NCBI taxonomy): Eukaryota > Metazoa > Arthropoda > Insecta > Blattodea > Blaberidae > Diploptera > Diploptera punctata. The sequence goes on from JASPKZ010007228.1 coordinate 383,179, forward strand.
GCCCCTCGATGGCGTCTTCCGCTTCACCCTTCCTTCCACCCGTGCTGCCAACCTTCCCCCTCCCATCTTCAGCTGCCACCTGGTGGGCAGCTTCCTGCACTCGTGGGCTCCAGCCTGCCATCTATCGAGCGGTCACGCGTACTCGCTGGAAACCCAGTGCTGCTCGAGAAATGCTGCTTACATACATTTACATTTGAATAGTAATGAGAAACTATTCAAATGTTCTCTTTGTAATAAGTCATTCAATCAGACGGCTGGTCTTAAATACCATTTACTTTTATATAGTAATGAAAAACCATTCAAATGGTTTATCTGTAATAAGTTATTCTCTTGGAAATCTCGCCTTAACAAACATTTTCTTATATATCATAATAAGAAACTTCAAATATTTTGTTTGCAATAAGTCATTTTCTCTGAAGATATATCTTAATAGATATTTATCTAGACATTTTGAGTAGGTTAATAAATGAGTTGCAGAAAATGTTTTAACATCTCACCTCACAAAGTTGTGTGTCTTCACGATACCGGTTTTAAAAGCATAGAATTACATCCATCTTCAGTCAAATTCCAATGCAACTTTTTTTGACGTGAGATGTTAAATATTTTATCCAATAATTTATTATTATAAATACCTCATAGTGTTTCCTCCCACTTAATTTTAATTAAATGATCAGTAGATATTAAATGTTTGGATGTAACATATTAAAAAAAAGTCTTCATTACTTTGCTTTATCACCAAACACTTAGGTAATATGAAATATTTATACATATATTTTTAGGTAAACACAAGTGTGTTTACCAGTTAGAAAAATATGAAAAACCGGGAATATGTAGGGAATTTGAAAGCAACCTGGAAATGCACAGGAATTCATGAATTGATGTGTGTCTATCTTGTATTCAAATAAAAGAATCTCAATCGTTAAAACACATTCTATAAATGTGTACAGATATTGGAATATTTCTTGGAAGAATTGTTTATGAAAATGTTTGGGAGAGATAAGCTGCCACATTTAAAGAATTACCGGTCCATGCCAACGATATCACATTACAAGACAATACCAGAGCACATGTACTTCAATGAGGTACATCAACTCAGCCTCTATTCAGTAAGCTTATAGTAAATATATTGAACATGGCATTTTTAATATAGCTCTTGACAAGTGTCTTTAACTCTATCTTTTGTGTTTGGTATACAATCATCCAATTCTACTTAATAATCTTTCATTGAAAGCTACGTATATATATTGCCAAACAATTTAAAAAATAAAATCAATGAAGTAATTTTAATATGAGATTGCTTGCAATGTTTTATGGTAATATAGTTCGTCTTGAAATAAAAAAAATAATAATTCTTATTTTAGCCCTTATGCGATATTGCTTACACATATTTTAAAAAAATATTTAACAACAGTAGCTTTGATAGATTTAATTCATTTTCGTACTCAAAAACTTGGGGAATTATAACTGAATGTCTTGAAAAAAGAGTAAAATAATCGGAAATGTAATATTTGCAATTTGCTGGACACCCTATAACCAGGTACTGTGTTTTATTGAATTTGTTCATGTTTTTGACATTAAGGTGTGGGCACTTTGTCTGCCATAGAATGAGGCCATCAGTTTTATTAAATTTCATCTGGCAGTTTTATAATTATGACTTCTTAATCCTTGTATTTGTTTTGTTAATATACCTTCTGGTTACTACTGTATTTGTTTTGTTAATATACCTTCTGGTTACTACTGTATTTGTTTTGTTAATATACCTTCTGGTTACTACTGTATTTGTTTTGTTAATATACCTTCTGGTTACTACTGTATTTGTTTTGTTAATATACCTTCTGGTTACTACTGTATTTGTTTTGTTAATATACCTTCTGGTTACTACTGTATTTGTTTTGTTAATATACCTTCTGGTTACTACTGTATTTGTTTTGTTAATATACCTTCTGGTTACTACTGTATTTGTTTTGTTAATATACCTTCTGGTTACTACTGTATTTGTTTTGTTAATATACCTTCTGGTTACTACTGTATTTGTTTTGTTAATATACCTTCAGGTTACTACTGTATTTGTTTTGTTAATATACCTTCTGGTTACTACTGTATTTGTTTTGTTAATATACCTTCTGGTTACTACTGTATTTGTTTTGTTAATATACCTTCTGGTTACTACTGTATTTGTTTTGTTAATATACCTTCTGGTTACTACTGTGTTTGTTTTGTTAATATACCTTCTGGTTACTACTGTATTTGTTTTGTTAATATACCTTCTGGTTACTACTGTATTTGTTTTGTTAATATACCTTCTGGTTACTACTGTATTTGTTTTGTTAATATACCTTCTGGTTACTACTGTATTTGTTTTGTTAATATACCTTCTGGTTACTACTGTATTTGTTTTGTTAATATACCTTCTGGTTACTACTGTATTTGTTTTGTTAATATACCTTCAGGTTACTACTGTATTTGTTTTGTTAATATACCTTCTGGTTACTACTGTATTTGTTTTGTTAATATACCTTCTGGTTACTACTCTGTATTTGTTTTGTTAATATACCTTCTGGTTACTACTGTATTTGTTTTGTTAATATACCTTCTGGTTACTACTGTATTTGTTTTGTTAATATACCTTCTGGTTACTACTGTATTTGTTTTGTTAATATACCTTCTGGTTACTACTGTATTTGTTTTGTTAATATACCTTCTGGTTACTACTGTATTTGTTTTGTTAATATACCTTCTAGTTACTACTGTATTTCACTAACACATATGAAAGAGAATGCATGATGGAAACTCTTCAATTATAGCCAGTAGAAAGTTAATTTAAATTTTTGCAGAATGGCGTTTTAAATTTGAAAGATGATATCTTAGCTCTAGAATAGTCATTATTCTTGTGTTATTACTGTTTATTTACATACTCTATCATCATCATCATGGTAGGCCGTTGGCCTGTTCCGCTCTCTGAATTTATCTTCCCATCGTCTTCTAGGACGTCCCACATCTCTATAGCCTTGAAGTTGGTACAACGGCGGTTGTTTTGTTAGCCTAGAAGAGTCCATTCTTAAAATATGTTCATGCCATTTTTGTTTATAGTTCTGTGTTTTTTTCATTTAGATTAAAAATTTTGAGTTCTTGCCTAATTGTTTCACTAGGAATGTGGTCTCTTAGAGTATATCCTGCAACGTATCTGAGGAACTTCATCTCTGATGTTTCTAGTAATCTTCTGTCTGATCTATTTGTGGCCCAATTCTCTGATCCACATGTCACAATGGAAACTGCCATTACCCTATGAAACTTCAGCATTGCTTCTTTTGTTGTTTTTGTTTGTAGTATAGTCCCACATATACTTTGAAATTTATAATTTTTTTCATGTATATAATTTTCCCAACTGTAAGATATGTCACATCCTAAATATTTAAAACTCTGTACTCGTTCAATAATTCAATCGTTCAAAACTATTTTCGATCATCAAACTGCATATTTCCTCGAAATGCCATCATTTTTGTTTTCTTCGTTGAAATCTTGAGATTATATTTCTCCATGGTTTTCTTGACAGTAGTGTGGCATTTTGTAATTGATTTTCTGATTCTGCACATTTGACCTGATCGTCTGCAAACATAATTGTGTCTACAATGGTAGTTCCTAGTTTAAAATGTTTACTCAGCTGTGTTTGCCATTCTGTGACAGCTGCATCTAAATACAGGGTGGACCGCTCGAATGGACCTAATTTCAATTGCTTGTTACTGGCAAACGGTTGAAGATAGAAACTTAAAACAACGTTCATATTACAGAAAAACTCACCAAGTTTTGATATCCAGATCACCACATCTCTATATGAGCCCCAGCAGTCACTGTGACGATATCAAAGCGATGAACAATTTCTTGCCAAGTACGTTGGAGTATGTCTTCTGGAATGTTCTCAATAGCCTCTATGATGCGCTCACGAAGATCACGAAGGTCTTTGACTGGGGTGGTGTGTAAACTTTATCTTTGACATAGCCCCAGAGAAAGAAATCCAGTGGTGTTAAATCGGGAGATCTCGGGGGCCACGCGATTGGTCCTCCCCTACCAATCCAACGGCCAGGGAAAATGTTGTCCAAAAATCGTACGAACTTCATTGGACCAGTGGGGAGGAGCACCATCTTGCTGGAAAACGATGTTAGGCTGCAGTTGTTCAATTTGTGGAAAGAAGAACTGCTCCAGCATGTCAAGATATGTGGTACCACGAACAGTTTTCTCGGCGAAGAAAAACGGTCCAATGACCTTATTATGTGACAAACTGCACCAAACATTCATCTTCGGACTATCACGAACATGCTCTTGAATAGCGTGAGGATTCTCCGATCCCCAGATCCGCACATTATGCCGGTTTACCTTGCCTGACAAATGGAAAGTGGCTTCGTCCGAGAAGAAAATCTTGGTCATGAAGTCAGGATCAGCGCCGAGACGGTCCAGCATCGTATTGGCGAATTCCACTCGTTTCGGCATGTCATTCGGCTCCAGACGTTGCACTAACTGCACTTTATATGCGTGCAGTTTGAGGCGTTTGTGGACAATCCGTTGTAATGTCGATTTTGGTATTTGAAGTTCCCGCGAAGCTCTTCTTAATGGACTTCCGGGGGCTTCGCTCAAATGCGGCTTGAACATTTGCTACCATTTCATCGGATGCTCTGCGACCACCACCATGCTTCTTCAACACAGATCCTGTAGCTAATAATGTATCACGCCACTTCTTTATGCTTCTAGCAGTTGGAGCATCACGGTTAAACACACGCCGGAACTCCCTTTGAACTCTAATGATTGATTTAAACTCCGCATACCACAAAACAGCTTGCGCTTTCATCTGCGGAGTCGCCATTTTCACAAACAATTAAATCTAAGAACGAGAAACGTATCTTTGTGCCATCTACCGACAGGATTCGAAACTTGGTGAGTTTTTCTGTACTATGAACGTTGTTTTAAGTTTCTATCTTCAACCGTTTGCCAGTAACAAGCAATTGAAATTAGGTCCATTCGAGCGGTCCACCCTGTACATATTAAATAAAGTCGGCGAGAGAGGACAGCCATGTCTTTCTCCTAAATTTATTTTTTCTATTTTGAAATTAGTGGAATTACCAGTCTCTATAGCAATTGTTGTATCTTTGTACGAGTTCATTGTTTTAATCATATTTATCAAATGTTGTGGGTATCCTTCGCCCATCATTATTGTCCACAGTTTTCCTCTCAATGCATTATCGAATGCTTTAATATAGTCCAGAAACAGCAAATGCGTTTTGAAATTAAATTCTCTTCTTTTTTGAATTAATTGTTTCATTATAAAAACAAAATTCGCACATGATCGTCCTTTTCTAAATCCATTTTGAATCTCATTCCGCAATACTTCTGGTAATTTGTTTAATCTTCTCGTTATTTTATTTTTGCAAAAAGTTTACAGGCTGTATTTAATACACATATAACCCTGTAATTTAAATCTTTCCTATTTCCTTTCTTAAATATTGCTTTCACTACTCCTATATTCCGTTCTTGAGGGATTTGTAAAGTGTACCAGCATATATTAAATATATCACATATTCTTGTTTTAACTCAATCTGATTGCATATTTAAATAAATCGACATACATTTCTTTTATTCCTGGAGCTTTTTAATTTTTAAAAGTCTCCAATATGTCATTAAATTCTTCGATTGTAATGGGGTCTATATTTGTGGCATTATAATTTTCTTGATTAAGTCTGATCAGACCATAATGCTTTAAAATATCTCATCTTCTGACATATTATTTAAATCCGCTGTGTCTTTATCAGATTTACTTAGATATTTCATTATCTGCCAAGCTTTCATTTGCAATCCATTGATGTGTTCTATTTAAGTAACGTACCTGTTCCAGCTTTCTCTATGTAATTTCTTTCTTTCTCTCTTTACCAGTGCACATTTTATTTTACATTCTATTTTATCTTCATCTGTTCCACTATTAAAAAATTAAGGAATATTTTCTTCAATAAGTTTTGCTATATCTTCATTCCAGATTCTTATGCCTTTTCTTCTCTTAATTTTATTTCTTGTCCCTAATGTTTCCATTGCTCTATCTATCTATCTTCGGGTTTTTACAGCTGCTGCCGTCTTCCCGTGCCAAACCTCCAAAGCCTACGGTCTTGGGCATCTTCGATGCTTAGCCCTCTAGCTTGCATTACTGTCTTCATGTTTTCCTTCCATGTTAACCTTGGTCTTCCTCTTTTCTTCTTTCTGTTAGGATGCCATTCATATAGTTGCTTCGGCCATCGCTCATCTTCCATTCTTAAAACATGTCCTAACCACTTTAATTCCTTTTCCTCAATTCTTTCAATTATGCTTTCTTCTGCTTCCATTTTGTTTCTAATTTCCTTATTTGTGACACGTTCTAATCTAGACTTTCTGGCACTTCTTCGTAAATAATCCATTTCTAGAGCTATTAGTCTATTCTTGTAGTACTTATTGATTGTCCATACCTCACTTCCGTACATTGCAACAGATTCCACCAATGTTTTACCAATATATTTTTTTGTGTCTTTCCAAATATGCTTATCCTACCATTGCTCCTTTTATTATTATGTTATTAAAGTCATCACACTCTAAATTAACATCTGCACTTATTACTCTTTGATCAATATACGAATGTAAACGTTTCCAATATAATTTCCTTATACCATCCTCTTGGAGTAAATGTACTTTAAACGTTTATTAATTTTTAAAAAAAATATTAAACCCATCGTTTTAACAGTTTTATTTTACTTATTATCTTGTGTATAAAAGAGATTTTAAAAAGTTGTTCAAGAAGAGTAAAAGTATATGTTTCTGTGTCCAACTTAGAGAACAAAATACCGGGAAATGTGAAGGAAGATGTGCTGAGCAATAAAAAGGAAGAGAAATGTGAGACTTTTTTCTCACAAGAGAGAAATACAACAAATTATACTGATTTTAATTAATTTCAGGCCTCTATGTACATAGCTTGAACTTGCAGCTTTTTGTATGTTTTTTTAGAACATCTTCTTGGCATACTTCATATCTTAAAATCTATTCACACTAATGGCAAATATTTGCTCATTTTGTACATGGTGAGAGAATCTGTCATTGCTTATGTTGTGAGTTGAAAAAGCAGGATATTATATCTCCATATGTAACATTTATAAATATATTGTTATAATAAATTATTGAAGTGCATTCGTCACATCTGTATAAAACTTTAAATATTATTGTTACCTGATGTACATGTTATTATTTTGTATATCAATAAAATGTTTGATCTACACCCCTTATCTAGTTATAATATTGTGTAAGTATACTTTATTTTACTTTCTATAAAACAGGATTCTTGAACCTTGGGACCACCAATGAGTAATATTTCAAATTTTCTCTTTGTGAGAAGTCACTTCAAATAGACATTTACTTAGACATAGTAAGAAACATTCATTCAAATTTTGATTTATAACGTGTCATTTTACTTGGAAATCCTTCATAAAACACAGTTGGTCTCTTTGGTTTATTTAATCTATTAGCTTTTTATGTGTGGGCCAGCAGCACTCCAGCCTGGTGGAGGAGCTGACATATCTGTATGTTCTGATTTACTCTCACATATGATACCTTAGGCAGTTTTATTTTATTTTTTGCTTCAGGGATAACTCTAACTCACTCTTGTCAGTGGTATCATATTTGATACATTCAGAGCTTTAATTATTTTTATTTATTTGTTTTAGTTTTCATTTGCAGACTTTAGGTGGCAGCATCAGTAATAGTGCATAAACTTGGTTAAGACGATGAACCACCTTCAATTCCTCCTCCCCTAAAAATAAACTTATATTTTGTTTTTTAAGATTTATTTTTTTAACCCCATGAATCCACTAAACAATAAAATAAAATTATTATTGACAAAATCTCACAGCAGCCAGATACGACCTCAGACACACCGTGACAAGAGTCACGGTCCATGGTTTCCACCACAGGATATGCACAACAGTGAAGCGCCATAACCCAGAAGAAAAGTGCAAGTGCAAACTATGTGGGTCGCACTGCGACCTGATATCACCTATTACAGTGTAAAAACATAGGAACATCGATAACAGACTTCTGTAACACATGAAAACAATTCTTTCTACATGGCCATTGGCTGCAATGATACCTATAATTATTAAAATCTCAATTCAGGACATCGATAAAAGCCCCACATAATACTTTTTCCACACCGAAGAAAAGTAATATATATATATATGTATATCTGACCCAAAGAAATGTTTAATATATACATATAATATTTCGGTATCTAGAAACCTGTTAAACACAAAAATGAGTCTTATTAAACATTTCTTATATAAAAAAAGTAAAGTGATCCCACAACAGACCCGGAGGCCCTTGGGATAGTAGGAGGTTAGGGTTCCCACTTTTTCTAGACAATCGGCACTTTATGTCAGCCGGGTTGTCAGCCCTGCGTGACGGCCGCCTTTACCCCCAGAACAAGCGTCTGGTACTCATTTCCGTTAGAGGCTGAGTCGACCCCAGGGCCATAGTGCCGCCAGAGGGTTTGGGTCAGTTTAAAAATCCTGACCCCAACGGGACTTGAACCCTCGACCCTCCGGCTTGTAGCTCAGTGCCTTAACCACTACGCTACGGCGTGCCCCCATTTCTTATATATATAATATTTCGGTATCTAGAAACCGATTAAACACAAAAATGAGTCTTATTTAACATTTCTTTGGGTCTGACAAAGTTAACTTTGCTACTGATCCACCACACATGTTCACAACGAATTGTCTATGTGCGTGTACAGGGTCTGTATGTGGTGACCAGGATGTAGAATAGTTCCACATAGCTCATATGTTCCGTAATATGTGTTCATAATGGGTACCTTGAGTTTATAACTGACCCCCCCCTCTCCAATGGGATCTGATCCTCCAGATTGTGCTCAGGCTGACAACCTCGTTCTGCGATACTTTCGAACTAATTGCTGTTGGCAATATCAATACGAATAGGCAGACTGAGCCAAAAAAGGAAACGACAAATTCCTAAGGAGAAGAAAACATGGGTTTTGGATTTGGAGGTGGAGATTTAAGACTTCGCAAATTGAGGAATGGTATATCATTATGAGCAGTTATATTATATGGGTGCGAAACATGGACTCTTACTTTAAGGGAGGAAAGGAGATTACGAGTATTTGAGAATAAAGTACTTAGAAAAATTTTTGGACCAAAGAGAGATGAACAGACAGGTGAATGGAGAAGACTACATAACAATGAACTACATGGTCTTTATAGGAAGCCAGATATAATAAGAACAGTTAAGTCTCGTAGACTGCGATGGGCAGGACATGTTGCGCGTATGGGGAATGAAAGACGTGCATGGAAGCTTCTTGTACGAAAGCCAGAAGGAAAACGCCCAGTTGGTAGACCAAGAATGAGGTGGGAGAACAACATTAACTATGATTTGAAGGAAGTAGATTATACAGTGAATGATTGGAAAGCATTAGCTCAGGATAGGGATGTATGGAGAGCTTATGTCTGCGCGGCCATGAACCTACGGGTTCGATAGTGCCAGTGAGTAAGTAAGTAAGTATATCATTATAAGAGAAGCCAGGGTCCTTCATGGTCTGTATAACTTATTAACCTCTTAATAATAATCCGTATGTAAAATGACATTCTCCACAGATATCAACGGGAAGTATAAAACATTTTTGTATGCGAGCGCTTCCAAATGTCTACCAAACAAGGCTTAGTCACCAGAATCCTCCTAGTTTTTTATGTCATAAGATGTACCAAATATTAATTTCCTTTAAGGAAAAGAGTAATTAATTAAATTAGTAACAAACACAACTTCACATAAGTACATGAGTAACCAGACTGTCCTACAATAAGTCCCTATGCCACTCTTTAATTGATAGCTGCTCAGAACATTTTTTAAGTTGAGTTCCACATGGAAAAACGTTGTTAATGGCATCAGTGATCCATGTAAAATCCAGTTTAAAAATAAGGATTACAACCTCGTTCTGGGAGAGTATCCAATTTCCCATTCATATCACATGTTTTTTCCCATAAGCATAATCTGAAATAATAATTACATCTCTTTTCCTATAAATATAATGTAACTAACTGTTATGCAATTACCTCCATCACATGTCTTTTATTATCTCTTTGGTCTTTAGTCATATGAAATTAAACAAACTTCACAATAAAACCAACCAATCTAAAATATAAAAATGTTGGTTTGTTTATCTGTTTGTTCGTACTTTATGCGCGGTCATACGGTTGATCCGATGGTGATGGGTTTTTTTTTGCAAAATGTTCAGGAGATTCCCGGGATGAACATAGGCCATAGGAGAGTTGAGAAACTCAACTCCTACACTCTTAAAAAACACCCTTTTTAGTGAAAAACGTGAAAAAGTCCCTTGTTTTTTACCCTTAAATGGCTTACACAGAATTGAATAACTGAAAAAATTCTACAAAAATGTCCGCGACAGCATTTGTTTAACTTTTACAGATAACACACAACAGCCATTTTTGTCTTTAGTTTATAGAAATAAAATGATATAAATGTGTACTTATTATTCCTTTTACTTATCAACTAAACGTAAAAACACATCATTTATTTAGGCGTAGCAGTGCACGCCGGGTATTAGCTAGTTATCGTATAAAACTAAATATATTATTGTTCCGCACATTTTATATTGAACATGGAGAGTTCATAACAAACAATCGAAAGGCATTTTGAAGAAGTGGTTGAAATGAAATATGAAGGAACAATAATTGTAAGCAGGGAAGTGATGCACAAAGAAATTAAACACAGGCTATATCGCATGTTGTTAAGTTAAGCTTGACATTCTAACTTCTGAGAAAATAATTTAAATCAAAGACTATATATAATTATTATTCTTCCTCTTACATGAATACGAAACATGAACATTTGCTTTAAGGGCGGAGAAAATATAATGTGCATTTGAGAATAAATTTCTTAGCTAAATGTTTTGCATAAACGTGTACCGAAATGGACATTTCGATACAGGAATTACGTCTTACTGTGCAAAACTACGTCATCGCGTCTCCATCTCGAGTGTCATCTTTATGAACAGTTCCAAATGCCTTCCTATCTATCCCTTCCCTTCCTAGTGCGCACCCTGTGCTATCGCGCATTCCCCCTCTCCCTGTCAACTCTCATAAATATATGTGTTTTGTAACATCGAATCATCATCTACTTAGTCACCGTTGGAGTCGGGTCAGAAAAGCTCAGGAGAGCTGGTCATGCTTGTTTAGTTCAGTGAGCCAGGGTGGGGACGCCAGGACAGTATTTCCCCCAACCCGAGGCTGGACTAGAGTGAGTGATAATGTATGTATGTATGTTGATTTATATCATATTTTCTTTTTGTATAGATGATCAACTATGATTTCTTTTCTTTGTAAATTGAATATTTATTTATTTATCTTTATATTATATCTGACTACATTTAGACTCGCATTAAAAGCTTTAGTTGTGCTTTTTTACTTACTCTATGCCTATTCATTCATTAGTTAACATAAGTCAGATATCAAAGTCAAAATCCAAAAGCTTACTCAAGCGGGTGTTAGTTCCTTTATCCCAAAGCTTCCACGATTGTATTTTATAAGTCAGTAAACATTACATATTGGGAGAATTTAGTAAGGAAAGTTGAATTCCTCTTTGCCTCTATGGGTCCGGGCAAAGATGTCACAGTTTGAACAATCTATGCTTTCCAATCAAAATAGTTATCAACAATAACGGTTTGATCCAGCACCTATACGGTGCAAACGAAAGAAGAAGAGACATGATTGGAGAAAGCTACATAACAATGTAATACATCATCTATATGGAAACCAGATTCTATGAGAACAGTTAAGTCTCATATACTGCGTTGGGTAGGATAGGTGGCATGAATAGGGAATTGAAGAAGGGCATGGACATTTCTTATAAGAAAACCAGAGATAAAATACCCAGTATGTTTACGAAGACTTATGTTGAGAAACAACATTAATTATGATTTGAGGGAGGTTAATTATTCAAGAAATAACAGGAAAAAAAAATAGGACGATATCTATGGAGAGTTAATGTTCTCGCGGCCATGAACTTAAGGGTTAGAGAGTGTCAGTGAGACAGTTAGCTATAAAACGTATTGTTTAGATATAGACCTAGGTATGGGCTTTCTTTAGTGCTAAATATATTAGACACTTTTCTGTAATTATAAATAATACATAGTTAAAAAGTCTGAAAATATTGTATATATCATTGTATTTCCCTCCATGGTATCTTTACCTTGTCGTGGTGGAGTGACTTGCGTGCTTAAATGATCCTGAGAGCTATGCCGGCGGTAGCATTGCTGCCGATAGGGTTACCCATGCCGGACTGGTCGAAGGTGATAAGCCAGACGAAAAATGCACCTTGGTCGAAGGAGTGACGATCTTTCACCGTAAAAATACAACTGTCAAGAAATGCGGACATGGCTTCAACTGGGGTAAAACTTTCTGGAGGTCAAATAGTCCACCATTCGGTTCTCCGGGCGGGGACTACTTCAGGGAACCCGTGCCAAAGGTATGGGGAACGAAATACTAGCATGGAAGCTTCTTGTAGGAAGGCCAGTGGGAAAACGCCCAGTTGGTAGACCAAGAATGAGGTGGGAGAATAACATTAACTATGATTTGAAGGAAGTAGATTACACAGGGAATGATTGGAAAGCATTAGCTCAGGATAGGGATGTATGGGGGGCTTATGTCCGTGCGGCCATGAACCTACGGGTTCGATAGTGACAGTGAGTAAGTAATTAAGTATCATTGTATTTTTCTGAAAAAGTAAGAATGGATATTAAAAATATTGTTTAAATGTGTGCGTACTAATGTCACCCACTGGACTCTACGTTTATAGGACTCCGCGCTGGGCGGATAGATGGCGTTAACATCGTCGTCTTTTTTCAATTTACACCCCACTTCGACAGAACACTTAACGTAGATAATTTATTATTGTACTGTGTAAAGGAGGAGTTTATGTTTATATAGTATAAAGTGTATTGTATAAGGCATGGTGATGAAGGAAGGAAGAAAGTGAAACCCGGTGCCGGCACTTAGTGCTACTCCGCCAGGTTCAACATCTCCATGTGACGGACGAACCGCTGTCAACAGTTCCATATACATTTTCAACTTATGTAATGCGGAGAGATTTGCAATGTATTGTAGGAATGTGGTCACAACTTAGCAATTAAAAATTGTACGGCATCACCACTGCTGGCCTCGAGATTTCAAATTTTGCAATTAAATAAATTTAACTGAACTTACAATTAAAACTTTCAACACCGCCGGGTCCGTACGTCCTACCACATGAGACAGCATTTTAGGTTTCTGTGGTTAACGAGCTGGATGGAAATTATACTTTTTATTCGATTGAGTCACCTAAGCGGCACAAATTTGATGGTAACATATTAACGTTGATGCTAAATTTAACTATGTAGTTTGTATAATGTGTTGCTAGATCAAATTTACTTTATTCCGAGTTGCAAGTCAGTGTATACAGATTAAATAACAGTACTAGAGGGGAAAAAGTAGCGTTAAAATATTAGTACATCTTGTTAATTTAAAAATATCATATGTGCATTGAAAGCTTCTATTGAATTACCGCCATTTTCTTTGGATCCGAATGTTGGATACCTTGATGCCTTCCGGGCTTGTGTTGGATCGGTTTTGTATTTTTAATTGAGCCGTGAACAAGGTATTGTATCAAATATGTTTTCGTTTTCCAGTTTTTATTATTCTATTGATATAAAGATATAAATAATCTGTGCACATCCCGTGTCCTTTAACAAAGGTGTAGGTATAATGTAATTTGTACCAGTTGTGATTCTTGTATAGTGCTTTTTCTTACACTGGTGTGTGTGTGTATAGAATTGCATTTTCATCATGTCATATTGTTATTTAGGCTGCAGTTACTGTTGAGTCTCGGAATGTTTAAAATTCCCAAAACAAATTGTATCAAATTGTTGCTTTACGGTTTTGTTTTACTAACATTTTCTATTATTTCGAACATCATCTAACGCAATAAAACGTTCTTTACAATACTTACTTATTCACCGACACTATCGAACCCGTATGTTCATGGCCGCGCGGACATAAGCTCTCCATACATCCCTATCCCGAGCTAATGCTTTCCAATCATTCCCTGTATAATCTACTTCCCTCAAATCATAGTTAATGTTATTCTCCCACCTCATTCTTGGTCTACCAACTGGGCGATTTCCCTCTGGCTTTCCTACAAGAAGCTTCCATGCAAGTCTTTCATTTCCCATACGTGCAACATGTCCTGCCCATCGCAGTCTATGAGACTTAACTGTTCTTATTATATCTGGCTTCCTATAAAGACCATGTAGTTCATTGTTATGAAGTCTTCTCCATTCACTTGTTTGTTCATCTCTCTTTGGTCCAAAAATTTTCCTAAGTACTTTATTCTCAAATACTTGTAATCTCCTTTCCTCCCTTAAAGTAAGAGTCCATGTTTCGCACCCATATAATTTAACTGGTAGAATAATAGTTTTATATATTTTCAGTTTAATGTTTTTTGAAAGGAGTTGGGACATCAAGAGTCTCTGCAATACATAATAGCACACATTTCCAGAATTCAGCCTATGTTTAATTTCTTTGTGTATTTCATTCCTATTTGTGATTATTGTTCCTAGGTATTTGAATTCAGCCACTTCCTCAAAATTTCCCTCATTTGTCATTATCTGTCCATTTCCATTATATAATGTATTTATACGTGTGATCATATATTTGGTTTTATTGATATTTACTTCCAGTCCTAATTTCTTAGTGTTACTCAATAGTGTGTGCATGTTGTCCTTTAGTATCTCCTCGCTATCGGCCAGTAGTACTACATCATCAGCATAAACTAACAGCTTATTAATACCATTCAGTTGTAAGCCTTCCTCATTCTCTAAAGATTTAATGGCATGCTCTAGTACAAAATTCAGTAGTAGAGGAGATAGTGCATCTCCTTGCTTCAACCCATTCTGGATTTCAAAAGTGTCCAAAAACTGTTTGCCTACACGCACCCTACTCTTTGAGCCATTTAGACACATTCGTATAAGTCTAACTAACTTTTTAGGAATTCCGAACTCCAACAGCGTACTGTTTAACTTCTCCCTCTTAATTGAATCATATGCTTTTTTAAAGTCTATGTGTAGTTGATGTACAGTACCATTATATTCCCATTTCTTTTCTAAAATCTGTCTTATACTAAAAACCTGATCTATTGTAGACCTGTTTCTTCTAAATGCACATTGATGATCTCCTAGAATGTCATCAATATAGGGAGTAAGTCTGCTTACTAATATATTTGTTAGAATTTTGTACGAAGTTTAAAGTAATGAGATCGTTGTAATCAGTTTTATCTCCTTTCTTATCGATTGAAATGATAATCAAATCTTTCCATACATCTGTAAGAGCTCCTTTATCCCAAATCATTCTACGCAATCGGCGTATCTTGTCCATCACTTTTTCCCCCCTCTTGTTATTAGTACTGCTGGGATCTCATATGGACCTGATGCTTTATACATCTTCAATTTTGCTATTGCCATTTCAACCTCTAATGCACTTGGTTCTGTGACTAACATTTCTGCTGACTGTAAATTATCCTCTTCAATATCCTGTTCTGCACGTACATTTAATAGCTGATTAAATAGCTTTTCCATCTATTTAATATACTCCTGGAATCTGCAATCATATCCCCATTTTCATTCCTAATCAAGTTTGTTCTAGCCTGAAACCATTTTTTCTATCCTAATTCCCTGATATAATTCTCAAACGTTCCTATTTTTTGCATTCACTTCAAGATCATTAATCTTCTCTCTCAAATATTCCCACTTTTTACTCTTTAATAATCTGGTGGTATCGTGTCTAATACTATCCATTTGCTCTAAACTCACCCCACTTGGCTCGTGTAAACTGACCCAAATTAAATGAGATACTTCTTCCCCATGGGGACTTAAGTCTCATTACTCCACTAAAGCATCGTGCATTAAGTCTATGGCCACATAATAATCTTAAATAGAGAAAAATGGATGAAATGATTGTATTTTAATGGTGTTACTGACATTTTCAGATAATTTGATTTGAAATCCCAGTTTGCTGTGGAAGACGAGAAATAAAGTATGGAAACTGGACATCAGGTAAGTTACTGTGTTAGATTGTACTTAAATATAGTCCTGGGTTTGTTTACTGTTCAAATTCTAAAAAAATTCTTTCTCCATTAGTACTCGATTTCTATACCTCTACACCAAAGCAGAATTCTTGGCGATAGCACAGAACAGAACTATAATATAAAATTAAAGCTTTGAATAGCTCTAAGTTCTCCCTTCTCCTGAAAGTTAGAAGCAGTTCTGAAAAGCCTACAGAAATTTGAGAAAAACGTCACTAAAATAAGGAAACTGAAACTTATGAGTGTTCCGTTTTATGATTTTTTATTATAATTTGATTTAATATTGACATACTGTGATTTTCATTTTATAGAAAGTTAAAGTGGAAGTAAAATCAGAAGAAGATGTCATTGACTATATTGATATTAAACATGAGTCATTCCCAACTTCAGAAGATGCAGAACTCGAGGTAATGTTTTTGTTGGTATGTTCTGAATTGTACAGTCTAATATTAATCTTAAAGATTTTTCGGATATATTTGATCCATGAATTGTAAAGCTCAAAAGGACTTAGTAGACATATGTGTCCCATGATAAAATTATTTCTGGATCATTCCACACCACATCATCCAGCAAAAATTAAATTTATCACCTACTACCTCCGGATTTGACAAAACTTTGTATTTTTATGTTCTTATATAGTTATAAAAGTACATAGCAATGTTTATCTCTTTAGCTCAACTGATTTTTGTTGTTTACACCAAATGGGATCCAAAGATAAATGTAGAAATCCTTCAAGAACTTAATGTGTCACCAATACTGGACTACATCTCCAGATATCAGCTAAACTGGAAGGAACATGTCTCAAGAATGGCTAGATCCAGGATCCCCAAGGCAATAATGAACTACTGTCCAAATGGGAAATGGTCACTTGGTCGTCCTATGAAAAGATGGCATGCAAAACCGCTTTCCCAGGCCATAACAGTTCTTCTAGGACTAATACCTGGCAGGATGATGATGACGATTTGAAATATTATTAAAATGACCGGTTTTGCCATTTCCGAACCTCCAAAAGAACTTGTACTTTCAATGAAAAAAGTTTTATCTTTGATATTTATAGTGCAAATTGTATGAAAATTTGCAGTATTATCGTGTATACTGTGCTGATTTCAGAAAAAATATGGCAACACTTTTTGTTTATTTGTTTTATAAGTTTTTAAAATCTTTTTTTCAACAAAAACGCTGTTTTGCAGAAAAAATTATGTCTCTACTTACTTACTCACTGGCACTATCGAAGCTGTAGGTTCATGGCCGCGCGGACATAAGCTCTCCATACATCCCTATCCTGAGCTATTGCTTTCCAATCATTCCCTGTATAATCTACTTCCCTCAAATCATAGTTAATGTTATTCTCCCACCTCATTCTTTGTCTACCAACTGGGCGTTTTCCCTCTGCCTTTCCTACAAGAAGCTTCCATGCACATCTTTCATTCCCCATACGCACATGTCCTGCCCATCGCAGTCTACGAGACTTAACTGTTCTTATTATATCTGGCTTCCTATAAAGACCAAGTAGTTCATTGTAATGTAGTCTTCTCCATTCACCTGTCTGTTCATCTCTCTTTGGTCCAAAAATTTTCCTAAGAAGTTTATTCTCAAATACTATGTCTCTAAGACGTAAAATGATAATAAACCAATTTCCTAAAAAAATTAATCTTCAACACATTTTAAGAAACAACAAAATATTGGCATTGAATTTGCTTCAGTGTATACAAAATTTTTAATTAAACTATTTTCTTTTACTATTGATGGGCCTACCCTTGATGTTTGAAGGACATTTACAACAGTGACAAAGCTTACAATCTTTGTTGTCCATTGAACTAACTAAGTGATTCATTAAATAATGGTATGTTTCTTTTATTTCACACGCATGTAAGAGCAGAATTACATTGGTGTACTGCATATATATATACAGAATGAGTCTCTAAGGAACCAATTAACACACACCACCTGAGGCGAAGTAAGCATAATTTTGACAAACCGATTTTTACAGCAGGATATTTCAATTTGAACGCAGCATTGAGTTCATTGAGGTTACAAAGTAAACATATTTTTTGTTCATCTACATTTTTGGATATCCTAATTATGTCTTTTTTACCTGGCATCATCCGAGAATACTCATAATTTTGATAGGAATTTTTAACCAAATCGATTGCTCCTTGGTGAAGTGATTTCCTTGTCCTGGATCAGGTAAAGCTATAATGCCTTTTTCTTTAAGTACTCGTGCTTTACAAAATGTATACTCACCACCACTGAATTCTTCAGCAACTTTTTTCTACTCCATGAGATTGGGGCCAGAGTTAACAGCTGGATTTTTTTCATAGTGAGTAACATTTTTTTTTCTCCCAGTTTCTCTTTAATCATGATAACAAGCATTATAATTCTCTAGCCATTATAGAGGTGGCATGGGTCACCATGTCAAGTCCTCCAGCCATTATAGCAGGTTATTTCAACCTAGAGCCACAACTCCTGTGGCTACCCAATTCTTCATGGTCCTGAGTTAGTTTACTGTTTAAAATTCTGCAAAATTTATTCTTCCTCCATTAGTATTCAATTTCCATAGCTCTACACGAAGGGATAATTATCGGCTATGACATAGGACAGAATTATAATATAAAATTAAAACTTTATACCTGGAAGTTAAGTATTCTCCCTTCTCCTGAAGATTGGAACCAGTTCCAGAAAGTTTACATAAATTAAAAATAAAAACTTTACCAAAGTAAGGAAAGTGAAACTTAGGAGTGTTTAGTTTTATAATTTTATAATATAATTGCTTTTAATGTTGACATACTGTGATTTTCGTTTTACAGGAATTTAAAGTGGAAGTAAAATCAGAAGGAGTTGAACAGATTGACTGTACTGAGATTAAACATGAAACATTTCCTAAATCGGAGGATGCACAACTTGAGGTAATGTCTTTGTTGGTATGTTCAGAATTTTACAGTGTAAATGACTTACGGAACAGATTTGTCCCATGAAATGTGAGGCCCAAAGACTTAGTCGACAATCTTGTCCCATTATAAAATTATTTTTTGTAATATTACAAAAAATCGGAAAATATTGCAAGCTAGTTATTAGTAGCTCAAACCTATAATGTGTTAGTTTATGTATCCACAGGAAGAGAAAGACACAAGTGATGTCTTTTTGACCCCTAATTCTAGTTTTAAATTGTAATTAGTTAATATGGTAAATTCCTTTTTGGACATTATTTTAAAAATATTTCATAATGCTACTCATGTTAGTTTCATAAGTCTGGATGCCTTAGTCACTAGTTTAGAACTGCCATTTTGTGTGGTAGTCCTTCGACCACCCCAATATGTACAACTCTACATTGCATTTTTCTCATTCTGTTGTATGCGGCAACTCTTCTTATCCCTGGCGTAACAAACTATACAATTTATTATGGTGGTAGAAATTGTAGGTCTGTGTTGTTAATTCCTTTCTTTTAAATGACAACCCTTGTAGTTATGGCATAAGGTTGTCCTATGCATCGTTGGTGTCAAATCTGCCTGCCACCTTGTTCTGTTTAATGTTCACAGACATATCAGAGTTTGAAGTCTATATGTGTCACTTTTGCACCGCATGATGTCAAGAAAATATAATCAAAATATATGCAAGTAAGAGCATGATATTTTATGAGGTGAGATGTAAAGTTTCCGATTTGTATTTGTATTTTATGTAAGGCCATGTAAAAATATGTAGGTGAAAGTTGAATACATATTGTCTGTATTACTGTACATGCGAAGGTGCTTTGCATTGGGTTCAACGGTATTCTTATAAGACTACGGAGAACTCAAATAAGACACAGTATCAAATAAAAAAATTAAAAGATTGCCGCTGGGAGTTTTCTTAACTTGCAGAGTGAATGACACTTCAATTTGTTCATCATTGTTATTTGTAATGTTATACTTTCAGGTGGACCAGGCTGAAGAAAGATATGCTAGAACATATATTCCTAATTATTCTTCACAAATAGAAGACAGAGACTTGACATACACATCTCAAAAATGTTCTATTTGTAATAAGTTATTTTCTAGGAAAACCGATCTTAATAGACATTTACTTTTGCATAATAATGAGAACAATTCAAATGTACTTTTTGTAACAAATCATTTTCTCATAAGGGCAATCTTAAAACGCATTTACTTGTGCATAGTATTGAGAAACCATTCAAATGTTCAGTTTGTAATAAGTCATTTACTCAGAAATCCAGTCATAATACACATTTACTTGTGCATAGTAGTAGGAAATTAGTTTTCAAATGTTCAGTTTGTGAAAAGTCATTCTCTCAGAAGACTAGTCTTAATATACATTTACTTTTGCATAGTAATGAGAAACTGTTCAAATGTTCTGACTGTAGTAAGTCATTTACAACAAAGTCCTATCTTAATGCACATTTACGTGTGCATAGTAATGAGAAACTATTCAAATGTTCAATTTGTAAGAAAACATTTTCTACAAAGCACTATCTTAAGCATCATTTACTTGTGCATAGTAATGAGAATGAATTCAAATGTTCTATTTGTAATAAGTCGTATACTTCGAAGTCCAATCTTAATAAACATATAATTTTGCATAGTGATGAGAAACTATTCAAATGTTCAGTATGTAATAAGTCATTTTCTATGAAATTCAGTCTTAAAAGACATTTACGTTTGCATACTAATGCAAAGCCATTCAAATGTTCAGTTTGTAATAGGTTATTTTCTACGAAGTTCAATCTTAAAACACATTTACTATTACATAATAATGAGAAACTATGCAAATGTCCAGTGTGTAATAAGTCTTTTCCTCACAAGCATTATCTTAATAGACATTTAATTAAGCATTATGAGTAGATAATACATATTTGGATGTAGAGAAACTATTTGAATGCCTGTTTGTCTCAAGTCATTCTCTTGGAAGTCAATCTTAACACACATTAGTAAAGTTTTTCTACAAAGTTATATCTTAAATCACATTTATTTCAGCAAAGCAACAATAAACTATTTAAATGTTCGGTTTGCAATAAGTCATTTTTTCGGAAGCACTATCTTAATAGACAATTACTTATGCATAATGAGTAAGTAATAGATGTTTGTGTGTAACAGTTTTTTAAAAATACTGTTTTCATTACTTTAAAATTTGTTTTATTATCTTACATTACAGTCATTAAACATATATTAGATGTTATACATAACCACAAGGTGTTCAGTAGTTTGGGGAAAGTCTCGAAAACGATAAATAAGTTGGGAATTTGAAAGAAACTGCAAAAACCGGGAAATGAACGGCATTTCGTAAAGCTATGTTTATCTGTCTAGTACTCAAATCAAAATAATCACAATCTTTAAACCACATTCTAAAGATGCAGATAGATATTGGAATGTTTCTTTGAAGAAAAGTTTATGAGACTGTTGGAAATGTTTGGCTTAGTCAAGCTGCCACCTCTATAGAAATACTCTCCCTTGCCAACACAATATAGTATTACAAAACAGTGCTTGAATACACGTAGTTCAGTAAGCCAATTCAACTCGGTCTCTATGTAATAAGCTTGCAGTCAGCTTATTGAACGCAGCATTTTTAACAAGTGTCGACATACCAAACTTAACACGGAGCAAGTCATTAGTGTATGTTGTAACCTTTCATTAAACTGTAATTATGTAGTTTTGGTAACCTGTAGGCATTCCTCAAATGAAATGAAATTTAGGACTGATGATCATCATGGGAATTGTCCAAAACTCCGATACAAAAATATATTGCTTTCAAACTCAATATTTCTGAAAATAATGTTTACAACACATTTTCTGAATATTCTTTTATATTTGCACTTCATTGTCAATAGTACTTGTTAGAGTAGGTAATACTTATAAGTATTGTGAGATAGTTATCTAAACATAATTTTTCGCTACTAATTTGTGCTCTATTTGAGCATACATTGAAATTAATTATTTCCTCATTATAATTAAAATCTAGTTTAATATCGCTGTCTAACATATCATCAACGAATGCTATCATAATTACCATTGCTTTACAGGAGTTTTCTTTTGTGATATTTCCAACATATCAGATCTATTAGAGGAAATTAAGTGTAGAAATATCCTTCAAATTTCTTTGCAATAAAATATATTATTATACTCATGTTTCAAACATTTTTTCAAGGATAGCTAAGAATTTGTTTTAAGTTTTTGTCTTACACTTCACTTACTCATGGATGATAATGGAGTAGCAGTACAAGGCATAGAATGGGGAGAGTGAGTAATATTGTACAAGAGATGAAGCAGTTACTTAAAGGGCATTGTTCAAAATCATTAAATTATAATATAAAACCCCTTCTTTCAATAAAATGTAATGTTCATAGTGTTATTGTACAAATTTTTCTAGAAAATTTCAAAATGTTTGCTTACTCATCTTTATGTTTAATAATTAAAATATTTTCCTTCAGTACACGTGAAAAAATTATCCCATCTTGTTAATCATGTTTGCTATATCAAAATCTATCTGCAAATAAACAAGTTACCTCACTATTTTTCAAAGTGCTGCAATTTAATGGTAGCCGGCAAATTTATATTTCCTTTGAGTGATTTACAGCCAAATGTGGGTGATGTAAATGGCTGGCAGCCATTGTGTTAAACAGTGATGATCATCTCCGAAACATGTACAAGTAATAGGGTATTATTTTATGAGGCGGGGTGTAAAGTTTCCAGTTTATATTTGTATTGTGTGTAATATTTTACTTGTAAGGTCTTGTAAATCAATTATAGGTAAATGTGGCCTACATTTTGTCAGTATTACTCTAAATGTTATGTTTCTCTTTGTTGTGTTAGATGGCCTTCTTATGAAATTGTGAAGAACTGGAATTTGACACAGTATCATATCAAAAAAATGAAATGGTAGAATAACATTTCACATTGCTGCTAAGATTTTTTTAGTGAACAATACATAGATTTTTTTACATGGATTTGAGTAACTGTACAACGCTTCTGCTAGTTATTTGTAATGTTATATTTTCAGGTGGACCAGAATGAAGAAAGACATCCTAGTATATATAATGCTAATCATTCTACACAAACAGAGATCACAGACTTGACATGTACATCTAAAAAATGTTCTATTTGTAATAAGTCATTTTCTAAGAAAACCTATCTTAATAGACATTTACTTGTGCATAATAATGAGAAACTATTCAAATGTTCAGTTTGTAATAAGTCATTTTCTTGGAAGTCTGAATTTAGTAGACACTTACTTGTGCATAGTAATGAGAAACTATTTAAATGTTCAGTTTGTAATAAGTCATTTTCTGGGAAATTCTATCTTTATAGACATTTACGTGCGCATAGTAATGAGAAAATATTCGAATGTTCTGATTGTAATAAGTCATTTTCTTGGAAGTCCGAATTTAGTAGACATTTACTTGTGCACAGTAATGAGAAACTTTTCAATTGTTCTATTTGTAATAAGTCATTTTCTTCAAAGTCCAATCTTAATAAACATTTACTTTTGCATACTAATGTGAAACTATTTAATTGTTCCGTTTGTAATAAGTCATTTGCTACAAAGTTCAATCTTAAAACACATTTACATTTGCATAATAAGGGGAAACTGTTCAAATGTTCTGTTTGTAATAAGTCTTTCTCACGGAAGTCCTATGTTAGTAAACATTTACTTCTGCATAGTAATAAGAGACTTTTCAATTGTTCTGTTTGTAATAAGTCATTCTCTCTGAAGGGGAATCTTAATAGACATTTACTTGTGCATAGTAATGAGAAACTATTCAAATGTACAGTTTGTAACAAGCTATTCTCTCAGAAGTCCAATTTTAATACACATTTACTTGTGCATAGTAATGAAAAACCATTCAAGTGTACAGTTTGTAATAAGTCATTCTCTCAGAAATCCAATCTTAACACACATTTACTTGTGCATAGTAAAGAGAAATTATTCAAATGTTCAATTTGTAATAAGTCATTTTCTAAGAAGCAATCTCTTAGTAGTCATTTTCGTAGGCATAATGAGTAGGAAATAGATGTTTGGGTGTAACAAATTTGAAATAAAAGATAGTTTTCGTTGATTTAAAACTTGTTTTATTATCTACCACTTCAGTAACATAAAATATATATGGAAGGTGTAAATGAAATATACCGCACAAATTTAACTATGTATAGGGGCGTATTATATAAGAAATTTGAGATAATAAACTAAAGGTCTACGAATAAAAATGTCCAAGTTATGATTCAATTTGTGAAATGATTGGCACACCACTGAGTATTTAAAATTAAAATGGAAATAATATGATACAGAGATTGTAACTTGCAACAAGCATGCGCCTTTAGCTCAATGGTTATAGCAGTCTTACTGCCGATGCAAATGTAAGATTCATGCACCATTTTCAAAATTATGTACCTTATATGTACACTTTTTCACTTTCTTCCTGTACTATGTACGTTCTCTAAATTAGTTATGTACATAGATTTACTTCTGGTTTAATTGTTTATTCATTGTTTTACAGAATTCGGTATTGGAATGTGGCGCAGTACATGAGTTACGAAACTAGCTACGTACGTATTGTACAGAGAATTGTTTAAAAGATTTAATAATAATATAGTAGAGTACAATAAGTTTCGTAAATAAGGTGTGCAATTGTTGTGTACAGAACTTACGTACTTAAATAAATTATAGTGCAGGGATCACAAGATTAATAATATGAAGAGGTACAGTGCTTATACACAATGTTATTGGGAAATAAGAAACAATACATTTGAGTAAAGCAGAAAAAAGTAAAGAACCTGCAGACTCAGCAGGGAAATTGTTCAAATTGACCACCTCCATTCTCACAATACAGTCGACATTGGCGAATAAAGGATTTTTGTAACCCGTTCAAGATACTAGGTGTCTCGCCGTTCACATCACATGCTGCGATTATGTGTGCAACTAAGAGTTCAACTGTATCACAGGGGTTGCATACATCAGTGTTTTTAGGCGTCCCCACAAAAATAACCAAGTGGACAGAAATCTGGAGAGCTACCTGGCCACACTACAGTTGAAC
The DNA here is from genome assembly GCA_030220185.1 of Diploptera punctata. Lineage (NCBI taxonomy): Eukaryota > Metazoa > Arthropoda > Insecta > Blattodea > Blaberidae > Diploptera > Diploptera punctata. The sequence goes on from JASPKZ010007228.1 coordinate 408,398, forward strand.
TACCTCTTCCTATATCCATCGGCCAGGATACACTTCATCCAAATGATTTTGCTCATTCCAGCAGAAATGGGGAGGAGCCTGATGTGAAGAGGAACTTCTACCAGCAACCTAGATAGGACATACTCTAAAAGTCTTATAAATGACACTTTTTAATCTCTGGTGAAGAAGGTAGCGGCCAATGATGTGGTCAGAAATTACGCCTACCCACACGTTCACCGAAAATCTCTGCTGGTAACCACTCTCAAAGATGGTATAAGGATTTTCATAATCCCTCATGACTTCTTGAGTTCAGAACCAGCCCATCCATATATAATATTGCCTTATCAATGAATAACTCCGAGCAAAATAAGAGCGGTGGCTGCAGCAAAGTCAAATTACAAAATTGTACCCGTTGCGCGAAGTCCACTGGCTGTAAGGCTTTTACTTTTTCTAGATGAAAGGGGCAGAGCTGGTCTTCGTGCAAGGCTTTCCATATGGTTTGATGGTTCTGCCCATTACACAGGCGATAGCATGAGTACAAGTGGAAGGATGATCTTCCACCCTATGAAGAATATTTTCTTCGAACTCTGAAGTGCAGCACGTACGTCTTCACCAGCGTCTACTCTGATTCCTTTCAACGTCAGGTGTTCCCGCAAACACCTATCAACAGACTGTAAATTTGTTCGGTGAGGATGGCGCCTATTCGGATACCGCTACGAGTACATGGCAGCAGTTCTTGCACCATTACCTAGTGCTGCACCATAAATAAAATGCATTTCGGCAAGTTCAGCATAACTGTGAAGATGTTCCATGATGCTTTCATGCAATGCGAACTGATACTGAAGTAACTTTTAATCAGATGTTATTGTAATAACCAATACGGGAATAGGTGCTTTACGTATGCCTATACTAAAAAAAAAATCAGTATCTATATATCATGTACATCTGTAGGGAAAAGAAAAAAAAAGAACAAAAAATCTCCTGCCGTGATTTAAACCATGACTGTCCGAATTTCAAATCTATCGCGTTAACCATTAAGCCACACGTTAATTACGCAGATTCTGCGCGTTTCACTCTGAGCTATGGCTCACATTGTACCGATTCTGCTTTAACCTGTGCAGTGGCGTGTAATCATCTGCGGAGTTCGACATTTTATAGAATTTGATAATCCAATATTTCATAAACGTTGTTTATGAATTATTAGCAATCAGGATCTCGGAATTAATACTAAGATCTGAAGTTATTCTAGTATAATTTTCTCTCCTACATTCCTCTCCTGCTGATTTATCTGTATCAAATGTCGTTTAGTTTATTCCCTATAACTCGACCATTTTCCCTCGTAGACCATTAGTTCATTATCTCTAAATGCTTATGTAATACTTCTCTATGCATATTAAAATTTATGCGGTATAATTCATTTACACTCCCATATATAGGAAGCAAACATAACCTCATGGTGTTCAGCAGTGGAAAAAATCTTAAAAACCGGGAAGAAGTCGGGAATTTGAAAGCAACTTCTAAAACCAGAAAATGTACGGAAATTCGTTAAATGGCTGATCAGTGGTATCATATGTGATACCTTCAAAGCTTTAAGCTTTTATTTATTTATTTATTTTTGTTTCCAACTGCAGACTTTAGATGACAGCATCATTTTTTATAGGGCAAAAACTTGGTTAAAACCAATAAACCACCTTGAATTCCCTTCCCCTAAAAATTGTCTTTTATTTTTTTTCTTCAAGGTTTATATTATTTTTACCCTTATGAATCCATCAAACGTGAAAATGAAATTTTCATTGACAAAATCTAAATTCACGACATCAACAAAAGCCCCACATGACATTTTTTTCAGCACTTACAAAATTTTTTAAATTATGTATTATTTGACCTCGTCTAGCGATAGTTTCGACCTAGTTGCTGTTGAAAATATTAATACGAATAGACAGAGTAAACCAAAAAGGAAACAACAAATTTCTAAGGGAAGAAAACATGAGTTTTGTATTTCGCATGGAATGGAGATGAAGGTTTAAGACTTTGAAAATAGAGGAATGGAATGTCATGAGAGAAGACACGGTGCATCGTAGTCTGTATAAACTCATAGAGTAGTGGTATAAGTATGTATTGTTGTTATGTCCAGGTCTCCCTATGTAATGAGCATCATATTCAGACGAAGACTGCAGTGAGTTCATAATGATTTGTACATTATACCGGGCTTCCAATATAAACCCGGACCGGCCTCACGGGGTTTCACCCGTCAGGCAGCGCTCTCTCCTCGTCCGCATTTCACTCTGCCAGCCGCTCGTCCTTGAACTAGTCAGTTTACTATCGTTCGACAAGATGAGACGTCAGCTGACATTAGAGCAGCGCATTTATGTGTGTAAATGTTATTATAAGTCCACCGCTGTGGTCTCGAGGTAGCGTGCTGCCTTGTCACGCAGCGGGCCCGGGTTCGATTCCCGGTCGGGGCAGTTTTTCTGGATGAGGTTTTTATCGGGGTTTTTCCTCATCTGTAAGACAAATGTCAGGAAAACTTTAAGGCCCAAACGGTCCCCGAAATCATGGCCATCATCCTTATCATATTCATCCTTACCATTATCATTATCATCATCCTTCACCGGTGTGGAAAGCAACGGGAAGCTACCACACCTACACAATTCCCTAGTAAAGCTGCAAGCATAGCATGAAAATGCTATGATTGCAGTGAAGGACCTGCCTTCGGGCAGAATTACTATGGATGGATGGATGTTATAAATACGAATCAGCTCGTCGCGTTCGCGAGGAATTTATTCGGAATTTCCCTGGCCAATTACCTCCTTCCAGATCGACAATCCACGATCTTGTGACTAAATTTGAGACCACTGGTTCAGTACAAAATAAGAAATACACGCGAAGGCGTACGGTTCTCACCGAAGAAAAAATAGACGAAATTGGCGAAACTTTGGAACATTCACCACAAAATCATTACCGAAATTAACACAAGAAGTTGGGATTTCCCTCGCTCCCCAGATCTAACAGTGTGTGATTTTTATTTGTGGGGTAGCCTGAAAGACAAAGTGTACAAAACAAATCCGCACACATTGGAAGAACAACGTAAGAAATGAAATCAGAAACTTGACAGTGCCCGAACTACAGCGTGTCAATCTAAATGTGTTTACTCGATATAATACCTGTTTAATTGCGGGAGGACAACATTTCCAGCATTTTCTATAAGGTAAGAAACAGTTCAAGGACGGGTGGCAGGCAGGGTGAATTGCAGGAGGAAGAGACAGCACTGCGTGCCGGGTGAAACTCCGTAAGGCCAGTCCGGTTTTATATTGGAAGCCCGTTACATGCAACCTTTAAAGAACAGGTCACATAACTCCAGAATTGGCTCCTCCACGTACTATCTTCCAACCTTAACACAACTCATAGTCGAGAGATAACCTATCTCTAGCTCTACTTCAACACTATTCTTCATCCTTCCTTGTTTTGGCTGTCCGTCTCTGGATTTCCCTCGTTTCCCATAACAAGAACTGCTTGACTCAATTTTTCTTACACAACATTTTTATAACATAGTTTTAGGTTGTTTTCATTATTCTTTTATATTTTATGTCTTCATGTTCAATCTAGTAATACAATAAAGTTACAGGATTTATTATTATTATTGTTTTTCGAATGTTTTCTTCTTCCCTTATCAGTTTATATTGTGCAAGCACTATTATATGTTATTGATTTAACTCTATGTAATTAATAATTTTGTTAATATCTGCATAATTATTTGTAAAAATCAATTTAAAGATAAGGGTTTTAACCTTGTTGTGGGAGATTATCGAATTGCCAATTCATGTCATATGTTCTGCTCATAAACATAAACAGAAATAATTACATATGCTTTCCTATAAATATAATGTATATAACTTATGTAACTTTCTCAGTTCACAAGTCTCCTGTCTATCTTTGGTCTTAGTCTTATGAAATTGAACGAACTTCGCAATAAAATCTACTAATAATATATATATATATATATATATATATATATATATATATATATATTATAATGAATTGAGTTGGTGTTTACTTGATGAAAATCCATATTTATTAATTAAATAAAAAAACCGTAGTTTTATTTGATTTTCATATTTATTATATAATTCAGTGACAGCTGTTTCGGTACACTGTACCTTAATTTGTTAACATGTCTGAAGAAGGTACAGTGTACCGAAACAGCTGCCACTGAATTATATAACAAATATGAAAATCAAATAAAACTACGTTTTATATCTATTTAATTAATAAATAAATATATTATAATCGAACACATTTTGTATTGGAAATGGAGAGTTAATAACAAACAATCAAGAGAAATTTTGAAGAAGTGGCTAAATTAAGTATCTAGGAACAATGATAACAAACAGGAATGTGGTGCGCAATGAAATTAAATATAGGCCAAATCGCATATTATTAAATTACGCTTGTAATCACAACTTTGAGAAAATATATTAGAAAAATACGATTATGTGAATCTATAATTCTTCCAGTTATATGGATGGGAAACATGAACTCATGCTTTAAGGAAGGAGAAAATATAACGGGTGTTTGAGAATAAATTTATTAGCAAACAGTTTTGAACCAGAGACGAAAGAAGAGGCGGATGAATGGAGAAAGCTACATAAGAATGAGATGCATGATCTATATGTAAACCAGATGTTATAAGAACAATTAAGTCTCATATACTGGGATGGGTAGGGTATGTGGCACGAATAGAGAATTGACGATGCGCACGGACATTTCTTATAGGAAAATCAGAGATGAAGTTCTCAGTATGTTGACCAAGAATCGTGTTGAGAAACATCAGGTAAATTATACAAGAAATAATTGGAAAACATTTTCTCATTACAACATGTACGGAGAGTTTATGTTCTCGTGGCCATGAACTTAAGGGGTTGAGAGTCCCAGTGAGACAGTTAGTTACAAAACTTATTGTTTAGATATAGACCTCCATGTGGGCTTTTTTGTATGCTAAGTAGAAAGATTCGACATGTTTCTGGAATTATTAATAGGTCATACATAGTTAAAAAAGTGAAAATTTGGCATGTATCATTGTACTTTCTTTTTCTGAAACGAGTAAGAATGAAAATAAAAAATGTACACCACCACCTCATCCGGGTCCCGAGATTAAATATTTTGCAATTAATAACTTAAACTTTCAAGCCTGCCGGGTATCGAACACGCGTCCGCTCGGTTGTAAGCAAAATCTTATCACAGTGACAGGTTTTGACCTTATTCCTTTTATTTATTTGGACGGAAAGGCTATTTTTCATGTGATTGAGTCACAGGGAGCGATTCAAATAAGAATAAGAATAAATTTTATTTACAAATAAATGTTATATACAGTATTGACACCCGAATGAGCAAGTGGTCGTGCTCGGGTGCAGTTCAGTTACATGAATAATACAAATACGAGTAGAACATATACATTTAAAGTTAGGGGCCAGTTTCATTTTTACATAAATTATGGCACATACAAATAAAAAATAATAATGTATTGGCAATAAGACTTATTCTAACAAGAGAATTAGTAGAATGGAGAAATATATACATAAAATAATATAAATCATATAATGTAATGGATTATAACCAATAATACAGAAGAAAGTAATTAGTTATATATTGATTTATAATAATATAAGCAAAAATAGATGCTTTATATTTATTATTTTAAAATATTCAAATGATTAATTTTATTCACTTAATTAATTAAAAATTATTAATTTAATTGCTTTTTTAAAACTAGCTGTGTTTAGTTTACTTAGTTCTGGATTGGATATAATTAATTCATAATTAACATGATGGTCACAATATCTCCATAGTAGCTTGTTCTTGCCACCCCTGACACTCCAATTTACTTTCATAGGAAGTTTTGTTCTCAATGGTATTAATAAGCTGTTAGTTTATGCTGATGATGTAGTATTGTTGGCCGATAGCGAGGAGATACTAAAGGACAATACGCACACACTGTTGAGTAACACTAAGAAATTAGGATTGGAAGTAAATATCAATAAAACTAAATATATGGTCACACATAGAAATTCATTATATAATGGAACTGGACAGCTAATGACAAATGAGGGAAATTTTGAGGAAGTGGCTGAATTCAAATACCTAGGAACAATAATCACAAATAGGAATGAGATGCACAAAGAAATTAAACATAGGCTCAATTCTGGAAATGCGTGCTATTATGCATTGCAGAGACTCTTGATGTCCCAACTCCTTTCAAAAAACGTTAAACTGAAAATATATAAAACTATTATTCTACCAGTTATATTATATGAATGCGAAACATGGACTCTTACTTTAAGGGAGGAAAGGAGATTAAAAGTATTTGAGAATAAAGTACTTAGGAAAATTTTTGGACCAAAGAGAGATGAAGAGACAGGTGAATGGAGAAGACTCCATAACAGTGAACTACATGGTATTTATAGGAAGCCAGATATAATAAGAACAGTTAAGTCTCGTAGACTGCGATAGTCGGGACATGTTGCACGTATGGGGAATGAAAGACTTGCATGGAAGCTTCTTGTAGGAAAGCCAGAGGGATGACGCCCAGTTGGTAAACCAAGAATGAGGTGGGAACATAACATTAACTATGATTTGAGGGAAGTAGATTATACAGGGAATGATTGGAAAGCATTAGCTCAGGATAGGGATGTATGGAGAGCGTATGTCCGTGCGGTCATAAACCTACGGGTTCGATAGTGCCAGTGAGTAAGTAAGGAAGTTTTGTTAGTTGCAAGTCACTGCACACAGATAAAAAAACTGTACTTTGTTAATATAAAAGTACGATATGTGCATTTGAAAGCTTTATATTAAATATCCGCTATTATCTACGGAAAGCTGATATTGGTCACCTTTGGGACTACAGGGCTTGTGATGGATCCATTTTGTTTTCTTAATTGACCCGTCGACAAGGTATTGTATCATATTTCTTTACGTTTTCCAATTTTTATTATTCTATTGATATATATTATCAGTTCACATCTCATGTCTTTGAGTGTAAAGTAAATTTTTCCACTTGCGGTTATTTTTTGTTCAAAGAAGTTTCTAGGAACATATTTAAAATGATTTGAGAAATTATTTCATGATATGGTTAATCTCAATTTGGAACTCTACTGTTAAATGTAATATTTATTCCTTGAAATACGTTCATGTAATTATTAATACTTCACTTGCAGTAACATAACCTATCACCTTGTAGACATGTATTTCCATAATTGATATAAATCTATTTTAGTGCTTTCTCCTACACTGTGTATAGGATTGCTTTTTGATTATGTCATTGTGTTTAATGATGCTGCAATTACAATGAAGTCTCGGAATTCTTAAAATATCCAAAACAAATATGTCGAAATAATCTCTAGAAAAATAAAAAATTTATTGTAAATAGTTTGAAATTATTTAAAAATATAACATGTTGGCGCATGTGCGTGGTTTCTCCCTGTGCCTAATGGCAACCATCCCTCCGTGGATTGTCTTTCCAATTGATTTTTCCATAGAAGAATTATTGTAATATTGTTGCTCTACGTACTAACTCTCTTCTTTACTACTCCCTACCTTGTAATTTTTAAAAAACGTTTTTATTCTAATCATACTCTAGCGTTTTTAAATGGACCCTACTAAACGAAAATAAATGAACGTCACCATTTATCTACATAAACTCCGCTAATATAACCTGGAAAAAACATATTAAACACCAAGGACATTGGTTTAGGTGCAAGCAAAATTTGAAATATAATGCTAGTAAGTAATGTCAACTAGCATTTACTTGTCCTCAATTGCAAGTTCCATAGGCTGGGGCATCCTATAGAATCAAATAATAAAATCTTAATTCCATGTGTGATAGGCCAGGAAGGTCCTTCAACTACCGGCCTGTTGCTGGTCTCACATCCACATGTGATAATTACTGAGAAGGAAATCCTGTCACTATAAGGAGTGGCATATTGTCAAATAATTCCTTGTTTTCTCAACCTTTAGATGCACCTTGTTGTAGATACCCAGATTCTTCATGATGCTGGGTGAGCAGTAGTTCCATATTGACCCAAATTTCATGGGAAAATTCCTACTCTATGGGGACATAAGTCCCATAATGCACAAAAGCATCACGCGATAAACCTGTGGCTATGTCATAATCTTATATAGACAAAAATGGATGAGTGTATTGTAATTTAATGTTATTGACATTTTCAGATAATTTGGTTTGAAATCCCAGTTTGCTGTTGAAAACGATAGTCAGCTATCAAATATGGAAGGAGGACATCAAGTAAGTTGCTATGTAAGATTATACATACTTTAATATACTGCCATGGTTAACACATCTAAAGAGAAAATTTGTTGCTTGGAGTGCGATTTGACCAGACTTCTACTTTTGGAATTATTTATACAAGTTGTCTGAATATATCAATGGTAGATCACCAGCAACATAAAGTTTGTCGTCTTGGGTACATGTATGGATTGTGGCAAACTTTTTTTTTCTGTCATAGTATATAGAAGAGTCATTAAAATGAACACTATAAGTCAATGCACTTGTGGTCTTCACTACATAATTTCTTAGTTATGAGGTATTTTTAAAACTGAACATAAGTGTGATCAGCATGCCCTGTCCTCTAGCCATTATACAGGTAACATGTCGTGAGCATGCAAAATCATCTAATGATTAAATGGGTAACATGTGGTCTGCGTGGAAAGTCCTCTGGCCATTATTCGGGTAACATGTGTTCAACTTGCAAACATCTCTCGCAATTATGTAGGTAACATGTCTGCACGCAAATACCTCAGGCCATTATATGGGTAACATTTGGTTGCATGCAAATTGCCCTTGCTATTATACGGGTAACGTAATCAAAATGGCATATCCTCTAGCCATTATAAATTCCAAACAAATTTCTTCCTGCATTAGTACTAAGTTTCCATGGCTCTGCACTAAGGCAGAATTCTCGGCTATGGCACAGGACAGAATTATAATTTACAATTTAATCTTTGAATACCAGTAATTTTACTGTTTGCCCTTCTCCTGAAGATTGGAATCAGGTCCGAAAAGGAACTACAGAAATAAAAAAAAGTAGTAAACTAAGGAAACTGAAACTTATGAGTGTTCAGTTTTTGTAATTTCAGTTAATATTGACGTACAATGATTTTCATTTTACAGGAAGTTAAAGTGGAAGTAAAATCAGAAGGAGAAGATGAGATTGAAACTAAACATGAGATTTTCTCAAGTTCCGAAAATACCGAACACAAGGTAATGTATAATTGTAGGCTTTCACGGCCGGTGTCTTGATCCATATCTGGTTCGTCTTCCGGGCTTATAGGCCATGGTCTGGTTGTCTTCTTCTGTCAGAGTAAGAAGACAACCAGAGCACAACCTATAAGCCCGGAAGACGAACCAGATATGGAACAAGTTAATGTTTTTGTTATGTTGAGAATTGTACAGTGTAATTAACAGATCATTGTACTTGTGGAAATACAACAGGAATTTAGAGAAGGATACAATCTTGCTCAATGATGATTGGTCACCATAAAGTCACCAGAATTCGTAATTCAAACCCGGTAGTAGTTCACTATCTAAAAAAATCCATCATGCTAGAACTCCATAAAAACTTAGTGAATTTGTCAGCAAGTTAAATTTATATTCTGATTTTACTGGTTTATGTAAAGTTGTAAATTAAATCATATCTATCCAGTTTCATATTGAGAAAACAGACATGGAAGTTGATTGAACAATAGGGCAACTTTTTGTAATTAAAGTTATAAATAATTATTTGTGTGTAATTTCACCAGATTATCTATTGATATTTCTAGCATTGGTAGAATTGTAGCCCACATTGAGGTTGGGGCACCTGAAGGGTGGTGTTACATTACTCCCATGATATGATTGGTTATAATAAAGCACCCGGAGAGTTCTTAAATTCAAACTGAAAAATTCCAAACCAGTGCCAACTTCAGATATTAATCTATTTCAGTAAAAATTCCTGTTGTATGATCAGGAATTAAACGGAAGGTTTAATGAACTCTTGTCAGAAGTTCTTAATTCAAGACCAGGAATGTGGTCAGATTGTAAATATTTTACATTTAAAACCAGCAGCATCTATAATATTTTTTAAGATGAAATCTCTTAAAGTATTTACAAGTTTTTACAGGAGAACGACCATCGAATTTTGAAGAGATGCTCCTTGTGTTGAAAGTTAATCTGACGCAGACACAGATACATATGATTGAAAGTTTGAGGTTAATTTCATGAAAAGAATTTTGAAAAAAATATTTAATTATCTTCATTGATCCAACCTTACAGACATAGATAATGCCCATCAAAAAGAATGTTATAATTAAATATATGTCTTAACATTATAAGAACCAATTTTTTTTCATAGTAATCTATTTAAGTGTGTTTTGTTAAATTTGTTAACTAACAAAAATCCAATAATTGAGAGTGAAGATTAACTTTAAAATAAATTACAAGCCACTCTAATTGTTATAATTCTTGGTTTTTCACAATGAATACCAGTACATGCTATTAAAATAACACAGGAAAAGTATTCTGAAAAAAAATCTGCAAGATTCGACCATCAGAAGTGGGGTTTAATCGAAATACAATATAAAAACAAGTCTCTGGTAGTTGCCAAATTTGCTTTTTTTTTGCATTGTAACTGGATACATATAATTTATTTAGCAAAAGAAACATATATTATGTAAAGTAGCAAAATTTGACTGTAATTTCACTACTACGGAATATACTTAATTTACGCAGTTTCTGTAGGATGGACTTTTATGTATATATACATGTGTAGATGTGCTGAAACTTTGTGTGTTTGCAGGTTACATCAGATGCTGTGAAGAATGAAATTGATGACATAGTTATTAAAGAGGAGATAACAAAAAGTTTGGTAAGTTTACCTTTTATGATAAATATATGAAAAGTAAAAGTTCATTTGAATTTTCCCATGGTTCTGTTGTGTACTTAATTACTGTTTTGTTCTTAGTACTTAATTAACACTTAGGAAATTAGTCAATAATTGATAATATGTAGTACTTTGAAGTAATAGTCATGTTATTTATCAAATCACTAATTCCTGGAATTGATCATCATCAGGATTATTTTTTCTCTCCAGTGTTTACATTATGTAAATAAATAAATCCTGTTGTAATCTCTCGTACATAATCTCCAGAGATGTCAGATTTAAAATTGAACAAATTTGAACAAATTTAAGGAACCAAACTTCGCAAACTGCACCACACAAATTGACTTGTGCATGGGAGTAGCAGTTTTATAAATTTGAACCACAATGACAGGAAACAAATTGGATGCATTCAGGATATGAATTATTTGGAGTTTTACAGTGTCTTCTTGTTACAATTTGACAGTAATTGACAATGCTTATAATAATTTTAAATAGCTTGTACTTCTCACACCTTTAATGCCAGAATAGTACAGATGGTGAGGACTGTAAGCTGACTATTTTGGTTGTTAATTCTAATATTTTTATTGCCATAAACCTGGTTCGTTCCTGAGGATCCAGGGTTAAGTCCTTTGCATCTGGTTAGTTAAAGGTTCAAACTTTTAATGAAAAGTTTCATGTTATAAAGTCCCTCAGGAGGACTTTTAAGCTGTGTGTTGTGAATCTGAATATTTTCGGGAACATAAAAGAATGTTCAGCCTAAGTTAAAGTTTGTGATTAAAATTTAATGAGCCTATGTTTTTTAATGGGTGTCTCTTTTAGACGATGAGCTAACATCTTGTCATTCATTAATATCTGTAGGTAAATAAGCAGAATAAAATTAGTTTGGCTAATTGAATCATAAGGAAGTGTGGAATGGATTAATCTTTGACTTAAATATAGTGAAGATTGTGATAAATGGGATTAATTACCCCAAAACTGATAATTTCATTTATTTTCAATATTTTATATTTCACTCACTAGGGGTGCTAGAATAAATATTATCTTAGGTGATGGCTCCACTATCACCAATTAGCTTAATACGATCAATTACATTGAATTTAACCATAATATTTATCACTGGCATTTATTTTAATTTTCACCCATTCTTATGACTCTTAGGGGTGCCGGCGGTTAAAATTGGACATTGGGATTGAGAACAATTAGCGTCAACTATATAAACTGTAGATTGAACACTAATCTTGGTCACTTTTTAAAATTTTAATTTTCACCTTTTTCTCGCAATTAGATGTGTTGGGGTCAAACGTGTGCTCTAAAGTACCACCTTCACTGTAACCAGTCCACTTACCTGTGCCAGAAACAATAGATTTAACACTAATCTAGATCATGTGTCATTCTATTTTTCACTCCTTCTTAACCCCTCCTTCTTAGATGTGCTAGGGGTTCAAAGTTGAGCTTAAATCTCATCAAGACCGAACAGTCAGCACATCAACCCCAAGAACTATGAATTAGACATTAATCTCAGTGACTTTTTGTTATTTTATATTTCTCTGCTTGTCACTTTTCTCCCCCTTTAGATTGCTAAGAGACTAAGTTGACCTTAAATCTCATTGAGGGTATCATCGAACAGATAAGCAACACCAAAAACTATTGTACACTGGTCATATTGTATATTTCATATCCTACCCCCCAAACTGTGGCTTAAATGAATTCGGACTATCACCATAGCTTACTAACCTCAATCATACTAGTAATTTTATTTCTTACCCCTTCTCACTCCCGCTCATCTACTTTAGGTATGCTGGGGATTAAACCTGGTCGTAAATCCTGCTTGAACTGGCACCAATCAGTTTAGCAACCAAAATATGTGGATACAATTCTAATTTCAATCTGTTTGTAATTCTAATTTTCACTCCTTTTAGCGACCTAGAGGTCAAAATTTGTTTTTAAATACCATTGGGACACCTACCTATGAGGTTAGCGGTCCGAAAAACAATGAATTCAACACTAACCTTGTTCGTTAAGATTACTTTTAACATTGCTCAATCATATCCCCATATAACAGTAATAGGGGTCTCTAACCTCCACTGGAACTTTTTGTGACTTGTAAGACATCTGGGTCGTGTGATTGGTTGAAATGCCTCCATTTGTTCTAGAGTTATGTTAGAATATATATAATAGTTGGACGATATCCTTCTGTCTCTCACGAAACTTCAGAATAATATATATATATATATACAAAAGGAAAGTAAATGTTTGGGTTAGAATTGCTGAGTAGCTCAGATGGTTAGAGCGCTAAATGCAGAATGTTTTAAAACTCACATTCAAATCCTGACTCAGGCAATATCTTTTTTGTCATATATATATATATATATATATATATATATGTATGTGTGTGTGTAAATTGCTGTTGATTGATCATTTTTCCATTTGAACCCCTTTCTCTCTTACCTCTAGGGTGCTAGGAGTATTTCGGAACTTTAGCCACTTTTGCACATGCATTTTAAAGCTACCAAATTTGATTTGAAATTACTGCAACCATATTTGACTTATGCTGGCACATATATAAATCTATCACATTTGTAAATAGATATTATAACTGTGGTTGCAGGTCGAATCTCTTCCTAAAACAGAATTAACTGAAGACATTGAATTTATACAGGAGGTGCTGATAACTGATGCATTGGTGCCAACTGTGATGGTAAATATTTTTTAAATTTTGTCTTGCAACTTTAGATAATCTGTGATTACAGAAGATAATTAAACTGAGTGACTTACCACATGGCAATTGAGGGAGGACAGCTGAAGAATCGCTTACCATATATTCCAGTCTATAAGGTAAATCCAACATGTTTAAGACAATATCTATAAGAGAAAGTTTAAACTTGCATTTCATGGAATTTGACCTTCAAAATAATAGATATTATGCTTAAAGTCTTACTTGATTGCATGTATACACATTTTTTTTTTTTTTTGTGTTGGCATTGACTTCGACATTTGCTAATTTGGTTTACCCCATTGATAACTGTCCACTTTTGACTTTATCTATATTTTGTACACTATTATATACTCATATTATACAAGAGGTCTTATATCTACGTCACTTCACCAAGTTCTACAGAATTTTTTCCATAGATCGAGTCCTAAGTATTCTTCAGCTTTCTTCTTCTTCGAAAATATTTTACAGTATTCAGTTTGTACTTGTATGTAGTAGTATGTATGTCAAATGCTTTATCCATCACTACAAACTACAGGAAAATAACAGACTTAACAAAAAATGTCTCAATATTTCAACTCAATACTGATAAAAATGGATGTAAAACTTGAATTGGAATGCCTGTTCTTAGTCAGTTATATGCTAGAAGTAACATGAAGTTCATACATCTATATGATTGTACCATTAATCATCTATGAGTACAAAGATCTTGGAAGGTAATAGAGTATATGCGACATTGGGAAGATAATAATATATCCATTCATTATGAATGACATCTCCCATTTATAGAACAAATTTTAAAAATGCAAAAGTTAATCTTATACACCAGAGAATATGGTACCTATTAGTTTGGTTACTTTGTTCTGAAGCATTGTCTACTGGAACCTCCTGACAGACCTCCTTTTTTTTTTTCCTATGTATACTTTATTCCAGTCCTTACAATTAATTTGATAAATTTCAGATAGCAAAAAATCAGGATTTATCAAATTAATTGTAAGCACTGCAATAAAGTATACGTAAGAAAAACAAAAGGAATTGGACACTAACACTAAGAAGCACATTAGAAATATTAAAAATGGCGAAATTGAAAAATCAGCTATTGCAGCACATAGTTTATTGGAGAGAATCATAAAATTGTTAAATAAGGCCTACTTTAAAAAAAAATTGGGAAAGCCTTTAGAATTGACAATTTGGGAGGATATATATATTCAGAAGAACAAATTTAGATCCATGAATTTCGAGATTTCATTTGAACGTGATCTCATCTCGAAGTTCATCAAATAAACACTAGATTGCAACGTTACTGATGGAGATTGCAACGAAAATCCATTAGTCATAATGTTGGTTGAAAATGAGAGAGCTGATTCTCTGAAAACTACTTACTTCCAGTGTTTAAACAAACATATAATATGAGGTAAGATGTAAAAAATGACAAATTAATTTACGAGTTAAGAACCTCATAATGTTATTTCCCATATTTAACTATCAACATTATTAGTTGTTTGTAATGTATTTTCAGGTGAACCAGTGTGAAGAAAGACTTACTAGAATCTATAGTCCTAATAATTCTTCACAAGCAGAAAACAGGGACGTGACGTGTACATCTAAAAAATGTTCTATTTGTAATAGGTCATTTTCTAGAAAGACTAATCTTAATAGACATTTAATTGTGCATAGTAATGAAAAATTATTCAAATGTTCAGTTTGTAATAAGTCATTCTCTCGGAAGGACCATCTAATTAGACATTTACTTGTGCACAGTAATGAGAAACTATTCAAATGTTCATTTTGTAATAAGGCATTTACAATGAAGTGCAATCTAAAAACACATTTTCTTCTGCATAGTAATGAAAAACTATTCAAATGTCCAGTTTGTAATAAGTCTGTCTCTACGAAGTACCATCTGAATACACATTTGCTTGTGGTGCATAGTAATGAGAAACAATTCAAATGTGTAGTTTGTAATAAGTCATTTTCAACGAAGTGCAATCTTAAAACACATTTACTTGTGCATAGTAATGAGAAACTATTCAAATGTTCAGTTTGTAATAAGTCATTTTCAACGAATGCCAATCTTAAAACACATTTACTTCAACATGAATGGCAGTCTTAAAACACACTTACTTCTGCACGAATGGCAGTCTTAAAACACATTTACTTCTGCAAGAATGGCAGTCTTAAAACACACTTACTTCTGCACGAATGGCAGTCTTAAAACACATTTACTTCTGCACGAATGGCAGTCTTAAAACACATTTACTTCTGCACGAATGGCAGTCTTAAAACACATTCACTTCTGCACGAATGGCAGTCTTAAAACACATTCACTTCTGCACGAATGGCAGTCTTAAAACACATTTACTTCTGCACGAATGGCAGTCTTAAAACACATTCACTTCTGCACGAATGGCAGTCTTAAAACACATTTACTTCTGCACGAATGGCAGTCTTAAAACACATTTACTTCTGCACGAATGGCAGTCTTAAAACACATTTACTTCTGCACGAATGGCAGTCTTAAAACACATTTACTTCTGCACGAATGGCAGTCTTAAAACACGTTTACTTCTGCACGAATGGCAATCATAAAGCACGTTTACTTTTGCACGAATGGCAGTCTTAAAACACGTTTACTTCTGCACGAATGGCAGTCTTAAAACACGTTTACTTCTGCACGAATGGCAGTCTTAAAACACGTTTACTTCTGCACGACTGGCATTCTTAAAACACGTTTACTTCTGCACGAATGGCAGTTTTAAAACACGTTTATTTCTGCACGAACGACAGTCTTAAAACACGTTTATTTCTGCAAGAATGGCATTCTTAAAACACGTTTACTTCTGTACGAATGGCAGTCTTAAAACACATTTATTTCTGCAGAATGGCAGTCTTAAATCACGTTTGCTTCTGCACGAATGGCAGTCTTAAAACACGTTTGCTACTGCACGAATGGCAGTCTTAAAACACATTTACTTCTGCACGAATGGCAGTCTTAAAACACGTTAACTTCTGCACTAATGGCAGTCTTAAAACACGTTTACTTCTGCACGAATGGCTGTCTTAAAACACGTTTACTTCTGTACGAATGGCAGTCTTAAAACACGTTTACTTCTGCACGAATGGCAGTCTTAAAACACGTTTACTTCTGCACGAATGGCAGTCTTAAAACACGTTTACTTCTGCACGAATGGCAGTCTTAAAACACGTTTACTTCTGCACGAATGGCTGTCTTAAAACACGTTTACTTCTTCACGAATGGCAGTCTTAAAACACGTTTATTTCTGCACGAATGACAGTCTTAAAACACGTTTACTTCTGCACGAATGGCAGTTTTAAAACACGTTTATTTGTGCACGAATGACAGTCTTAAAACACGTTTACTTCTGTACGAATGGCAGTCTTAATACACGTTTACTTCTGCACGAATGGCAGTCTTAAAACACGTTTACTTATGCACGAATGGCAGTTTTAAAACACGTTTATTTCTGCACGAATGACAGTCTTAAAACACGTTTATTTCTGCACGAATGGCAGTCTTAAAACACGTTTGCTTCTGCACGAATGGCAGTCTTAAAACGTTTGCTTCTGCACGAATGGCAGTCTTAAAACACGTTTGCTTCTGCACGAATGGCAGTCTTAAAACACGTTTGCTTCTGCACGAATGGCAGTCTTAAAACACATTTACTTCTGCACGAATGGCAGTCTTAAAACACATTTAGTTCTGCACGAATGACAGTCTAAAAACACGTTTGCTTCTGCACGAATGGCAGTCTTAAAGACGTTTGCTTCTGCACGAATGGCAGTCTTAAAAGACGTTTTGCTTCTGCACGAATGGCAGTCTTAAAACACGTTTAGTTCTGCATGAATGACAGTCTTAAAACACGTTTACTTCTGCACGAATGACAGTTTTAAAACACGTTTATTTCTGCACGAATGGCTGTCTTAAAACACTTTACTTCTGCACGAATGACAGTTTTAAAACACGTTTATTTCTGCACGAATGGCAGTCTTAAAACAAGTTTACTTCTGCACGAATGACAGTTTTTAAAACACGTTTAGTTCTGCACGAATGGCAGTCTTAAAACACTTTACTTCTGCACGAATGACAGTTTTAAACACGTTTTATTTCTGCACGAATGGCTGTCTTAAAACACGTTTACTTCTGCACGAATGGCAGTCTTAAAATACGTTTACTTCTGCACGAATGGCAGTCTTTAAACACATTTACTTCTGCACGAAAGGCAGTCTTAAAGCACATTTACTTTTTCATAGTAATGAGACACTATTCAAATGTTCTGTTTGTAATGGGTCTTTTCTATGAAGAAGTATCTGAATACACATTTACTTGTGGTGCAAGTATCTCCAAGGTAAGATTGTTCAACTTCCAGAGTAAATTCCCCAAGAACTCGTTAGGACTTATAATATTATCCAAATACAGCTGTGAATGTTGAGAGGTCCTTCTCTGCATACAACTCATATTATCTAATGATCGTCATAAATTTACTCCTGAAAATTTGGAAAAAAAAAATTATGATCATATACTGTAAATCAAATTACAGCCCCAGGGAAGGCGTTAATCTAAGCTAGAAGGTTCCATGTAGTAGTTCTACAAATCATTTACCTATATATATATATTTAGTGTAATTATCATATTTTAGTGCATATTTTAAAGTATTTTAGTTTATAAATGCATGCATATTTTTAAATTTTTAGTACATATAAATCCGTGTCTAGTGATGATCCTCTGTGTTTTTTTGACGGCTATCTTTAAGACTATGGAGAAGTGAAATGAGACACACAGATTAAAAAACTAATAATGACAACATTTCAGTTTGCTACTGAGATTTCTTTAATTTTCAAACGAACGCACAACATTGGTGTATTAGTTAGTATGACACCTTTTATGTTATTTGTAATGTTATATTTTCAGGTGGACCAGACTGAAAGAAAGACATTCTAGGAATGCATAGTTCTAATCACAACTTCACAAAGAGAAGACACAGACTTGACATCTACAATTCCAAAATGTTCTGTTTTGTAATAAATCATTTTTGTATAAGTCACCATCTTAATAGACATTTACTTGTGCATAGTAATGAGAAACTATTCAAATGTTTTGTTTGTAATAGTCATTTCAACGAAGTGGGATCGTAGTAGACATTACTGGTGCATTCTAATGAGAAACCATTCAAATGTTCTCTTTGTAATAGGTCATTTTCTCAGAATTCCTATCTTCATAGACATTTACACCTGTGCATAGTGAGAACTAAACATTCAATGTTCATTTTGTAATAAGTCATTCTCTGTGAAGTTCAATCTTAATAATCATTTAACTTTTGCATAGTAATGTTAAACTATTCAAATGTTTCTGTTTGTAATAAGTCATTTTCAACGAAGAAGTATCGTAATAGACATTTACTTCTCCCGCAATAGAAATGAGAAACTATTCAAATGTACTGTTTGTAATAGGTCATTTTCCCGAAAGTTCGATCTTCAATAACATTTAAATGTGCATAGTAATGAGAAACTATTCAAATGTTCTGTTTGTAATAAGTCATTCTCTCTGAAGTGCAAATCTTAATAGACATTTTGGTTGTGCATAGTAAAGAGAACTATTCAAATGTTCTGTTTGTAATAAGTCATTTTCTCTCAAGCATATCTAAAAATCATTTACTTTTACATAATAATGAGAAACAATTCAAATGATCTTGTTTGTAATAAGTTATTCAATCAGAAAATTGTCTTAGGTCCCCACTTACTTCCACATAGTAATGAGAAACCAGCAAATGTTCACTCTGTAATAGTCGTTCTCTTGGAAATCCCGCCTTAAAAAACATTTACGTATATATCATATTAAGAAACTATTCAAATGTTTCCTTTGCATAATCTTTCCTGAAGAATACTTAATAGGCATTTATATGAATGATGAATAGGTATTGATGTTTGGAATAACATTAAAAAGAATAACATAGTCCCTACCTTAAACTAACTTTTTTATACCTAACACTTAGTTAATATGAATATTATACGTATATTTTAGGCAAACACACTGCAGTGTGTCCCTGGTGTTGGCAAAATATTAAAATCTGGGAATAAGTAGAGAGTTTGAAAGCAACCAGGAAATGCATGGGAATCTAAAGTATGTGTTATCTTCTGTTCAATAAAATAATCGTTGAAACACATTATATAAATTAACAGTGTTTGAAGTTTCTTGTGGCTTTTTATGTTTATGAAAATGTTTGGGACAAAGCAGTCAAGCAGCCCATTCCCAACGATTCACATACAAACTTTACATGCGTACATGTTACTCTATAAGGTTCATACAACTCGGCCTGTTGCGAAGTACGGTTATATCAATTTATTTTGACCAGGCAGTTTTAACGGTAGCCTTGATAAGTGTCTTTAAATAAAACCTAAATCTTTTGTATTGGTATACAATCATCCAATTCTTCTTAATGACCTTATATTGAAAGCTATATATATTGCCATACGATTTAAAAAATAAAATGAATGAAGTAATTTTAATATGGAGATTTGTTTGCAATGTTTTTCACTGTTATGGGCAATTCATTTTGAAATAAATAAAAAAATAATAATAATAATTCTTTTATTTTAAGCCTTTACCATAAAATACGGCGCGCTATTGCTTACACATATTAAAAAAATTAACAATAGCAGCTTTTCTAGATTTAATTCATTTTTGTACTCAAAGAAACTTGGGAATTATTACTTGATGCCGTTGAAAAAACAGTAAAATAGTCGGAAATTTAATATTTCTAATATGCTAAAAAAAACACTAGTTAGCTGTGCAGTGTATAAGAGGTGTAACCAACTTTGAACATGAGAATCAATTATACATGCCTTCAGCTTTTAATTTAAGGATTGTATAAGTAGAAAAAAGTCGGACTTTAGTTCAGCCAACTGGTATTTTTTTTTTTTTATATTGATGAAAGTTTCCTTGAAATTTACATAAAATGCAAAACAGTTTAGTGACTGTTTGATGGATGCACAGGACGTAAATAATATTAATAACGGCACTGGGTAGGAAAATGAAGCATCATAAAATGCCTTTGTTACAACTCATTCTCGATTAGGCCTAATAATATTTTTAAATTGAACATATATCTTATATGGTCCAGACAATATGGGGCTTAAACTAAATGTAAACAAAACAGCAAGCAATAATTATCGGACATCCAAGACTATTACATACACCCCATAAACAATGACAATATGCCGGCTGGTCATATTAAAATAATGAACAAATTCCTTATTCCGGACGTCGTTAAAAACTTGGAATTTTACTTAGATTCTAATTTTAAATTTGGCATGTGCAAGTAAAACAAACATCTAAAAGGATCTCCATAATGCATTCCCTAAAGCGTCTCAAAAGATTTTCTTCTTTTTCTTCCTACAGCTCTTAAAAGAATTTTAATCCAAACATTAGTGATGCTGCATTTTGACTACTGTGACGTTCTACTAACTGACAATAAGTAAAACGGATTGTCGGACAAACTGCAGCGTGCCCATAATGTGTGTTTCAGATTCATATTTAATGTTCGAAAATATGATCACATTTCTCCAATTATTCCACGAATTGTCATGGCTACATCTAAAAGAGGGAAGAAAATCGCACTGGTCCAATTCTCTTATTTTAAGATCCTAACATACCTCGATTCCCAATTATTTATCATCCCGTTTCCAGTATCTATCCCCTCAAAACCATAACTTAAACACAAGAATCACAACATAGTCTCTTGCTTAATATACCGCAACAATAGGACAATCACATCACTCCATGTCATATACTATCTTCACTTCTCGCAACTGGAATTTCTCTACCACAAGAAATAAGGGGCTGGCCGGACATTGGCATCTTTTAAAAGAAATCTAAATTTATATTTGCTCTAACATCGACTTCATTATTACACCCAGTGTAAGGTATATATATTAATTGGTGTTTCTCGTATAATTTATCATATTTATACTATTATTATCGTATCATTATTATTATCGTATAAAATGTTGTTTGTTACATGAAACATTTACATTTGCTCATCTATTTGTATGCTTTAACTGTTTATAATTAGTATAGTGTATATCTATATTTGTGTCAAATATTTATTTGTATTTGTGCTGGTTTGAGTGGAAGAGAAGGCCTTATGGCCTTAAAAAACTCTGCCAGAATAAATAAAGTATTATTATTATTATTGATTCACAAAAGATATTAATGTTCTACAATAGTTTGCTGTGAGACGAGATTTAACCTAATTTACACAGTATGGGCAACCACCAGGAATCTTTTCCCTTTTAAGGAAAAATTTCCTATGGTTTGACACGGGAAATCGAACCCGGGGCCTTCGTGAACAGTAGTCAGAAACGCTGACCACTAGCCTAGCCCGTGCGGCTGGTAACAATGAACAGAGATTATGAACATATAAATTCCTATGTATTTATAATCAATATTAGTATTACTGGTAAAAAGTATGGAAATAGCCCTAAAACGTTCAGTAAAGTAAAGTGGTCCCAACAACTGGCCGCAGAGGCGCCTTGGGGTAGTAGGAGGTTAAGGCTCCCACTTTTTTCTAGACAATCGGCACTTTGTCAGCCCTGCGTGACAGCCGTATTTACCCCCAGAGCAAGCATCTGGTTACTTCATTTCCCGTTAGAGGCTGAGTCGACCCCAGGGCCATAGTGCCCGCCAGAGGGTTTGGGTCAGTTTAAAAATCCTGACCCCAACGGGACTTGAACCCTCGACCCTCCGGCTTGTAGCTCAGTGCCTTAACCACTACGCTACAGCGAACCCCCATAGCCCTAAAACGTTATTAAATATAATTATTGAAAATAATGAGAAAAGATGAACGTTCTTCCCTTATTAATGTTCTTATAATTAATTAGTCTCTTTAATTCCTTTATGAAGGGCTGTGAA